>JAKZJZ010000022.1:588996-968401 GCA_022702705.1 Papilionanthe hookeriana x Papilionanthe teres
CATAAATAATCAAAAATCCATATTTTGATAAACAAAAATCACAAAAATATAATAAAAATATCATTGAACTCAAGACATTGAGAGGAATAATGTGGAAATGAAATCATGAATTAAGGAGTCATATTTCATTTTTAATTAATTAAATACGCTCTAGAGTAATTTAATTATTAAAAATTACTTATAAATCAGAAAAATATGAAAATTTTAGGGATCAACCTTTAAGTCCTTATGAACATCCCCTCATTTTTCTAAGGCTAGGAAAATTCTCTAGGATAAGATTTCCTAATTTATGTTAAGCTTTGTAATTATTTTTAATAATAACTGTAAGAAAATCATTAATTAAGAAATTAAATAGGAAAATGGTTAAGAACCTTAGGGTGACAGACTTATACCCTAAAATGACAAATCTTAGCCTTTTGAAAATTTAAAATGACATTTTTTTGTTTTTAAGATTAAAATTATTAATTATGAATTAATATTTAAAATCCTAAGAAAATCTTTTAAGACTTAAATTTTTAAAATACTTAGCTCATTCCACATTGGACTAACTCAATTATGAGTCTAACTTTAAATAGACTCAAACCAATCCCTAATTAGGTCTAAGACACCAATTAGACCCAATTAAACCCATTAAACCTTAATCAAATTAGGTTTAATACAAATCAAACTCTAATTAGGACTAACACACCATTATACCTAATTAATCTCATTAAACCTTATCCAAATTAGGTTTAATTAACCTTAACTTAATTAGATTTAACCACAACTAAGTCTAATTAATCAACTAAACCTTACCCAAATTAGGTTTAATTAACCTTAACCTAATTAGACTTAACCACAACAAAGTCTAATTAATCAATTAAACCTTACCCAATTTAGGTTTAATTAACCTTAACCTAATTAGAATTAACCACAACTAAGTCTAACTAATCAATTAGACCTTATCCAAATTAGATTTAATTAACATTAACCTAATTAGACTTAACCACAACTAAGTCTAATTAATCAAATAGACCTTATACAAATTAGATTTAATTAACATTAACCTAATTAGACTTAACCACAATTAGGTCTAATTAATCAATTAAACCTTACCCAAATTAGATTTAATTAACCTTAACCTAATTAGACTTAACCACAATTAAGTCTAATTAATCAATTAAACCTTATCCAAATTAGGTTTAATTAACATTAACCTATACTTAGGTTCAACCCAATTTGAACCTAAGTCAAATCTATACCATTTAGGTTCAATATATATTGAACCTAATCTTAACCTATACTTAGGTTCAACTCAACTTGAACCTAAGTCAAACTTAAATCTTTTAGGTTCAACATACATTGAACCTAATTTTAACCTAGACTTAGGTTCAATCAAACATGAACCTAAGTCAAACTTAAATCTTTTAGGTTCAACATACATTGAACCTGACCTTAACCTATATTTAGGTTTAACCCAACTTGAACCTAAGTCAAACTTAAACCATTTAGGTTCAACATACATTGAATCTAATCTTAACCTATACATAGGTTCAACCCAACTTGAACCAAAGTCAAACTTATATCTTTTAGGTTCAACATACATTAAACCTAAAATTAACCTATACTTAGGTTCAACCCAACTTGAACCTAAGTCAAACTTAAATTTTTTAGGTTCAAGATACATTGAACCTAACCTTAACCTATACTTAGGTTCAACCCAACTTGAACCTAAGTCAAACATAAATCATTTAGATTTAATATACATTAAGCCTAACTTCAACTTATACTTAGATTCAACCCAACTTGAATCTAAGTCAAATTTAAACCATTTAAGTTCAATATAAATTGAACCTAACTTTAACCTATACCTATGTTCAGCCTAACTTGAACCTAAGTTGAACTTAAATCTTTTAGATTCAACATATAATAAATCTAATCTAAACTTAGTTTCAATCTACATTGAACCTAACTTAAACCAAAATTAGGTTCAACCTAACTTGAGTCTAATCCAAATTTAATTTAGGCTTAACCTACATTGAACCTAACTCAAACTTAACTCATATTAAACCTATATTGAACCTAATCCAAACTTAAATTAAGTTCAACCTACATTGAACCTCATTCAAATCTTACTTATGTTCAATATACCTAAGTCAAAATCTTTAGGTTTAACTTATATTGAATCTAAACTCAACCCAAATTTCTAGATTCAAACAACATTGAATCTGAAAAAACTTATGTTGGATTTTATCTAAATGACAATTCTAATTCATGTTAAACTTAAAATTAAATACCTCTAGATTCAAAGGACTTCAAATCTAGAATCTTAAACTCTAATTTATGTTAGACTTCACTCGACATTAGGTCTAATCTACATTAGACTTAATACTTTTTAAACTCAAAAGACATTGAAATTAAAAAAATCTAACTAGCATTAGACTTTAAGATCTAATTCATACTCATGACTGGATTTTCTAAAAATCAACTAAATCAAAATTTTAAGAAATAAAATCAACATTATTTCTTTTGTAAGAATCACTCTGATACTGTTTTCTTGCAAGTTGAAGACAAGTTCTGCTTTAGATTTACTTTTCATGTTATTAGGGTGTGTTAACTATGTTTTGCGGGTGATATTTTGAAGATGGAACAAACAACGAAATAAAAAATGACATAAATGACTTTAAAAAAAAAACTAAAATGACAAAATCAAGACAAACAAAATGAAATAAAAAATGACTTAAATGACATTAAAAACAAAATTAAAATGACATAATCAAGACAAACAACGAAACAAAACCTAACCTTTTAGGATAATCATAAACCTAAACTGTTAGGATAGCCACCAAACAAATAACGAACTACAAGACAAAACAATAATAAAATGACAAACAACAAAACAAAAAAATGACATTGACAAAATCAAACCTTTAGGATAGTACATAGCACTTCGAGACATATTACCCCTAGGATTAAACATTGATGTTTTTTTCTTTGTTCTTAAAATTTCTTAGAAAACAAGTGTAAACATTAATCAGTAGTTTTCTTAGACAATCCTAATTGTCTAAGATGTAATTAACTATAGGAGCTTGCTCTTATACAAGATATAAGAACTCAGGATAGGTATCACGCCTAGAAAACTCTGGTTATCAAAATTTTACATGTGATTCTCCTCATATAAAAATTTCTAGAATAAGGCAATCTAGAATCCCCTTTTGTAAGGATTATCACTGACATTTCTATTCTATCAGTCCTTATTTTCTTTAAATTCCTTTACATTCAAGGATCTTCTACATGATCTGAAGAAATAAGATCTCTTGAAAACTAGGGTGATATGATAGATAGACAGAGTGGCGACTCCCCCAAATAACGACATTGACATTTCACACCTCACATCGACAAGAGAGAATCTCAGCGGCAACAGGCCGGCGAAGAGTCGAGATCCCACAACTCTAGATGCTACCAAAATCATGGTCGGCCAAGTAAAGCATTGAAAGATGTTTCAGAATCTATGACATGGAATTTTGTCATTGTCACCAAATCACTGATCTTCAAAAGTAATATAATTGAGCCTATGGCTCTCTCTCCTTGTTGGTTAAAGCCAATTAGCATCATTTTATCTTTCGTTAAATTGTTAGCGTCGACATCTTGATAAGCAATAGTTCTCAGGCTCATAATATTGATCAAAGTGACAAGGTCAATGTGTACTCTTGAGAGCGCAATGTTGTCGATATTTACTGAGATGTAAAGTGGATGATTGTGCTCAGTCGTTCCCAAGAATAAGTCATGATCGGAGAATGTGATCCTTATTTATTCTTTCAGCAAATAAGCCTCATTTGAGGGAGTACGAGCAAGTTGATTTAGGTAAATTTTGGGATTTAAAAGAGTTTTCATTAGTGATTCCTTTATTTCTTTAGAGAGAATGAGCGCATCATAAATGCTCAAACTTGTTAGTAACTTCCTTAAATGGGCTAGAACATTGTAGTCCACCTTGTTATGGGAATGGTTGTTACTTTCTTAGGACAATCCTTCATGTACTAGAGGAATTATCTCTTTTGGTACCATTATTTGCTTTCCCTTCTCCTTGGGAATCATCCTTGGGGGCAAAACTTTTCCACTCGACTAATTGATTTCAACTATTTCTTCTCATTCTTGTAAAGTATTTGCTGAGAATGCCCCACCTTACTCCTTTGTCTCTGAGTCTGAGGATTTCAATTCTATGGAAATTAGTATTCCCTGTAATTCAAGTGTAGCAGTGTCATTTTCACCTTCACTACTATCTGAGTTACTAACATTATCATTGTAGTTTTGACTATCGTTGGACCCATCAGGATTAGTATGATTTGAGTATCATCTACATGATCGAAATTGTGTTTATTGTTTTCATAAATAATATCAGATGTAGACAAAATTTTTATCATTACCTGTTCCTCAAGAAATGAAAAAAACTTCATACAATGTCAACGGCTCAAGGAATTTCTTCTCTTAATTCAAGATGACCATTCTAGAAGAATGCAAAGAAAAAAATGAGTGGGGTTACAAAGGGAAAGATAGTCTCCTTGTCATAAAGGCCTTTAATCCTCTCAGCTTTCTTCCCTTTTTTTTCTTTCTTATAAGATTTCGTAGTGGAAGGTGAAGCTCGAATGTCTCCATTTGTCCTTGTTTTTATGCAGATTGGCAGGAACAAATTCACCACCTGATATTACATTGATTGAAATCCTTTCGGAATCTTTCAAGTATTCTTTCAGGATCTATAAGTTCGAATCCTTAAAATTACCTTCCAACTAATCCTTGAAAACAAAACAATCTTCAATCTTGTGTCCTAGTATTCTTTGGTAAGTACAATTATTAGGATGATCTTTCATATCAACATCTTCTAGCCTCCTAGCTTCATGTAGTTTAAACTCTGGAATCTTCAACATGCTGCAAAATATATTCAAAACTACCTCTGTCTTGAATGAGTATTCCTTATTTATTCATTTAGTCATTCGTTCAGCCATTGATTTCTTTTCTGCCTTTTGTTGAGTTGCCTATGAGAACTGCAATTGCAGAGGTAGTTGTTGGTAAGGCAGGTTGACATTCTGTCGTTATTTTCTTTGTTTGGGTTGTACCTGTATCAGATTTTTGCCCTTTTCTATGAATGAAACACTCTGAATTTTTCTTAAAAGTTTTGATCTGTTTTCCCTTTTCAGTTTTCTCCGTCACATTCATCCGTTTGGCTTCCTCCTAGAGATTAGCAGCTTTATTGAGTAATTTTTCAAATGTCTTTATTGTGAACCCTTTAGGTATGAAATCTACCAGTCCATGAATGTTTTTTAGTACAATTTCAATGGCATTGTGTTTCTAGAGTTGTGATTCACATTTCATACTGAAGTTTCTCCAGCATAAAATGTTGTTCACAAGAGTCTCTTCTGGCTTCTACTTTTCTATCACCAGAAGGCTGACTATTATGTGGCGTTGTGCTCCTACGAAGCATTAAATGAAGAGGTTTTCTAGTTAAACAAAAGTTTTGACAGATTCATTAGTGAGATCAGCATAGCAATCGAAAGCGACTCTTGTGAGGTTGTTAACAAATTGGCAAAACAGAATTGCGTCGCTACCTCCCTTGTTGCAACAACTTGGACGGAAGTGTGCAACATGCTAATAGGAGTTTCCAATCTCATCGAACATTTTTAAAAGCAGTGGGATGAATCCTTTAGGATTCAGAATAGAATCATATTCCTCTGGGTAGAACCTACTTTTTTGAATTAAAGATTCAGCCCTCACCTGAGCCATTTTTTTTTAACCTTTTGTTCCATTAATTGAGTTATGATATTTTCTAGTATTCTGCTTTGGAATGAGTCTTTTTTCTTTGGTGTATTTCTTCTACCTCTGTTAGTTATTTCTTTTCATCGAGAACATGGACCATTTCAGGCTAATTAATTTCAACGGCCCGTAATGGTACCACTTAACTATGTGTCCATCATCTCCTCGACCTTCTTTTTGAGGCAACTGAACGTGCTACCTCTTTTGTAAGTTTCTTTTTTAGAATTATTTAAAGAAGTGGTGTTATGTGCACCCACAAAATTGTAGACTTCTTCTGACCGTTTACATTGTCGGTCGCTAAATTAGGGGGTTTTAATTTATATGTATATTTGGAAAATATCATTTTAATTTTAAAATATGAAAGCAAATCGATCTTGTATATGCAATAGCTTAAATAATCAAGTACTACACCATAAGCCATGTATATATCCCGAAGAATGGATACATTGGTTGGCGGTGTGGATTGATCAAACAAACTAAAGAATCCATGACATCCATTTAGTCTACGGACCATCTATGTTGACTGAAAACTTCATCTGCCTAGTATGAAGCAACTAGATATGGTTTATATTAATCTGGGGTCTTAAAGCTTCCTATAAGGACAAGCCCTATAGCAAATTACATCTTAAATGACTGAAGCACTTAAGAAAACTCTTGATATAGATAAGGAAATATTGTTTTCATGACTTTCAAAAGGTAGGTCTTCAAGGTAATGTGGTAATAGGAAATCCAATAAGTGGTTGGTTCAAATTTGGAACAGTTATTATAGGAATCCAAAGAAAGAGAAAGCTGGAGGAAAACATAGCTCCAAGAAAATTCTTAGTGATTTCCCAAATTATCCTATTGTTTGGCTTCAATTTGAGAAAATTATTTAATCTTTCATCCTACCAATTTTAATATTTTGGTCTTACATTAACTTGATACTGATCATGTGAATAGCCTAGAAGATAGGAGGATTTATGTCATATCTGATGACAACCTCATAATGCTAAGACGATTTTAGTGCTTATATTGTAAGAGGTGCAAAGGCCTAAAGAGATAAAGTGAGGGTTTATGTCTCACTAGGCAAACTACCTCGAAATCCTATAACTTTTTATTTATTTCTAAGAAAGGAAATTTGCTATTGAAGATTGTCGTGTTGCCCACTATGTACGCTCTAAGCTCCTTGTTACAGCAGTTTTAATTTTTGAAGTGTCAAATTGAAGAGATGAGAGAAGTGTCATGTTTTAGAGATATTTAGATTAAGGTGTCTTAATGTTTTATTAGGGTAATATTTAAGTTGATTATAGAGACACCGGTTAGGATCCCACGATTCCCTCGTTTCGGCACCACTATTTTCTTTGGATTCACTTAGTCCGGATGAATTTACCAAATTCAACTAAATGAATTTAGTGCTTTCATTCAAACTGTGGGAAATCTCATTAGTAACCGTAGGTTACTGATCTACCTAAAAAATACCCATTTGTATGCCTTATTTATTATTCAATTCTTAAGGATATTATGCTTTAATGAAAGGTATTTTCATGTTTTTGATGTAGATAATTAAAAAAGAGTCCAAGAAAGAAAAAGAAGGAAAGAGGAGCAAAAAGGAGCAAAAATGGAGCTTATGGAGCAAAATATTAGAATTATTGGCCTGGCGCCTGCGCCTAAGCGCCAGTTCGATACAGACGTTGTCAAGATTTTTGATGACTTTGGGCAGTTATTTTGATGGTGTTAAGCAGTTATTGGAGCTAATATATAGGACATGTGATACAATGTATTTGGACACAAGGAAATGGTGTAGATTGCAAAGAGGTGCGATCCAAAGTGAATAGGTGCGAAAGACCTGGCCACGGAGTCCAGCACCTAGGCACCAGATCCCGGCGCCTAGGCATGACAGTTACCTTCTAGAAGATGCATTAAATTTGGACAAATTTTGAAGAGGTGCCTTAAGCAACCCCTTATCAAATTCAAAGCTCTATGAATAGAAACCCATTCTATAGAAAAAATGGCACCACCCCCCCTCTTAGTACACATACCCATTTCAGCATCTTCTCTCCCCTCTTTAGTTTTATTTAGTCTCTTCCATACTTAGGGTGTCTAGTGAGTTTATTTTGAGTATTTATTGTGTGTTATTGCTATTGGAGTCTTTCATCATTGCTTTGGAGTCAGTAGAAGTCAGCGGATCACTTGAATGAACACTTCAGATAAGTATTTGTACTTTGGTTCAAAGTTTTATAAATATGTTTTGTTGTGTTATTTCAATGTGTTCTGAGTAGTTAGTTATCTTTCTCCTTTCAACTATGAAAAGCTTATAAATTAATTAAATTTTGTAGAGAATTAAATTTAAAATATTTTCAAATATTGTGATGATATTAATACCTGATCTTAGTCTACTTTTTAAATTAGCCATTTAAATTATTAAAACCTGTTGAAGAATTTTGAGACTTATCTGGAGATAAATTCTTAACTAGTAGATATCACATGAATCCTTAGGTAATCGCAGGCTTCACACAGATTATTTAAGGTGAAGTGCAAATAAATATGAAGATAATATTTATTGGGCGTAAAATTAATTAGTTTTTAGAGTGACAGACTAAATTCTAATAATTTGGTTTATAGAAAGCTAACGGGTCACTGGTAGGGCCGACCATAGCCACCCTTGGACATCTAGTAGTGTAAGCCTAGATTAATCCATTCTACTAATAAAACATCCTGAGCCAACCTATAGATTAGTCAATGTTCTTTGCACCTGCACCAAAGGGTAAAGAATAGGAATGCTTCTATTTGGCACAATATCATAATCTAAATTCCCTACAAAAGATAATTATTTCATAAATCTTAGATTAGTTGAAAAGGAGAAAGTCATTTTTATACTTGCATTGAATTTTAGTTACTGCTTACTTTACTTTATTACTGCTTGCTGCTTATTTACTTATAGTAAAATTGTTAGTAAATAAAATTTGAAAACATATATAAAAAAAAAAGTATATATAAATTGCATTTATTTTGAAAATTCTAAAATATTGCTTACATTTCTTACTTTTATAAATTTACTATCCCTGTGGGATCAATAACGATGACTTCACTAGAGCCCTGTATTACTTGAACGATACATATACTTGCGTTTAAAATTGTTACTTTTACAATAATTATTATAAAATCTAAATATAAATTAATAAAATTAAACCTCGTGCATCAAGTTTTTGAAGTCATTTGCATGAATTAAATATTCTAAAAAGTGGTATCAAATTCTTGTATTTTAAAGAATATATAAAGTCGCATCGCATCAGTTACCTCCTCCGAGGGATTCTCGATCATCTGATAGAGACATTTTAATTTAGTTACAATTGTAATTTTTATTTGGTTTGTGATTAAATTTTGAGTTGTCTTATATTTTGTTTTTTTGTGGCGGTGAGTTTTATTTTTTGTTTTGTTTTGGTTTTGTGGCTATCCTAAAAGTTTCATTTATGACATGTGAGTTTTACACCTAGAAAAATGTAGTAAAGTAAATGCAAGAAAATAAAATGTTGTAAAAAATGTATCAGTCCTCTTCTCGCACTTTAACTGAAAGTTTAGCCTTTTAAAACAAGTATTATTTTGCAGGGAATTTAAACTTGCATGTCAGAAAATAGGAAAACAAGTTTACAGTGCACCTACAAAATCCTATGTCATAACTTGGTGGGTTCTTATTTATTCATTTGTGAGGATGATTTTCTTAAGCAAAGCATAATAGGTTCAGTAGTCCTCCAAGATATCCAAAATAGAATGAAGGGGCCCAGGGAAATACCCTAGACATTTCACAACCTATTAAATCTTCTCGAGTTCATTTGAACTTATTATACTTGTTAAATAATTCATCCACATTGTACCCCTATGCTTAATAAATCTTGATGTTTTAATTATCTCGATGAATGGGGTAACCATCACTTGATATTTCATTTATAAATTATGTGGGGGAAGACCCTTAGAGGGAAATTGATTTGATCTTAACATTTAGCCAATCAATTTAGAACTGGGCTTGTAGTGTTTAAAAGATTTTTAATGTAGATTATATTTCATTTTCTAAATCTCATTAAGTCAAATTTTGATTAAGCCTAATTCACTACTAAGCCCTGAAGACTTAATGCGTGGATTTCTAATTTTAAGAAAATTACGTTATATGATACTTTTAATCCTTATCAAATATTCAAGTATCATTTCATTATTGACTGGGGGTTCTAAATTAGTGAATTATTATCTTTCAAAGTTCAACCCCTCACCTTAGAATCATTTAATTTTAATTTTCTTCTAAATCATAATAATTTAGGAAATTACAATTTTACCCTTTTAGTGGAAAATGTGAGATTGGTTTTTGCCATTAAGTCCCTTGTATTTCAATCATCTATATATTCCAATTATGATCACTTGTTTCCCATTTTCCTTCGATCAGGCCTAAATATTTAATTAAGGCTTAAATTCCATAATTTCAATTTTACCCCTAAAGGCCTATCACTTTATATATCATTAAAATCAACTCAAATGATTTTAAAATTTTTATGTTACCCCACACATGGGTCAAATAAAATATCAGAGGAGAAAAAGTGATTTTTCAAATTTTTTAATTTAATTTTTATAATTATTTTAATGCAAAATAAGGATTTTCAATGATAATTCAATAACTTAGCCAAAGTAAATTATCTGTCCTTAAGTAAATTATTGGAGGCTAACCTAAGTTAGAGGACCACTTGGACTAATTTTTATCATTTTTTAAGTTTTAATTTAATTATTAGAATTATTTATTTATTTTGAGTATTAATTAAATATAAAATACTATTTAAGTGGAAAATTAATTTTTATATTTTTTTTAAATCTCTCTGATGTCAGGGGACCCAGAGAAAAAAATTTCATATTTTGTAATTTATTTTATAATTATTAGAATTATTTCAGTGAAAAAAAAAAGAAAATTTATTTTTAGCCTTTAAAAGTTATTTCAAGCCTTTAAACAATTAATATCTTTACTTAGAAATTTAGGAAAATTATTTTATTTGCTCCTAAGTGATCAAGAGACAAAAAATGACATTTTGATGAATTTTAATATTTTTGTGATTTTTATTATTTCTAAATATTTTTAAATTATTTAAATATTAAAAAAACGCTTAAAGGTTAAATATTTATTTTAATTCTAATATTATTTCTTCTAAGTTCCCCTAGTTGTGAGGAGCTCCGAAATCTAATTTCATAACTTTTTTACTTATTTTAATTATTATAATTATTTTAATTCCAAAAATGTCATTTAACTTGAAAAATTCATTTTAGTGGGTAAATTAATTCCAATTAACTTCAAATTTTTATGGGGAGCTCCTCTATTTGTTTTTATCAGTGGAGAGTCATTTTTGTGATTTTTCTACTTATATTTTATTTAATTAATTTTTAAATGATTTAATGAGTTAATAAATTTAGTGTCATTCTTAATTGTTTAAACTCGTTTTATATTTTTCCTAGGGTTTTCTGACCACAGTAATCCTACCAAAATAAGTTTTTTATTTTTTAATTAGTATTTTAATTATTATAATTTTTATACTAAACAGAGGAGATTAACTTAAAATTAGGGATCTCTGGCAAGGGATGGCCCTTGACCTTGAAAAAATCAGGGAAGATCCATAACTATAGAGCCTATAAAGCCTCTAAACCTCATAACATGGTGAAATGTTTAGATTAAATTATGTCCTAAATATTATTTTATGTATTTAATTAATTAAAAAAAATACATTTCAAATAACTTCAAATTTATTTTTACATTATTCTTCTTTGTTCACTGAGCATTAGGATATTTTTTTTATTTTTGTGATTTTTCTACACCAAGTTATACATTTTCTAAGTTTGACTGAATTAAATAAATACAGAAAAATTCATTTTTCTATTTATCCACCATGGTGCTACGCAATAATCGGCAGCTCTGAAATGCTACGCGGCATGCTCTCATTCGATGCTGCCATCCACGTGGGTGCTGACTAGGCCCGCTTTTTATATATCGATCTTCAGTCCGACGCTAGAGATGTCACTAAATATAGGAGTGAACTGAAAGCACTCGTTCATCATCCCCAACCGGTTCATCCTGAGAGCCGTCCACCTTCAAATCCTAAGATCTCAAGCTAAACTCAACCAAATTGAGTGGTTTGTTTCTATAGACTCATCTGACATAGAAGAACCTATCTATATGTTTTATACGATATGAAATACAGTGTACATGCATGTATAATCAAATAAGGCTTTGGTTAGGGGAAGAGTTATTTACCTTAATCTGAGAGGTTTAGCCTCAATCAAAAGTGTTCGACATGTTCATGGTGACCTTGTGCAGCTCCTGTATGGACCAGTTTTAGCTCTCCCTAGGTCTGCACCAGAACTCGATCAGGTGGCAATCTCAGGTCTGAGGGAAGTCTGGGTTGGAGAGGCTCTGTGATGGGGTTTTTGTGGGGAGTTGTCTTCTCTCATTCTGGTGATGGTGTGGGTACAGGTAATTGGACTTTGGTTGAGTGTGGAGTTGGGGTGAAATGTGTCATGTTTCCGGCAAGGAATTGACCTGAGAAATTGACTCAGGGCAGTGGTTTTAGGTAGCTGAAGATAGTGGGCTTGCACTTAGGAAGGTCTGGAGGAGCTCTGGTGTTATTTTGGCAGAGTTTCCCCAAGGATTTGAGCACTCTCTCCTTTGGTCGTAATGAGCTCTATTATATCCATAGCAGTTTGGCTGAGCTCAGGGGTCAATTTGGATGCACTGAGTTGTTGAGGTGGAGAGTTGAGCAGCACCATTGGCTAATTAGGGTTAGACACATAAGCTGGGTAAAATTTGGTTTGATTCAAAGTGGGGTGGCTCTCAGTTTGGGCTACTCTGACGACTAGGCCAGCTGGCCTGGCCAGGAGAGGTGGTCAGGTGGTCAGGTGAACCAGAGGTCAGACCATTAAGGTAATTAATTGAGTTAGTGATGGGTTTTGGAAAATTTCCCTTTGGCTTAGATATTTTAAGAAAGAAATCCCGTAATTTAGGAGACCTTTGGTCCATGGCTCAACTAGGTTGGGCTAAGTGGATCTAGGGTGTTCTCTAGTGTCCAAATGTTGGTTTTGGTGGGCTTGGCTTAGCCGATTTGGATAGGTTTAGGTGGTTTGTGTCTTAGGTTCAATTTTGGGTCATTTGGGTTAAATTTGGGCTGGGTTAGGTTTAAGCTTGGATTGGTTCTAATTGATTGTTCAAAATGGTGTGTATGATTATCACAAATATTTTAGAAAAGGATTGGAGTAATTTTGAGTTAGTTTGGAAGATGAATTTAGTGGGATTTGGACATTTGGTTAATTTAGGCTAACTTGGATTGGACTTGAGATTGGGTTAGAAGTTGGGTTCGAAATTGGGTCAAAGTTAGGATTTTTTTGATAAAATTGGGATGTATTAAGAATGTTGATCATGAGGTTGGCCTATTTGAGCAATGGACCAAGTAAAAGTCTCATTTTGGATCCTCCATGTGCTGGTCCTAGCCAAACCCTAGCCTAGGGCTAAGTGCTTTGGTAACCACCCACATGAGTTTTCAAAAGAGTAGGGGGATCAAGTATATGCAAGTTTAGCTTAGGGTTGTGAGTGTAAGTGTAGGGAAAGTGTAGAGTTTTGGTGTGTGTGTGTGAGCCTGACCAAAACCAGACCACCAAGGGTGAGTCCTAAGGCTTGACCATCCTATAGGCAACTCTTCTTGAATTTCCTTATGTTTTATCTCATTTTCCTAAGTTCTTAGAGGTTAGACATTAAGCAGTTGAAACTCCGAGTGAAGCAAGGAAGTGTTTTGAATTTCTATAGAGTATGGGTTCCATCTTTAGTCTTCTAAGATAGTCACCAAGAAAGTCCTATGACTAGATCTTAGGCTCTTTTAAAGAAAGACTAGACCTCAACAAAAGTGAGTTCAACATATGTTTTCATACATAAGTATGGGATGAGACCTTTTATAGGAGTATCACCGTGTTTTGGGTAAGGATGATCTCCAGCTTATAACATTTGCATGAGAGCTTTCATCTTTACAGATGTTCTTTCTAATTTCAATAGCAGTTTGGTGTGTGTCGATGAGGAAACTGTACGGTATCTTGTTTTTTCTTTGGAAATGACAGTATATGTCATTCTCGGTCCCAAGCAAAATTTAGCTGATAACCAGGTACGTTACAAATTTTTAACCTTCTAAAGGAGACTTGGCCTCCTAATGGATGGGAGTCTCTTGTGCGAGAAGCCTTCTTTTAATTGTTGGAGTGATTGTGCATCCCATATTGTCTAAAGTTGTGAGATTGAAAATTTCTTTTGCGCGAATCATTTGAATACAGAATAGACTACAGAAATTGATGGGCATTTTTCTTTTTTTGGTGGAAGGGATTGGAACGTGTCGGTAGCAACATGTTTAGGGTTTTTTTCGTTCCATTCAGTGGATAATGGAAAGAACTTATTTTCTGTTAGGAAAGAAGAATTTCCAAAGACACTCTCCTCTGGTTCTGAAATTTCAGAATTATCGTTTATTTCATTGCTCCTCTTTTTCCTTAGGGCAAAATGATTTCTATTTTCATCGCTGAGTGCAGGTCAGCAAGCCAGTCTTGGACCTAGACCCCACTTCCAACACAAGTGGCGGTGTATCACCATCCTCTTCTTCAATACAGATCATCTTTCCTTTGTGATCGACTTCTTCCTCTTTCTCAGTAGCATGATTGTTCACAATGGATTTAAGAATTGTTTGCATTGAAGAAGCTCCCCCAAATGTGGCTGACTTAAGAGGGTGGGAAATCTTTGTTGGAGTTCAGATTCAATCCTTTTAAAACTTGCAGAACCTCAGAAATAGCTACTTTCACCATGGCATATGGCAATCCACTAAGCACTGATTCAAATCCAAATCAAAATTTGATTAATGACTCCTGGTAGCGAGATGCATTGTTGACTAATGATTTGAAATCATGAGAGTAGGAAAAGAACAACTTTGGGGAATCCATCACAGTACTTCTAGAAATTTAGGAGAAATGTCGAATTCCAAAGTTTTTTTTACACTCATTTTGTAAACCGGGACTTTATTATTCTGTTTTTATGTCATTTTATTGTGTATTTGTCGAAATGTGAGATCCTGGAATTTGTTTTTCATAAATAATTCCTTATGTCCAAGGAAATATCAACTCTATCTGAACCCAAAATGAGTAAAAATAAATAGAGTTGAGGGAGAGATAATCCAGTTTATCAAATCTTCTCAAGAGAGAGAACAAATACATTAAGCAGAGAAGGGAGGAGAGACATTGACTCCCCAGTAGATTCACATCTCTGCTGGCCTGCGCAGAACCCCGGGTTATGTCGCTGTCGCCAATGCTCCATTTCATTTCCCTGGTCGAGTGTATGCGTGTCATCGTTGTTGTAGATGAGTCACCATCATGTATTGATTACATTTCCCTATTCTTCTAAAAATATTTTCTCTCAGATGATGTTAATGATCTTGAGATAACAAGAGGCTAGTAGTATAAATGAAAAAAAGCTAAATGTGAATATAAAATAGATAAAAGAAAGTGTAGGGAGATCTTCATGTTGGTAAGTATTGTAGAGAGAACTCCAGAGTATTTGACTCCTAAGAAACTCATAAAAATAGAACTACCTGAGTATCCCATAACGAGAGATTTAAGTATGATAAAGTATGATACCCATTCTGAGTTTCTCATTCTCCTATAAGAGCAAGCTTCTATAGTTAATTACATCTTAGATAGTTAAGACTGCCTAAGGAAACTCTCGATTAAGGTTAACATTCACTTTCAAAACATTTAAATGTCATTATGAAAAGAACTTCCATCATTCAGATCTAAAGATAATGAATTCTTAAAAATCTGATACAACCTTAAGAAATTTGTTTTTTTTCCTCGTGTTTTTGCTTTGTGTTTTATTTTATCTTTTTATTTATTTTTATTTTATTTTATTATCATTTATGTCATTTTTTTATTATTTTTTTGTTGTCATTTATGTTAAGATTTTTAATATTTACCATTCAAAACTCTAGAGTGTCGTCTCTACGAAACAGAGTTGGCACATCCTAAAAACATACAAAGTAAATCTAAATTGTAACTCGCCCTATGTCTTCAGCAGTACTACAAAACAAAGTTAGTACAAAATCGTAGTTTTAATTCTTTGATTTAGTTTGTTAAATTTATAAGTTTTAGACAACTCGGTGAAGATGTCTATGGCTCTTTCGTCCCTAGATTGTTAGTTTATCCATATCTACTTAGTCTGAAAAATATTTAAACCAAGACCAGAAGATTCTTGTCAGCAACCACAAATTGTGTTGTCCAAGAGGTCCTCGTAGATTTTAACACTTTGGTTGAAGTTGTGTTCGGTAATCATGGTTCATTAAGGTTTCATTTAAGTTTTAATGTTTTTTACGGATTTTAGGGGTTGAAAAATTTTAGGTTGTTTGTGATTTATTAGTCGATTAATTTTTGTCATATCTTTAATTTTATTTTTTTAGAATGATCTGGTCAAAATCTCATGGTTCTGTCATCCTAAACCATTAATGTTGGTGGTTTGATTAGTCAGAAGTGGCTAGAAAATGTTTTGTTAGTAGCCATGGGTTAGCTCCTCCAAAGTATCCTCTCAAACCAAGTTGTATTTTTGGTTGGAGTTTAAGTTTTAGTATCTTTTTAGGGTGAATTATATGTTGTCTTTCAAGGTTTAATTATTGAATTTTATGTATATTGGTTTAGATTTGGTTTGATTATTTTTCTTCTTTGTTCCTAACTGAGATTAAGGGAGCCTTTTATGAAGAAACCCTACCTAACCTTCAGTTATTTGGATTCAATTTATGTTAGACCAGGCTAATCATTGACTGAGCCTAATGTAGGTTAAACTTAAGATCTAGGTTGAATCTCAACTTTAGGTAAGTTAGGCTCAATTTAAGTTGAACCTAGGGGTTTAAGTTTACTTAATTTCAGGTTAGGTTGAACTTAAGAGGCTTAGGTTGGCTTAGGATCAGGTTGAATTGAACCTTAGGATTTAGGTTGGATTAGGTTTAGGTTGGGTTGAACCTAAGGATTTAGGTTGTGTTTAAACCTAATTTAAGTAAGGTTTAAGAGACTAATTAAGTCTTACTGCATATAAGACTTAATTGGGACTTTATGGCTACCTAGGCCTAATTTAAGTAAAGCTTAAAGGACTAATTAGGTCTGGTTGAGGTTAGACCTAATTAGATTGCAGAGTTAAATAATTTTAATATAGATAAGGCTTCGAAGATTAATTAGGTCTAATTAGGTTTAGACCTGATTATGGTTTAAAAGGTTTATTAAGCCTATTTTAGGTAAGGCTTAAAGGATTAATTAAGTCTAATTGGGGTTAGACCTATTTAAGGTTTTAAAGGTTAATCAAGCCTAATTTAGATAAGGCTTAAAAGATAAATTAGGTCTATTTTTGATTAGACCTGATTATGATATAAAGGTGTTTAAGTCTAATTTAAGTAAGGCTTAAAGAATTAATTAGGCCTAATTATGGTTAGACCTAATTAATGTTTAAAGGTGTTTAAGCCTAATTTAGGTAAGGCTTAAAGATTTAATTAGGTATAACAGGGGTTAGACCTAATTAGGATTTAAAAGGTTAATTAAGCCTAATTTAGATAAGGCTTAAAGAATTAATTAGTTCTAATTAGGGTTAGACCTAATTAAACTTTAACGGGGTTTAATCCTAATTTAACTAAGGCTTAAAGAATTAATTAGGTCTAATTAGGGTTAGAGCTAATTAGGGTTTAGAAGGTTTATTAAGCATAATTTAGGTAAGACATAAATGATTAATTTTGTCAAATTAGGGTTACAACTAATTATGGTTTAAAGGTGTTTAAGTCTAATTTAAGTAAGGTTTAGTTCTAATTGGAGTTAGACCTAATTAGTGTATAAAAGATTTATTAAGTCTAATTTAGGTAAGGCTAAAGGTGTTTAAGCCTAATTTAAGTAAGGATTAAAGGACTTATTAAGTCTAATTGGAGTTAGACCTAAAAAATGTTTAAAGGTGTTTAAGCCTAATTTAAGTAAGGCTTAAAGGATTAATTATGTCTATTTGGGGTTAGACCTAATTAGGGTTTAAAGGTGCTTAAGCCTAATTTAAGGTATAAAGGATTAATTAGGTTTAATTGTAGTTAGACCTAATTAAGGTTTAAAAGGTTTCTAAGCCTAATTTAAGTAAGGCTTAAAGGATTAATTAGGTCTAATTGAGCTTAGATCTAATTAAGGTTTAAAGGTTAATTATTCCAAATTTAAGTAAGGCTTAAAGGATTATATATGTCTAAATGGCGTTAGACCTAATTAGGATTTTAAAGGTGTTTATGCCTAATTTAAGCAAGGCTTAAATGAATAATTAGGTCTAATTGGGGTTAGACCTAATTAGTGTTTTAAAGGTTTAATTAAGTCTAAATAGGGTTTAGACTTAATTAAAATTTAAGGTTGTGTTTAACATGTCTTCATAATGATTTCAATAAGACTAAGGTCAGACCATTTGTTTGAGTTGGATTTAAGTTGATCAAATCCAATAAAAATTTAATTCTAGGTTAGGTCTCAGATGGTTTGTCCCACCTTAAGAAGGTTGGTTGGGTTTTAGCTGATTGTAACTTAACCCCTCAATATTAGGTTAGGTTAAACCCTAGGTTTGAGTTAGTTCAAGTCCAACATGGTTGGACTCTAACCCCTACGTTTAAATTAAGCCAAATCCAAAAAATGGTTGGATTATGACCCTTCGGTTTTATGTTAGGCCAAACTCTAACTTTCAATTAGCAAGTTTAAGATGACTAAAGTTCATCATTTTAGATTTACCTTAGCAATTTCAAACATAATTTCCTTTTTTCTATAATTATATTTAAAAGTAATTACAAAATTTTTTACAAATCAGTGATTTTCATTTTAGGAATTTTTCCTAGCCTTCGAAAAATCAAGGGATGTTTCTAATGGTAGAAAGAATAATCCTCATGAATTATAGAATTTTTTTATTTAAATTTTTTTTTAATAATTCAACTACTCCAAAGAGTGATTAATTAATTAAAAATTAATTATAATTTATTAATTTCCAATTTTATTCTTGTTATTTTCCCCTTACTCTACTAAGTTCAGGGGTATTTTTAATTTATTTTTGTGATTTTTCTTCGCAAATTTATGATTTTTAAAATGTTTATGGGATTTTCTAGATTTATTTAAACAAAAAAAGCTAATTTTCCTATTAATCTAGCTAGGCTCCAGCTTAACATCGGAGTTGTGGAAGCACTATGCGGTAGATTTTGATTCACAGGGCTTCACACGTGGCGGACGAGGTGTTCCACAGTTTAAGACTTTTGTATGGATGATTCTGCAGTCAGACTTAATCACAGCTGTCCATTCTAATACACGAAATAGGACGACATAGGTTTATCGTCCCCGTGGGGAGATTAACCAATGTTTGTTCATATTTAAACCATAAGATCTCCCTGGATTCATCATCAAATTACATGATATTTTTTTCCAAAAGCTTCATCGTGTTTAGGAGAACACATATATACAATTACTTATGCATGGTGAAATAGTTTTCTTCATAAAGATCCAGCCCCGAGCCTAGTATTAGGGTTCACGGTACATACCTGGTCTCAAGAGAAGTAGCCTCAATTGAGTTTAACAGAAATGATTACCTTGTCCTTGTGAAGCTCGTCATTGGTTCGATTTGAGATAAAATTAGACCGGGGAATGTCCTTGATGAAATGGTGGTGCGATTTCAGCTTGGAATGGCTTAGAGGCCTCAGGGTCACTCGATTTTTATTGGGGAGTGGTCGTGAAGGTCTCGGGAATCTTTTAGGATGCTTGGATTGGAGTTTTCATATGGTTTGTGTCAACCTGAAAATTTATCCTAGTTTTTGAGTTTGAAGTTGGAGTTCCCTAATGGATTTCAAAGGCTGTAACTATAGGGAATCAATTGCTTAGGAGATGAAGAGTAAATTTGCTATATAATTTGGTAGAGTTTTGGCCTTCTCTGTGGTGTTAGCCCTCTCTTTGAGCATTCGAGTAATGTGTTTATATAGCCATTAGAGGCCATGAGAGTTCATGGGGAAGCTTAGGATTGATTGATAGAGGAGGTTGGCTGCTTAGAAGATGCTAGAGGAATAATTTCGGCCATGGATTAGTCATGCATTGGCCTTCCCCATGGTGTGCTCATCATGAGTTCAAGCATGTTAAAAAAGGTGAGCTATGGTATGCTAGGGCTGATCATTCTAATTCATTCGATGGGAGGAGAGGTGAGTGGTGATCTCACAGCCAAGTTGGTCTTGCTATTACCCCCCTAGTCAAAGAAGATTGAGCTGGAGACCACATGAGGTGCCATGTAAACATTCCCCCTTTATGACTTGGAATAGGTCAATTATAATGGCTCGATAGGTTTCTTAGTAAGTTCCTATGTCATTGTGTGCCTCATTGGGTCATGGGTGACCCATTTGAGAATGGGTCATGGATGAGCTCTAGCTCGGGTTTGGGCCCAAGTGAAAGCTTTGGGTTTAGATTTTAAAATAGAGTTTTAGGGATTAGACTTAAGCTCAAGGATCCAAAATTCATTTCAATTAATTAATTGACTAATTAATTAATTAGGAGAGTGAGTGAGTCACAAGCTCATGGATGGATCATGGTTGCTAAGAGATGTTTATTTGACCATGGATTGACCATTTGACCATGGATTGATCATTTAACCATGGGTTGACTATTTGAACATGGATTGACCTTGATGGTCAATATGGTTACCATGGGGTCCAGGGTATACTAGATGGTCAAGGTAGTGACCATAAGGTCTAGTCAAGGTAAAGGGGCCAATTTGGTCGATTTTGATCTAAATTAGGGTTTGGTGTCGTTGGTTTGATCAATCTATAGTGTATCCAGGATTTGTGATAAAAAAGAGTTAACCTAGGGTGTCTCTGGTAAGATTAAGGATCAATGTTGGTAGATTCATTCCCTAAATGAAAAGTTTTAGGGATTCAGGTAGATTTAAATTAGTTGGGGTATGCCTCGCCCATGCAGGTTAGTTTGGATTCACTACTTGATCAGATCCTCTGGGATGGTTTAACCAATAGGCTTGGGGCCTAAAGCAAGCCCTAATAGGATCCCCAACTGGCATAATCCTAGTCTAGGATCATTAATGAAGTAAATAAAGTAAGGCCTCAAAAAAAGTGAGGTCAACAATGACGACATGTAACATAAGAAAAATTCAAGTCAAGGATGACAACATTCATCAAATTCACCAAATGGAAAATTGAAACACTAATCAAAAGATCAATCATCAAGTAAAAGCTACAAAAATTCAAAGCCAAATTAAAAGAACCTAAAAGATATTTTATAAAATAAAACTCATAAGTCACTAAACCAATAAAAACTGATCAAATTAACATAAGTAATAAAAATCACTAATTAATGTAAAGAATTTAATTAAACCTAACTAAACCCATAAGTCTAATCCCTAAAGTCCAAGCCAAGACCCTAAAAAGCCTATGACCCAAAAGTCAAAGCTAAACCCTACAACCTAAAATCAAAAACAAGATGCAATTAATCTATTAAGAGTAGAAAATGAAATTAGGATTAAACAAATCCAAACATAAACACTAAAATAAAATATGACACCAAAAATCCAAGACCCAACACATGACACCTAGGTCTACACACACCCAAATCACCTAACAGGTAGTCAAAACCTGACCAAAGTCGAGCTTTGCCACCCAAGCCAGAGCCTCCCTAATGGTCTTTAGCTTCTCATATCCCACCTTCACCTCTATTGAAGCTCTACATGCTCAAGACACAGAAAATTTCCTTTTCTTACCCAATGCTTCCGCCCACCCTATTCCCAAGCTATCGTAAGCTCAGAGAATATCTCAGAGGATTTCTAAAGGCCTCCATGGCTTTATATGGACATAAGAAGCCTCAACTGGAAGCTCCTCATGCATGGAGAACCCCCCAACAATTGAGCCAAACATCGTGACCATTCAATCGAATTTGAAGCCACGTACGTAAGAACCCAATATCCCTCCCTTTCTAAGCCCTCCACATTATTTCATAGATCTAATTTCTAAAACAAAATCTAGGAAATCTAACAGCCTTGGATCCAAACTCTTCAAAACTCAAAACCAACCTTCTCTTTAGCTTCCCAAGGGTTCAAAACCACTTTTCCAATTAAACTCCTAAATTTTTGTAGCATCTAACCCTCTCTGCACTAACATGAACCATCATTTTGGATAACCTATACTTGAACATGTTTTCAACTCAATTTGTAGCTTAGAGGAGGCGTGCACCATGGAGGTTGTTGTCTTTATCAATCCTAATTAGGTCATCACCTCTTGAGTAAAGTAATGGCCAAAAATCCCTAAACTACTCTCGCCATTGGTCTTTTGTAAAATAAATGGAGAGTTTAGAGTGCATTTGCTACATGGTAAGAATTATTAGGCTTAGCCTAGATGTAGGATCAATCATAAAAAAATTTCATGCACCGTAGCTTGAGATTTTAAGCCTAGAAAGCATATAGTTAGTGAGCTTTGATGTATTAGGAACGATTATAGTGTATTGTTCGATCTGTGTTGTTTGAAATGGAAAATTTTGATCGAGCCATATAATAGAACCACAGAGATCAGGGTAGCGGATCAATGGCATCACGGTAGCTTGCATGGACAGTGGAGCAAATGATAGAGTGACACGTGGAGGCATCGAAACTATCGAGGATGCACTGGTGACCTCGTGGATAAGTAGAAAAAAAGAATTTTTAATTTAATTACTTCCATAAAATGTTAAACCTTTTTAAAAAATCATAAATTAATAAAGAAAAATCACAAAAATAAAATAAAAATACCCCTGAACTCAGTGAAGTAAGAAAATTTTAATAGAAATAATTTAATTTATAACTAATTTTAAAATTAATTAAAACTCATAAACACTTAAAGAATCATAAAAAAATAAATAGATATCCAAAAATGATGAAATTTGAAAATAATGTGCCTTTTATCCTTCGAGATATTTTATGTTTTTTTCAATGGACCTATGGTCCAATTTGATTTCCATCGACAGCACTCCAACGAAACTGGATTATTGGTGGAGATTTTAACAGTATAGCTAACCCAAGTGAGAAAATTTGTGGCAGAACACTTGACTTACAAAGCATGCTCACATTTTCTTCTGGCATCACTTCTACTGTTCCACTTGACTTGGGTTATCAGGGTACCCCTTCACTTAGAGAAGAAGGAAAATATCAAAAAGGTTGGATAGATTTCTGGCAAATCAACACTGGATGGACACTCTCGCTCATACTTATTTCAAGCACCTTCCAAGGTCTAGTTCTGATCACAATCCACTCCTTAGCATTTCACCTACTGGCAAAAGAACAATGCATCCTTTCAGGTATTTCAATGTTTGGGCTGAACTTAAAGATTTTATGGGAGTAGTCAAGAGGGTCTGGAACTCTGAGTCGCATGTCACTTTAGAAAGGCTAGCCTACAGGTTATGGAAACTTCAAAAAATGTTGGCCAAAAAACTCAAAGCCTGGAACTAGGAATGTTTTGGCAACATACAATAGTTAGTCCACCAAGCTTAGTTGGAAGTATCTAAAGTAGAGGAAAATTGGCTTAATGGTAATGCAACTGAACTGGATTTCTAGGAAGCCAATAACCAACTCTTGAAGGCAATTGATATGGAGGAGCTATTTCAAAGACAAAATTCGACAGGGAATAAGATGGTGCATGGAGACAGAAATTTCAAATATTTTCATGCATTAAAAAAGATAAACAAAAATGAATGCAATTTTTAAGATTAAAGATCAACAAGGGCACCTTCTAAATGATCCAGTTCATATTGCACAAAATGATATGGCCTTCTTCACTAATTTGGTCAAATTCCACCCCTCTGACTCTCAAAGGGTCTCTGATGCATGCTTTGAAATAGAAAGAGCTCAGACTACCACACTTAATCTTACCACTATCCCAGATGAAGCTGAAATTAAATTGTCTATTGATTGTATTGTTGGTTGTAAAACTTCAGGACCTGATGGGTATACATCATATTTCTATAAAAAATAGGGTTATAGTTAAAAATGATGATATTGCTCTTGTACAAAGCTTCTTCATGGGATCTGACTTGCTCAGATACTTCACTACTACAACAATGATTCTAACAACTAAGAATGATAAACCAGAAACTTGAAGTGATTATAGACCCATCAGCCTAACAGACACTCTTACCAAAATCTTAAGCAAAATTATGGTGAGCAGACTACAACTTCATTTCAATACACTGATCTCAGGAAACCAATCAGCCTTTGTGCAAGGTAGAAGCATACAAGACAATATTCTGCTGGCTCGGGAATTAGTATTAGAATTGGACAAATAGTGTAGGGTCAACTACCTGATCATGAATTTGGATCACAAAAAAGCCTATGACACCATTAAATGGGAGTTTATACTCAAGTCTTAGCAGCTAGGGGTTTCAATGAGGCATTTTATACTTTTATCCATAGGTGGCTCTCTAACACCCATTATAATATTTTGATCATTGGTGAATGTCATGGTTTCTTTAAAGCTGGTATGGGGCATTAAGAAGGGTGACACTTTTCCCCCACCATCTTCATCTTGGCATTTGACTATCTTTCCAGAATGTTGAATTAATCTCATCAAACTTCTCGGCATCTCAAATACCAACATAAATCTAATTGGGTGGTTAGCCATATGGCCAATGCTGATGATGTTATAACCTTCACAAATGGCAATAGACAAGCTATTAAAAAATCATGAAGATACTCCATACTTTCTAAGCATTGGCTAGTATGGTCTTTAACAAGGAGAACTATCAAGAATTTTGTAGTAGCAAATTAAGTTCTAATGTTAAACTATGGATCAAACAATTCACTGGCTTTAAATAAATTGATTTAGCACTACAATATCTAGGCATACAGTTCCTTAAGGGGAAAAGAAGACAAACACAATATGATGAGGTGGTCAAGAAGGTTATCACACAGCTTCAATGTTCGACTAGTTCTTTTCTGTAATGGTGGCATAATCATCCTCCTTAAGAGCATCCTGACTTCTTATCTGATATACACTCTTCAAATGTTGAACATGAAGAAAAGCACACAAAAACTACTGGAAACCAATTTTAACAAATTCCTTTGCGAAGGACAACATCAACATATACATTGGGCCAATTGGACAAAATTATGTAAACCTTTTGAGGCAGGTGTCCTAGGGTTCAGAAACTTTCAACATATGAGTGAGGTGTTTTATTATAAGCTATGGATCAAGTTCAAAGCACAAGCTTCTCTATGGGTTAAATTTATGTGGGGAAAATACTCTACAAACTCCCTTCCAACTCAAGTCCACATGAAACCAGGTGACTCCAAACTTTAGAAATAGTCAGTGAAATCCCAAACTAAAGAATTTTATATGTGGGAAGTGGGAAAGGAAACTTAAATTTTTGGTTAGATAATTGGTTGGTGGATGGTCCAATTCCTTCTCTTCAAAATACACATAGTTCCTCTCCTCAAAAGATTTCTGATTTCTCGACTGGTGACCACTGGAATGAAAACCTTCTCTAGAGATTTGTCTCCCAAGAGCCCCCCTATCAAATTAAGGAGATTTTTCTTGATCTTTCCAAAAAAAGAATAAGATTGTTACAAAGAATCCAGCTAACCAAGTACTTAACCAATTTGTGTTTAGATCAATCTTCAACTGGCAGAAGGTCCCTTGGGGTAAGCTTATTTGAGATAAGATCCTATCACCTTCCATATCTATTTTCTGCTAGAAGTTGTTTAGTAAATTTCTTCCAACTGATGATATATTTAAACGGAAAGGTTTTAAGAGGTGCCTCCAAATGTTATTTGTTTGGGATGGATGAACAAGATTTAGACCACACATTTATATCCTGCAGGCTTTCTAGAGAAGCTTGGGCATTAACTCTACAACACTTCAATTTTAATCATTTATACCTTAACTGGATTAACTGGGAGGTTTGCCAGAAGGATTGCTCTAATCAGAAACTGCATTATATTCCTCTTTTTATTGTTTTGTTTCTTTGGATGGCTATACACAATGATAAATATGATAATATCTTGCCTTCTATCTAGTGCATCCAAAAACATTCTTTCCTATCTTAGTAAGGGCCAGCATATTTACAAGCTCCACTTCATGAAATACATTTAAAGTCCACACATGACATTTAACAAATCCATTGTAATAGAAATGTCTTTAATCTCTTTCTTGGCTCTCTAAAAACCCGAAATTTGCATTCTTTGTTGCTTCGGCTTAGAGATTCTTATAGTTAACCGCCCACTGCAAAATTTCAGTCACATGTGAGCCAGTTTAGCTTTCAACACTAGCCAAAGCTAGTTTTCTTGTACTTCATTTTAGTCGGTTAAAAAGCAAAGATGTCGGTTCAAACACCAATCATGAAAGTCAACTTTTCTCTCTGTTGATTACTTTTGCTATCCTCCTATATTTACAATGCCTGCCATGCCAACCTTGAAGAAGCACCTGTATCTCCCTCCAACATGCCAGTACTTCTCAGCAAAGGAATCAAGAGAGGACTTCAGCACTCACAACCTCTACAGTCCCATAGGTCCTACATAAATAAAGCTAAGGGGGGCCGAGAGAGCGATAAGCAGAGTCTCGATCGCTTCAGCTCGTCGTCGGCTAGACCTCTCCGTCGCGTTAAAGCCAGTGTGGGCAGAACCTTGAGTATATTCTCAGCCAAGAAGCATTCCAGCAGCAGAAATGGACCTTCAGATGCGGCCCCAATTCCCTACATTCCGGCTAGAGATTCTCATCAATTTGAGGCGTTGGAAGACTGCACAGAGTTTATCAATTCTTCTCATGGGAAGTCTCACTGAGCTTCATTCAGCCACCCTGCTCGGAATTGCTTGGCTTGTGATATCAATATCCAATGTATGTACGCTTTTGAAAAATTCAATCAAAGACAAGATTATGTTTTGTTTAGGGTCGTAATTGAGCTAAGTTCGAATTTGATTTGGTATAATTATAATTTATTTATATTTTGCTTGATTATGTCGAGCTTTCTTATATTGTTCAGGCTTGATTTGTTTAATATTTTCAATACTTAAACTTTAATTGTACTTAATTTGTTTATGAGAAGTGAACGAATATTTAAACAAACTAATAAATGAGATAAAAATTTAAACGAATATCTAAATTTTCCATATAAAAAATTAATAAAAAATTTTATAAATTTGATCGTAATTATTAATTTATTGACCGAAAATTCTGAACTCTACAATATCATAAGGGTCTGTTTGGGACCGCGCCCCCCCCCCCCCCCCCACTTCGCGACACTTCGCCGCGAAGTTTCTTGTTTGGTTCAGCATTCTTTGCGCGGCGAGACGCGAATCTGGCAGAAGCGCGCCGCGGGTCGAACCCCGCGACCCGCTTTCGTGGAGAGTTTTTCGTAGTTTTGGGCCATTATACCCCTGCACTCGCTCAAAAAAGAGGATGTGAAGTTACCTTCTTCCATGGTTACGGGTAGGAGCAGAGCGGAAGGAGGATATGAAGTTACCGTCTTCCATGGTTATGAGTAGGAGCAGAGCGGAAGGAGGATGTTAAATGGGAGTTTCTGATCACTGTGTGATCCCAACGTTTCCTTGCCGGTTAGCTCTAATGCGAGGTAGGCGAAATCAAGAGGGTGAGGGAGAAGGCGATGGTTTGGGCGAAATCGGTCACGAAGGCGATGGCTTGGGCTAAATTAATACGGTGAGGTGATGAAGATAATTAATTTTATTTATTCAAGTTAATTATATTAAATTTATTGATTAATTATTATGAGTTAAATAAATATTATTTGATAGATTTTAATTTAAAAATTATTATTATTGTTTAATTATTAATTAATAAATAATTTAATTTTAAATTCATTCAATAAATTGTCGTTATTATTAATATAATTAATAAATAATTATTTTCTTAACAAATTATTTCCACTCAATTCCTGTGTTAAGAAATAATTTATTTTCTATATTAATTAATGTAAATTTATTATTTAAAAATTAATTTATTTAATAAAAAAATTATTTTATATTCTATTTTAAAGAGCTTCACTTAAAACATAATAATCATTTTTCCAGGAACAAATGTCCACATATTGTTTTCACACAACTGCAATAACAGAACAGATCAAATTCCTACAATGAATTTCCACATAGAACTTTCTAAATTTCATGTATTACAAGTGAAAAGCTGGAAGTTACAACTACCCCAAATAAACCCCTCATTTCTCTTGCATTGCCATAAATCTGTTAAGCGTTTAGTAGAATGATTTGTGTAACATTTAAACATGATTTAACATAAATACTACCGAACAACTAAAAATGACAACTATAAAACCTACATAAACCTAACATCAAAGTTTTTATATATCATATACTATGGAAAATGAGAGTATCCCAACATCTACAATGCCAACAATGATGGCAAAGATATAGAAAAAAAATGAGAAAAATAAACATCACTGATAAAAAAAGAATATGCTGAGGGAAATGACATTCATTTCAACACGAATATTATAATCAGAAATACAACCAGGCATCAACCACGCGACTCATAGGCACCTCAATAATTAGTTGTATTATAAATAAGACGTATTGACTGAATATATAATCAAAAGAAAGAACACAAGTGAATGAAACATTTCATAAAGGTCAGGAAATACAGGAGGAAAGATATGAAAAAATGAATGCCAAGATAAACATCTCGTCTATCACTGAAGATTTAGGCTGCATATCGCATTAAAACGTTAAGAAGGAAAAGGCCTCTTCATATTCAAGTATTGAAAACTTTGCGCAAATGAAAATATAGCCAGGTGAAAGAGCGTTGCGATGATATCTAACAAAGATAAATCCTAGCTTCCTGCTGCATTTGATACAGCAACAGGTTTGGCATCTTCAGCTTTCTCATGTTCTTTGTTTAACATCTGCAATCGGAAGTAAAAATATTCAGAAAAACATAATGCATAAATAAATATATCACAAATGAGTTATAAAAAATAAAATTGTGCTCAAGAAAATTAAAATACATCTATATAAATATACCTAAGTGCTCGGACAAAAAAAAGGGTAGGAGTATAAGGTTATTGGACTTCTTACGCTAATAATCATATTATGGAATTTTTTTCATGCATTATAACCTATTCTTTTATTTTGCTGGAGAGAAACAATTCTAGGGATCACCAATTCGAGTAGATAACTGCACAAAATGAATAAACTAGTAGTCTTTATATATGCTACATACATATCACAATTCTTATGTATTCATATATTTAACATCTAAACTTGCATAGTTACATCCATGCCACTTAAATTGTTAATATCACATAAAAATATTACTTACTTTCTAAAAAATGAAGTACTTGTCATGCATAGGTTTATAACTCTAAAGGGTTGTACCACTCGATCTCTATGCATTTACCCATCTAACACCAAATGTTTTATTTTTATATTTATAAAAACCAAGGTTTTCATCACATTTTAAAAAGCCATGTTTTTAACTTTTAGAAAGAGACGAACCTATTCATTTATTGGAAATGTGGTACATTATGGAATTTTTCATGCATTATAACCTATTCTTTTATCACCCCACCCCCTCCCAAAAAAACAAACAAACAAAAACAAAACAAAAGACGTATTACTTTATTATTGATAAGGTTGTGTAGTGCAATGACGCTCCGGATAAGGGAAGAAAGGTAAATAACCAGCATCATATCATTTGTTTTCACTGCAAAAGAAAAATAAGGATTGCATCAAGTCACCAGCTCATAAAAGGCATTATCATAGAAATAAATTAATCAAAACTGCCCAGCAACTGTAGTTCAATAAAATCAACAATTACAGTCTGTCCAGTCGTGAGGAAATTAGCAATCATACCAGCAAATGCCTTGATCAACTCATTCACATTCAGGTTAGGAAGGAGATTAAATACATCCTGCAAAGACAGAGACAATCACGTAAGTACAAAAACAATGATAAAATAGGCATGTTTCCGGAAAGGTACAACATAAATTTAATTTTAAGAACATTTATTAAAGGTTGTATGATTGGAAGCATTATTAGTGTATTGTATTCCTCATATCTATATTTAACCTTTATCTTTAGTTTACAACAACAACAACAACAAAGCCTTAATCCCACTAAGAGGGGCCGGCTATATGAATCATTTTTCTCCATTGCATCCTATTTAGTGTCATATTTTCATTTAATTCTAATAAATTAAGATCATTTTTTATACAATAAGCCCAAGTCTTCCTAGGTCTACCTCTGCCTTTCTTAACATAAGTCGAATCTAAAACATCTACTCTCCTAATCAGATCATCAGATTCGACTTATGTTAACATCTTCCCCGCAGTTAGAAGAATAGTCTCACATATCATATTGCTTCAGTAGATTTGAAGGGGCACTCACGTCTTTTCTAACAAGAGTGCAAATATCAACAATCAAAATCAGGCAGATCTTAATTAGAGCCAATTAGATCACAGGAACGTAGCCCACATACAGGTCAAAAAAGAAAAGGGGCATTTACATATCAGAGACCTAAAATTTACTTTTTACATTTATATCGCCCAAATCTTTTGTCACATAACTATTTTAATTTCTACAAATTGCTATAAAACTTTTGATGCATAGGTTAAGTGGCATTTAAGCAAAAGTTAAAAATCAGGTGGTAGATATGTAAATACATAAGAATTGCCAAAAGACAAGTAACTCAACAATATTAATGAGAATTTGCTAGACTAGTAAGAAAGTTGTTCGTAACATTATATAACAATAAAAAACAAGTGTAAGGCAGTACACTCATATAAAACTACAACAACAACAAGCCTTTAGCCGCCGCTACAAAAATCACTTTTCTCCATAAAAACTAAATTTAAAAAAAAAAAAAAAATCTAGCAGTAAGAGGAGAAAACTTACACAAAGATGATCAAGCAACCAACAACACTCTTCCAACGAGATCAATTATCACCCAACTTGCAATTTGCAATAAAAGGTTAAAATAATGGAAATTCGTGTTTTAAACAAGCTCGAGCTTATTTTATATGGATGATTCGAGCTCATTTAATAGCTTCTTTTACATAATATATTATATCAGCATTATTAAACTAGCTCACGCTCGAGCTTGTCCAGGCTCGTCTCGTTAGCTCGTGAGGCGGCTCGATTAGCCTATCATTAGTAATTTCAATACATTATCAAATGAGTTTTTTGGTGCATCCTCCTCCTCAGGCCATCAATATCTTTTCCGGTCATCAATCGTAAAAATTGTACTTTTAGTTCGAGATCGCGAGCTAGCTGCTACCTTTATGAGCCAAGCTCGAACTCGCCATTTGACCTCGACTCAAGCTCAAGCTCACAATTTGGTAAACGAGCTGAGCTTGATAAAGGCATGGCTTTAGCTCAACTCGACTCGTTTGCACCCCTAAGTTTAAATGAATCTGAGTTGAAACCAACTAAAAGAAGTTGAGAATATCCACTAGCTCTCGCATAATGGAAACCTAAGACCAAAGACGAAAGTCACAGAATCTTGATAAATGCAAGCACAATGTTAAAAGCTTTGTCCTCCCGATAAAATAGAAGAACATAAGAATTGTCGAAGATACAATCTATGCATTGCAGCAAGAGCCTCCCCAATCAATGATGATTCGGTGGAAATATGTGAAGCAAGAAAAGTCTTGCTACTACTCTCTATAGCAGTGGCAACCATCTCTGACTCCGAAATAGAATCTTTGAGATTCAAAATTGTGGTAGAAAGAAAATTGCAAGAAAGAGAAACTAGGGCATGTAGCATAAGTGTTAGAGGCAGAAACCCAGAAATTAAAAAAGGGTTTGAATTTGAACAATTGGTACTTTCTTATACTACCGTAAGAGTAAAATAAAAAATGTAGTGAAAATACAAAAAGACACAAGTTAAAGAACGTTCAAAATTAAAAGGTTGGTGCATAATAAATTAGCCACTATCACAAAATAAATGTTCCCATACCATGATATTAAAGACTATCCAAGATACCCTTTCCATATATAGAAGCTTAAAATATTCAACAACAACGAAACCTTTATCCCACTAAGTGGGGTCGGCTACATGAATAATTTTTTCTCCGTTGCATCCTATTTAATGTCATTTTATCATTTAATTCTAGTAAATTAAGATCATTTTTATACAATATGCCCAAGTCTTCCTAGGTCTACCTCTACCTTTCTTAACATAAGTCGAATCTAAAACATCTACTCTCCTAATCGGCTCATCAGATGGTCGACCTTTAATGTGACCAAATCATCTAAGACGACTCTCTCTAATTTTGTCCGTCGCTGGAGCTACACCAACCCTACCACGGATATATTCATTTCACATTTTGCCTCTAAGTGTAAAGCCACTTATCCACCTAATCATTCTCATCTCGGCAACACTTAATTTAGTTTTATGCTTCTCTTTTAAAGGCCAACATTTAGCGCCATCTTGTAAAATTTTCCTTTCAGTCCAAGCGGTACTTTTCTATCATACAATAGACTCGAAGAATTCCTCCACTTCAACCAACCAACTTGAATTCTACTAATAACACCCCCATCTATATCACCATCACTTTGAACAATAGACCCGATAGATATCTAACTCTTACACACCTTTTAATTTAATCACCCAAAGTTACAATTCTGTCTTTAGAGCTACTACTACTCAAATTACATTCCATTTATTCATTTTTAGTTCTACGCAAACGAAGGCCTTGAGACTCTAATGTAGACCTCCATAATTCAAGTTTTTTCCTAAGTTTTTTCTCTCGTCTTATCCACGAGAAGGATATCATAAACAAAAAGCATACACCAATGTACAGCCTTCTGTAAACGTCCAGTAAGAACATCCATAACTAAAGCAAAAAGATAAGGGCTTAAAGCCAATTCCTGATGTAATCCAACAGAATTAGGAAAATATTTGGTCAATTCTCCTGATTGAACACAAGTAAGAGCTCTAGTATACATATCTTTAATAACTTAAATATAAGTCATATCAATACATTTCTTCTCAAGAACTCTCCAAAGCATATCTTTTGGAACCTTATCGTATGTTTTTTCTGAATCAATAAAAATCATATGTAGATCCTCCATATTATCTCTGAACTTTTCCATCAAACCTCTCAATAAATGTATAGCTTCCATAGTAGACCTGCCCGGCATAAATCCAAATTGGTTATGAAAAATCTTTGTAATATGTTTTAAACTATGTTCAATTACCCTCTCCCATGTTACAAAGTATGACACATCAACTTAATTCCTCTATAATTTCCACACTCTTCTGCATCCCCTTTATTCTAAAAAATGGGGACCAAGATACTCTTCCTCCACTCCTCGGGCATCTTTTTAGTTTTTAAAATAATATTAAAAGTTTAGTAAGCCAAGAAACTCCCAAAACTCCAAAATATTTCCACACTTCAATTGGGATATCATCAGATCCTACAAACTTTCCACCCCTTGTTTTCTTTAAAATCTTTTCAACTTCTTTTTTACTAATGCGACGGAAAAAATGAAACGTTTTATTATTATTAACGATATTAAGATCACTAAGGTCGAACGTATTTTCAGAAACTTCATTGAAAAGTTTATCAAAACACACCCATCTATATTGAACATCTTTTCCTAAGAAAATCATTTTTTGATTTCATCTTTAAAACACTTTACTTGAATTAAATCTTTTCTTTTCTCTAGATTTAACTAGTTTATACATATTTTTCACCTTCCTTAGTATCTAATTTATTATAAAGATCACTAAAAACAAAATTTTCAGCATCACAGATTGTTCTTTTAGACTCTCTGCAGGTCTTTTTATGATTTTCTCAGTTATCTAAGCTTTTACATTTAAACCAATTTATATAACATAACTTCTTATATTTTATCTTTTCTTGCACATTATTATTCCACCACCAACTAATTTTATTTATAGAATTTTTTTCTTTTGATTCTCCAAGTACATCTTTTGTCACTTGTTTAATAGTATTTGTTATTTTTTCCCACATAGCATTTGTTTTTTCATGAACATCCTAACTTTTAAAATCTTGAATTTTACTCATAAAAATAATTTTATTTATAGGTACCTCCATCTAATTTTGTGATGATAAATCCTAGTATTATTTATTTTACAACTCTTCAACTTAAAATCTAGAACTAATAATCGATGTTAGATACTTGAATCCTCACTTGGAATGACCTTACAATCCTTACAATCTCGACGATCTCTTATTTGTGTTTTATCAGATCCATTCTTATAAGTAATAAAATGCTCATCTCTTTTCTTGAATAAAATATTAGTAATAATCAAATCATAAGCTAAAGCAAAATTTAATATAGCTCTACCTTCATCATTAATCGCTCCATAACCGTAGCCACCATGAATATTTCTGAAATCTTCTACCACTCTACCGACATGTCCATTTAGATCTCCAAAAAAATTCTTTTTTCAAGAGGTATCAAGTTTATTAAGTCTTCTAAGTCATTCCAGAATTTATCATTAGAGTCTATATATAAATCTACTTGAAGAGCATAAGCACTTATAATATTAAAAATCTTAATATCAATAATAATCTTAATTACTATAATTCTAACTCCAACTCTATTAATTTTTACAACATTATCTTTTAAACTCTTATCTATAATTACACCTACATCATTTCTAGTACGACTCTTACCAGAATACCAAAGTTTAAAACCTAAGTTATTAATCTCCTTAGTTTTTTCTCCAACCCATTTAGTTTCTTGAATAGATAAAATATTGATTTATCTATGAATCATACTGTCAACTAATTTCATAAATTTACCATTGTGAGTACGTATATTCCAAAATCCTATCCTAATATTAGTATCATGAAATAACTTCTTTATCCGCATCCGTTCGTAATGTATGAACAATTGCTTATTTGACACTACACCTGAGTGCTCGGTGTAGACGACGCTCTCGCACACTTTTCACTGTATTCAAGTCATACAGCACGTCGCTTCAAGGGAACGCTCTAGCACTTACACGATGATCAAAAGGATTCATGTCATTATTTTTTTGACAAGTTTTACACAGACTGTCAACTACCTAGCGCAACCCTCCACTTTCACATCCGAGCTTGGGACCGGCAATGACAGTGTTAAAGCAAAATAAACGCAAACTAAAATTAACTCAAAACAACCTCATTTTTCTGCATTTGGAGATCGGCCAAAGCAACTAACTTCCAAATGTCATGCCTTCCTCCTCGAGTCCTACCATAATTCGTTGCCATATCTTTCACCAACTACCTCTCTTGGAAGTAACTAGATCTTTTACACTCGCCACCCACATCATTAAACATTTTGGGGGGTGAGGTTGTGTTAAATATATCCTATCTCATACATAGAAACCCCTTTCAAACCCTCAACATCCAAACCCTTATCTTCAACCTCTTCAAAGCCTAAACAAAATCATCTACACTCCTTCAAAAAGCTTTTGAATGTTCATCCACCGCCCCCATTCATTCACACAATAGAAGTAAATTAGATCCTAAAGCTATCAAATGTATTTTTATCATGTAATCTCCCTACTAAAAAGAAAAAAATGCCACTAACTTACCACTGAATAATTCTACAACTCATTGGATGTAGCCTTTCTCGAACATCAACCTTTCTTTTCAAAATCTAATATTCAAAGGGCGAACTTATCCAAGAAAAATCAGTTTTAAAATTTTATTTCTAAACTTTCAATCAACATGCCCACTCAAAATTCAAAAGGAGCCAATAAAATTTAGAAATCAATTAGTCTCCCTTGCTTTCATCAAAATAATAAAAATAAAATTTTGATTGTTTACTCTAAAATGAATGAGGCACAAATTGATCCAACATGCCAAAAAATAAGATCAAGAGTTTGAACTTAATCTAATCACCACTGATACACCACAAGGTACCAAGCATCATGAGCTCCTTAAGAGTGAGTTTTTTTTATTTTTTATCACCATAAATAACCTACAGCTTTAAGAAAAAGTCTTAAGAACTTGTGCCAACTATCCTTTCCACAATTTTATCTTTTAAACTAATCTCCTGCCCAAATTTCAAGCATCCATCAACTATCACATCAAGAATATGTTCCTAAATTCATTCATGAAGCCACCAAAATTCCTAATGTAAAGCTGTTCTTTAAGAAATGCAAGCTCTTAAGAAAATACAGAACAAAGGAAATCGCAAATTTGCCTTCAAGGAAGAAACCTTTTGGAAGTAAATTATTATTTATTATCAGATATAAAGTTGTCAAAGATAAATATATTTATAGAAAATTTTAAAGCCCATGTCGTTGGAAAAAAAAAAACACTCAATCGTGTATATGCTACCATGAGACTTTTGGTCATGTTATTAAACTCAAAATTGTTCTAATCCTCTTATCCCCTTGTAATAAATTTTACCGACCAATACATCAACTTATATTTTATCATGTAATCTCCCTACTAAAAGAAAAAAAATGCCACTAACTTACCACTGAATAATTCTACAACTCTATGGATGTAGCCTTTCTCGAACATCAACCTTTCTTTTCCAAATCTAATATTTAAAGGGCGAACTTATCCAAGAAAAATCAGTTTTAAAATTTTATTTCTAAAATTTCAATCAACATGCCCACTCAAAATTCAAAAGGAGCCAATAAAATTTAGAAATCAATTAGTCTCCCTTGCTTTCATCAAAATAATAAAAATAAAATTTTGATCGTTTACTCAAAAATGAATGAGCCACAAATTGATCCAACATACCAAAAAATAAGATCAAGAGTTTGAACTTAATCTAATCACCACTGATATACCACAAGGTACCAAGCATCATGAGCTCCTTAATAGTGAGTTTTTTTTTTTTTTTTTTTATCACCATAAATAACCTACAGCTTTGAGAATAAGTCTTAAGAACTTGTGCCAACTATCCTTTCCACAATTTTATCTTTTAAATTAATCTCCTGCCCAAATTTCAAGCATCCATCAACTATCACAATCAAGAATATGTTCCTAAATTCATTCATGAAGCCACCAAAATTCCTAAATGTAAAGATGTTCTTTAAGAAATGCAAGCTCTTAAGAAAATACAGAACAAAGGAAATCACAAATTTGCCTTCAAGGAAAAAACCTTTTGGAAGTAAATTATTATTTATTATCAGATATAAAGTTGTCAAAAATAAATATATTTATAGAAAATTTCAAAGCTCATGTCGTTGGGAAAAAAAACACTCAATCGTGTATATGCTACCATGAGACTTTTGGACATGTTATTAAACTCAAAATTGTTCTAATCCTCTTATCCCCTTGTAATAAATTTTACCGACCAATACATCAACTTATATTAAAAGCATCTTTCTTAATTGATATTTTAAAAATAATATATACTTATAATTCGCCATAGGTTCCACACACAATTCCCATATTATGCAAAGTCAAGATTCAAATGGCCTAAATAATTTTCAAAACTCTAGTTTAATAGATACTCTAAACTTGTTAAGAATTATGAGTACACTCCGTATAAAGTTAACCATATTTTAATTATAAAAAATCTCCTGAAGAGAAATTAGTTATCTTAATTATATATATATGAATTATATTATAATAATAGGAAATTTTAGTGATGAAATAATAACCATCAAATTGCTTTTGGTCAAGAACATTAAAATCAATCATTCGAGAAACCTACTTAGAGATGAAGGCTCAAGATGGCACAGATCCCACAAAGTTATTGTTGCATGTTGTCTACTCAACATAAATATGTTCTTTATTTTGTAAAAGAATCGGAATTCTTGGATGCAAACTTATTGATACACCTATGGATCCCAATGTTAAACCACAAATAAAAGATGATGGTGCTCATATTTACCAAATTCATATCGTCTAATATTTGCTTTCCTGTAAGATTGATTAACCAACATGGACATTCATACTAAAGAGCACATAAATGATTCGTGAATCCTAAGATAACCTAAAAATGACTATTGAGAAATGATTATTCTTTATAATGACCTCACACATTGATGATGGGAAAAATTCTATGATTGATCACTGATCTACCTACGTTTATTGTACATTCATATAAGATAACCTTGTGACATGAAAAGTTTAAAAACAAAGTATCATGGTCAAGAATAATGCTAAAGAAAAATACATATCAATGGCTCATTAAATCTATGAAGGAATTTAGTTAAAACGACTCCAGAATATGTTGTCTACCCCAGAAGAAAAGCTCGTCATATTGTTTTGTGACAATCAAGCTGTAATAAGTAATGCAAAGAAGCCTATTCACCAAGATAGAGCTAAACATATAGTTGATCACTAGTTCATAAAGAATGTTGACCACGGTACTAGCATCCTTACTTAAGCTCTATCAAAAAGTAAGTTTGGTAACCTAACTACCAAGCTAAGATATTAAACATTTACAACCAAGCTTGGGGAAGAAAAAAAAACAAATTCTCTGGGCTGGTTTCAAACCAACACCTCAGCTTATTCAGAAGCAAATATTAGGACCCAAATATTAGGATCCAATAGATTTTTGCATTATCCGATTATCACTATAATCACTAATAGGACAGGTTTCAACACAAGTTTTGGACAGCTTGCAACAGTTAACACCAAATTTAGTCAACATTAATTAAACTAATTTTTGCCATTGGAATTGGGCAGCCTACTCGAGCTAAATTAGCCCAAATTTAGCCTTTTAATTGCCTAATTTCTATTCCAACTTACTACACAATTATTAGAAATCTAAATTCTAAACTTTGGTATTAGTGTATTTCCTGCTTTAAGTCTGTTTTCATTACTACGATATTCTCAAAGCTCTACTTATAAATAACCATTATGGAGATGAATTAGTTTTCATATATGTTTGTATCTCGATATTCTTCACTAACATGCATATATCTACCCTACTAAATGCTAGATGTTTATCTTTATACATGGTCCAAATTCAAGCACATTACCAACTGGAAGATTAATATTTCTCAATCCTTCTTTTGTCTATTTAAACAATTTCCTCTTTGGTCATGATAACATTATTAATATTAACCTTAAAAACATATATCGTTAGGCATGTCAAAACGAGTAGACAACAAAGACTTAAAAATTTAATGGATGCTCCGACAAAAGAGAAGTATATGCATAGTTTGATTGCGAAATGATCATGTAACATTGCTAAGAAATAATAGCATTTTACTCTTTTTCTTAGAAAAATATCACCATTGAAAGAAAGGAGAGCTATTATAGTTTATCTAGGAGAAGTTTGAGTAAGAGAATAGAGTGAGTTGAGCCAAACCATAAGAGTATAACCCTCTAAAAGTAGATCTGGTGTGTTATCACCATCATCATCAATGTAATAATTAGAATTTTTCTTTCAAGCATATGCATGATGAATGACTTCATGTATGGTGTAGAATTGTTTTGTCAAACATTTATTATAAGAGGAAATATAACCCAAATCCTCTTTCAAGTCAAACACCAGTACCTGCCTCCTCTCTCCTCACAGAAGCAAAGAATCACCTCCTTCCATTTAGAAAGCATAAGGAAAATAATTGTATTTCATATACCTTCTTGGAAGATAAATGCAAGTCTTCAATTCCGATCATAATAACTCAAATTTTCAGTTCTTTTTTCTCCTCATTCTTGTAATAAATATCCAAACAATAGCTTATGTACTTGCAGTTTAATGAATGAAAATTTGGTGTTGAAATTCTCTTTGTAGCTTTCACCATCAAGTGGTGAAAGAGAACAACAAGCAATAGTTTGACTTCTCCTGTTTTAAATAGTTTGATGGGGTTGAAAACCAAAAACAATATATCGCTCGGTTCAGAACATACTGTTACAATGTGAGCAATAATGATATGCTACTCCTCTTATTCATCAACCGTTTGGTGAGATTCGCTTTTGAATGGTATGATTTACCAAAAGGCACCTTCAGAACATTCTTCGAATTGGAGAATGCATTTGTGAAGCAGTTTGTTAAGGCACATCATCAGATCATTATGAGTGATTTGATGTTGGCACAATAGAAGCCCAAAGTTACTTTTCTCACGAACAAGATAAAAGGTCCAATATCAAACTTGTTGAAAATTTCCTCGATCAAGACCTTTGCGATATTGATAGAAAGGTTGCAAGCTTGCAAGACACTATAGGTTCCTTGGCCTTCAAAGATGATAGAGATAAGACAAAGGGGAAGAAGCCTTTTGTCATGGGTCTTTCCAAGAAGGTGGAGGATAGCATGATTTTGATGGCATTTAATAGTAGACAAAAGAAGTCTGTCATGTCTACATAACTAGCCCATCCACCTACTCAGAAGTCGAGACTCCCATCCATTGAGCAAAGAAAAGCCAACACATATTCTTTTAAGAAAGAAGGCCTCAAAAAAATAATTAAAAAATTAATTAAACAGGGAATGTACTAGCTTCCACCAAAAAGGCTTGAAGAGGTGGAGAAATCCAAAGAGCCCAACTATTGCAGATGCCAAGGGTATTTGGGGCATGTTCTAGAAGACTAATTCTCATTCAAGGATTGGCTTAAAGCACGCTATAAGGCCAGCGAGATCAAGATTCCCAAGCAATACTTGAAGAAAACTACCGGCGAGGATCAGCCAAAGTCATTGTAGAGACTCCAATCATGCTTTCCTCAGAAGCCGTTGAAGTTGTATTTTCTTTCAGTTTTGATGCAAATGTAAGCTCAGGAGGGATTATGACATTCCTCTTGAAACAACTTGTACTTTTAATGATGAAATGAAACACTTCTTACAGGATAAAGGTAAAGACATCATTACCCAAGAGGTTAATGATCATCTCAATGTTTCTGATCAAGGTAACGGAAAGTTAATTTTAATGTGTTGGCACATCTTAAGAAATTGTTAGCATTTTTAAGCGTAAACTCTGAGCTGAGAGACTTTTGTGAAAGCTCTGCTAGAGCTGAAATCTTTCATGTTTATTAAACCGAGGAAAAGATGAAGGAGGCAGTTGTTTCGCAAGACGCAGTTGTCATCACTTCTCTGAAGAAGATATATTATCAGGCACTATCCATTATATGTGACGACTATGATATACGACTCTTTTGAACCATATACATTTCAATCCTGACGCTTCTATAAAAATATTTAGCATATGTACCTTTGAGTTACTTTTCTTAAGTTGAAGGAGATTATGCCTGGATAGATTCATATTTAACGACGTCAATCACAAGGGACAAAAGACCTTAGACTCGATCACCCTATCTCCTCAATTTGTAGATAAGGGTACCAAAAAGCTCATCTAGGCCGGTTTCACTAAGAAAGTATCATATCCTACATGGCTAGCAAATATCGTGTCAGTTCGAGAGAATAATAGACAAATATGATTTTGCATAGACTTTCGAGACCTGAAAATACTAGCTCAAAATATGATTTTCCTCTATTGATACCAGAGCTCATATAAATTTTGTCACTGCTCATGTAATATTTTCTTTCATGAATGGCATTTTCTGGCAAAAAACCAAATCTAGTGGCCCCATAAGAATAACAGCATATGGCATTTTGTACCCTTATCAATATCTTTTGCTATAAGGTACGCCTTTCTGTTTGGAAAAGGTTGGTGTATCCTATCAACGTGTTATGACGCACATCTTCGATGACTTATTTGAATAGAAGATGTGGTAGTAAGAGTCGTTCCAAAAAAGATTATATCTCGGACCTAAGAGTTGTTTTTTAGTGCCTTAGGAATTATAATCTGAAAATGAACACTTTGAAGTACACATTTAGCGTATCTTGCGCAGTTGCATTCTCTTCAAGGGAAACTCGCATTCATAAGAGAATACATCTTCAATCTTTTTGGTCGATATCAACTATTTGATGCATGGACTAAAAAAAATGTTTGCTTCTACTGGAATAAAGCATGTCAAAAAAATTTTACGATATTAAGCTCTATTTACTGAATTCACCAATGTTAGCAGCTCCAATCCCAAGAAAACCTCTCATTTGTCATAGATGAATCCGTAGGGAGGTCATACTAATGAAGGTCTTGTACTATCTTAATCAACGTTTCATCCCAGCTGAAATGAATATCCGCCAATTGAGAAACATTGTTTGTTGTTTGATATTTTTAGTTTAAAAATTGAGACAATATGCTTTCACACCATATAAACATGATTTCAATGGTAAACCACTGATAATATTTGATGACTCGTCTCACATTGGTCGGACAGGTTTCTAAGTGGATTGTGATTCTATTACAATTTGATATTTCATGTCCCTCAGTGAGCTGTCAAGGGACATTCTCTGGTTGACATTCTGACAGCTCATCCAATCCCTGCAGATTTGTTACTTAATGATGATTTTTTAGATTAACAAATTTTAGTCATTGATTCTCCAAAATCAAAGTTATACTTTGATGGAACGCCTTCCTTAAAAGAAGACCCATATGGAGCTATCCCAAGTACAAAAGTTGGAATTGATTTGATCTTTATATCCCTTAAACGGGATAATCTTTGTTACTCAAATGGTTTAACAGAGCCACATACCAATAACAAGGTAAAATATGAAACTTTAGTCATAGGATTGGAAGTTGTCCTCCATATGAACATAAAGAAAATTAAAATGTATGGAGATTCCCAACTTATAAATGGTCAGGTGATGGGAAACCTATAAGCTTCTTAAACACAATATTTTATTTTATCATAGAAGATTCATGGCATTATTGGAGCACATTCCTAGTGTGACACTAGTAAAGATATCTCGTTCTCTTAATGACAAAGTTGATGTTGATGCTAAACTAACGAAATAATTACCAAGTCCAAATGTGGACCCCGTGACAGTGGTGATCCAAGATAGAAGAGTACTGTCACCGGCATACTTTGATTCCTTCGAAGCTACACCTTTGAGTGCCGAAGGGATAGTCTTTGCAGCTTCTGATCACATGATGATAGGCATCAAACCATTATCATATATTTGACAAAAAGTAAATTCCCCGATGATCTCTATTTTGTTGCTCAAACAGACCACTTTCATTTACGATCATGAATGATACGTTATATCAACGCTCATTTGACCAAATGTGTTTACATTGTATTGGGAAAGGTCAAGCCCAAAAAGTTATGATTGAAGTTAATGAAGGCATGTGGATCCCACTAGTCGGGCCTAGAAATTAAAATAAAATTAAGAGGCATTGCTATTATTGGCATTCGGTGACCCTTGATTACATTGAATATACCAAGATGTCATCAGTGCCAAATTTTTAGCCATGTTCTTAATCAGCGCCCAAATGTGCTGCATCCCATTGAAACATCATGGCCTTGGGAACTGACATCAAAAGGGCTTATTAACCCTTTCTCCACTAAGGGACATTCATTATTGCAGCTACCAAATATTTTTTTTAAATGGGCGGAAGTCATAACTTTAAGAGTAAAGGCCAAGAATTGGATACACTTTCTTTAAAATAATATCGTATGCCGATTTAGTGTGTCAAGCTGAATCATATTTGACCGGGCTAACCTTTAGAAATACAAAAATTAATAGATTTCCTCAACGCCATCAAGTTGATTGGTGTTACTCCACTGTTTATTATCTAAAAGTGAATACTTGGAATGTAATTGTCTAAAGGTCTGCATTTTAGTAGATCTAAAACTGAATACATAGAATGTAATCTTAGTAGTAATAGCTCTAGTGGTAGAGTAATAACTATGAGTGATCAAATCATTAAAAAGTGTGAATGCTTTAGATATCTTGGATCTATTGTTCAAAGTGAAGGTCATATAGATGGGGATGTTATCAGTTGAATTCAAGTTGGTTGGTTGAAGTGAAGGAATGCATCGGGCCTATTGTGTGATTGAAAAGTACCGCTTAGACTGAAAGGAAAATTTTATAAGCTGGTGGTGAGGCCTGCAATGCTCTATGGCGCAGAATGTTGGCCTTAAAAAGAGAAGCATAAAACTAAGTTATGTGTTACTGAGATGAGAATGCTTGGGTGGATTGGAGACTTGACACTTAGAGTCTGTTTGGGGCAGCTTATTTGGTGCGGTGGCATTTTGAAAACGCACTTGGCCTGTTTAGGTAAACTGCATTTTGGCAGCTTATGCGTTTTCAAAACGCAGAAAACAGCTTTTTCACACCGCACCTATCTAGGTAGGTGGCACCTTTCGGTCTGTCTTTTCCAAAAAAAATAAAATTTTGTAATAGCCACCGCAGCAGATTATTTTTAATCAGCTTATCAGCAGATTATTCAATAAGTTACAGCTGCTCCAAACAGACCCTTAGAGACAAAATGTGAAATATATCTGTGATAGGGTTGGTGTAGTTCCAGTGACAGACAATATCATAGAGAGTCGTCTTAGATGGTTTGGTCACATTAAACGTCGACTATCTGATGATCTGGTTAGGAGAGTAGATGTTATAGATTCAACTTATATTAAGAAAAGTAGAAATAAACCTAAAAAGACTTGAGCATATTGTATAAAAAAAAGATCTTAATTTATTAGAATTAAATTAACATAGAACACTCAATAAGACGCAATGAAGAAAAATGATTCATGTAGCCGGCCCCACTTAGACTGCGTTTGGGGTAGCAAATAAGCTGCGGCAGCGTTTAAAAGATGTTGCCGCTCGTTTGGATACAACGTTCCACCTGCGTCTGCGAAAATGGGGTTTATATTATTAAGTTAAATGAAGATCGAAGGTCGAACCCTGCAGTCCGCATTTCATTTGAGCATTTTACCCCATTACCCTCTTTGCGTATTGCATTGCCTAACTTCCTCTCCCGCTTCCTCTCGCCCGTCTCTCTTTCACTTGCTACTCTCCCTCTCTTGCGCGCTTACTCTATCGATAGACCCTAAACCATCAGTACTCTGTAAGTACATTTTTTAATCGTCGATGGAATGGTTGGTATTTTACGATAATACACTCTGCCTCGCAAATTCTGTTTACAATCTTATAGAGTTGGTGATTGCTCATGAATTTGGTTTAGGGTTTGCAATACATAGAATGCGACTTTTACATTTGAATTTTTCGAGCCACAGATTGTTCTGGTTTCTTATGGTTACTGTGATGTCTATGGTTTCTCTGGTTTCTCTAGTTTCTCTGGTTACTCTAGTTTCTCTGGTTTCTTATTGGTACAAAACGAAAATGTTGGAGCCTTTTTGTCATTATCTCATCCCTTATTTCTGTTTGGGGGATTCAAGTTTTGTTACTTGAGCATTCTTTGGTGATTGATTTGTGGCTGCTTGATGGATTCAGGCATGGTAAATTGTTAAATATGGGTGCATTTGGATGAAGTTTGCTAGATGGTGTTTTGGGGGTTAAGATTAATTAGATCAGGCTAATTATGCAATTAAAGTCTATTGAAGGTGGATATAATTATATTTCCTAACATCATTTTTTGGTAGATAAGATTTATTTTCCTTATCATAAAGTACTGCTGGCATTTTATTTAACATAATTCATTTTACTTGTCCATCTTTTAAGCCGCCTGTGGTGTTTGTTGGGGGTGCATTTTGATGAGCTTTGCTGGACGATTTGTTGTGGGTCAGTGGTCTTTGTTGGGGTGTAGTTGGAGGGTGGGGTGTTTGTTCTGGGTGCAATTCGATGAAATTTGGTGGATGGTTTTGGGAGTAGTGTGGTGTTTGTTGAGTGCGCATTTTGATGAGCTTCTCTGGATGGTTTTGGGAGGGTTAGTAGTGTTTGTTAGTAGTGTTTGTTACTAGTGCATTTTGTAGAGCTTTGTTGGATGGTTTGTTGGGAGTCTGTGGTGTTTGTTGAAAGTCTGTGGTGTTCGTTGGGGGTGCTTTTCAATGAGGTCTTGTGGATGGTTTTGGAGGGCTTTTGTCGTGCTTGTTAGGTGTTTGTTGGGGGTGCTATCCACTACACTATTTGTTTGTTTCTTTGGATTGAGAGGAATCAAAGAAAGCATTATGTGGTGTGGGGAAATGCTAAAGGAATCCTTATTATTGTCATATGCTTTATTTCAAGTGTGGTCACTTAAACTTCCTCTCGCAAGCTTCTTTATGATATGGGTTTTCTGGAATATATAAATATTTATGCAAACTACTTATTGGTTGCTAGTTTATTCTTGATTCAGTGCTTTATGGATGCAATTTATTAGTTGACATTGGATATTGTTTGACTTGAAAGAAATAATTTGTTTTATCCTTCTATTTGTTAGCAATGCAATAGGTAAGAGTAAAGAGGTCGGAACATTGGCCATGTGTAATGGGAATATCATTGTTATATTTTGCGACCCTGTCTAAGAGAAATGAAGCTGAGAAATAGACCCACCACCTATTTTAACAAAGAAGGGTGACAAAATCTCATGACAATGTTCAAGGAAATGGCAGGAAGGAATTATGATAGAATGAAATTTAAGAATAAATGAGATCAACTAAAGAAGAATAGAAAATTATGGAAATAACTAAAAAGAGGATCCACAAGATTGGGTTGGGATCCGGTGAAGCGGACAATAGATGCTTCGGAGGCTTGGTGGACTAAGAAATTAAAGGTAGTAATCTATCCAATGAACACTTCTTACCTCATTCTATATACTACCAACCTGCTTTAACTAATAGACTTGTCACATGTTGCAAGCAGTTCCAGCCGCCAGAAAATTAAAATTCGGTGGCACTGATCTGCCTCTAGAGGAGAAGTTGGATGGTAATGTTCGGTGAGGGTTGTTATAATGGGAACTCATGCGTTCACCCCACGTGAGCATGGATTTACTGACATACCAGAGGACTTGGAGGTCGAGCATTTAGGCAATTCTGGTGAAGGTCACAGCCTAAACCAGGGGGAGTAGGACTCCACATGTCGGTCAAAGCGGCCTAGGTTCTCTTATAGATATTCTTAGATATCAAAAAATATATATATAATTAACCAAAGCGGCACGTTCCTTTGGGAGTTGCTCTTGACCTTAGAACAAGAATATAACTTTTGAATTTCCTTTGTTAAATATGTGGATAATTTATATAAAATTTTCTTTGTGAATATGCTTTCAAAGTGCTTTGACCTAATTTCACTTTGGGCATACACTTTTGATCCATCAAACGAAGGTTCTCTAATAGAAATTCTCCACTTTTTTTTTTGGTCTAGTTTCCTTATTTTTTCTCTGTTTATAATTTTTTTCTTCGAATCATTTTGATAGTTCGTGAAAGAATGTTATTTAAAAAAGAGAATTATAAAACGAAAATTAGATAAACTAGCGACTCCAATTTAAAAAGAATCAAAACAACACTATAAGACTCGTCGTTTTTGAATTCCCCTATGTAATAGTTGCCAAAGGATAATGTTCTTCTTAGTCTATATCTAGATCATAAGAAGAGTTGGAACCCATATTACAATTGAGCGAGATATAATCATGCAGTGTTTTCCCAGGATTTTTCGGATTGTGTATCTAAGTTGTAATTTCTTAATGACAATATGTCTATTCTACTAAGTTATTGTGTGTTAATCTACTCATTTCACTAGGTTACTCATTGTCATGGCCGCCACCGTAATCGATCATTCGTGACCATCGTCGCCTCTACATGTAGCCGTTTGCGACAGCCATCGTCGACATCGCTGCCACCGGCCGTCCACCACAGCCACGATCATTGGTTCGCTACTGTCGTCGTTGTTGTCGCCACAAATGGCCTTCAGCGATTGTTGTTGTCGTCGTTGTCGGTAGTCGTATGTCGCTGTCTTCAACCGTCTACTTGTTGCTACCGCTGCAACCACCGACCATCCATCGTCGGCATTTCACCACGACTACAAAAAAATGTATTTTTAAATATATTATTTTTCTAAATTTATTTTAAAGTGAACCATATAACTTTAAAGTATTTCATATATACTGTAATTAGAATATTCTACAAATCTTTTACATTACATTTCATTTTGAGCAAACCAAACATTCCCATAGTGTAATTGAAATGTAGTGTACTTAAAATACTTTCAAATTATTTGGTTTGGTGTAAAGTAAATGCAAAAATATTTGGTTTGGTGTAAAGTAAATGCAAAAATACTTGGTTTAAAGCAAAATAAAATCAATGTAAAACATAATTGACGATGGAGGCAGCTATGACCGGTGGTCGCGACGCTTGCAGTGAGTGGCAACAATCTTTGGAGGTTGTTTGGTTCGTTGAAAATGAAATTTGGTGTAAAAGGAATATAGTACAACGGAAATGTAGTGTATTTAAAATACTTAATGTTATTTGGTTTGGTGTTAAGTAAAATGCAAAAATCTTTGGTTTTAAGAAAAATAAAATCGATGAAAACATAATAGATAATAGCGACAGCAATGGCGATGGTTGCAACACTTGTAGTAAATGGCAATCGGGGGCTAATAATGGTGGTGGAGACTAATGGTGACGAGCGACAGTGGCGACTAATTGGTGGCTGCGATGTCTGTGGCGAGAAGCAACCCAAGGCATCCCTCATGGCGGCGGCAGTGAACAAGTGACAGCAATGGTCGGTGGCATGCAACGATGGCTATCATTTGCAGTGCATTTGAAAATTGACAAAATCTAATGAATTTGGAATACACTAGCTTTGAACAACATAATGAATTCTAAGTTCACCAAAATTTACACTTCATTCCGTTTTCAATCAACCAAGCAACAAAGTTTTAAAAACCCCTACATTGGATTTACTTTTCACCATTAATATAGGGAACCAAAGAGCCCCTTAATTTCTTATTAATTCATTCATCCAACAATCAATGAGAACCTTTCAGGATGCAAATCCTCTCTGGATGCATCTTGTTGAATGTGCTCCAATTATATTCAAATGAGAAAATTGAATAATACTAACAAATTTATTAAATTAGGCATATCATCAAAATTGTGACCACTAACTTTCTAAATTAAAATAAAAAAGCTATGGATGATATATATAAATTTCAGAAACTTAAATATAAATTATAAGTACAAATAAATTTATATTTTCTATCATAATTGGGCTGCTTTGAAAGTAAGCGACCAATTCTTTAAATGAAAATCTTTAAGTTGACTGTTATTTTTTAAAATATTTCACCAAAAAGATAAGCCTTTTCATGAATACATATGAGCCAATCTTAACGTTTTTATCAACAATTACGTCCTAATAATCTTAAAATAGAGGGTTCAAATAATATGCAGTACCATGCAAATTATGACGTAACTAATCTCATTTTTCATTATAATGTATCATACCTATCTATAAGCAGCTTCTCATCTCCATCAATCTCTTATTATTGTTTCTTTTGGCTTATTCATAACTTCATGAATGAATCCCATAATTTTAGCCTTTTTCAACATGAAAGATTCTAAATACTACTATAAAAAAGCTTTCCAGCCTTAAAAGTAAAGTTTTATACTATGCTAAAAAAAACATTTTTCATCAATTTTCTCAAGTTCCTATTCTTCAACTTTTTGCTCATGAACTTCTATTCTTCCGAAGCAACTATATCCTAAAAAAATTGTCAGAATTTTATAAATACTTGTAATATTAAATAAACTGTGGCGTATCTTGTAAAGATTGATAGAATAATTCTTTGTCTATAAAATTCCTCATCAAAATCACTAGTTAGGAATAATTGCAATAAAATTTTCTGACTATTTTTACTTTAACTAATAACATATTTATAGTGTAACAAATGCTGTAGTTTTTTAAACATAACATCAAGAAAATGAGTAGCCCATGGAATCTAATAAAAATGATTGATTTTCTCCATTAATAATCTCCATACAGTCTTATATGCACCTGCATTATCTTTGACTGCTTTGAATCCATGCCCTCTGAAACTTCTTCAAATGAAGTCATCAAGTATATTGAATATCAAAGGCGTATTTTAATCAAAGACAAATGAATCAATAGATTTCAAAAACCTAATCTCATAAGTATGGCTAACAAATAAGTTGATAATGCTCATTTATCTGTAATAAATGAGGATGAATAATATTAGGAGAATTCAAAACATAAATTATTTATATAACCGGCAGATTCGCCAATTTGAGTTCTACATGCCGACATGGTTATGTATTTAAGAAGAATCGGGGGAACTTTCCAGAAATAAACAAAAAGACTTACCAAATAGAATCTCCTTATGGAGTATGGGTCGCCGTTAGACAAGGTTTCTGACATGAAACAATGACTCTCTTGGGATGGTGCTTTATATTACTAAAAATGACAGTAGTCCCATGGGTACTGTATTATTTTGCAATTCTTTCATAAAGAGAAAGGAGAACATAAACAAGAATGTTTCCTTAAACATATGAAAAAAAACCATAAAAATCAAAAAATTCAATTGCTTGTCATATGAGATCCATTGCATGTAATGCAGATAAGCAATTTATTGATGACAAATAAAATTGGATTGACAAGACAAATAAAACCTCCAACCTGCAAATGGTAAAGAATTTCATGATTTAATGGAAGTTTTCCTTCAATTACAAGTTCCAAATAATCCCTTATCTCACGAAGCCTAGCATCAAGGCCCTTTAATGCTGCAAGTTTACTCGTAACCTACATAAGTAAAAGCTGCATTACCAATAAATTATAGCTACTTTTTTTAGATCCGGCCTCCTAAGAAAATTTAGAAAATACCTCTGTAGCAAGAGTACTAACAGTAGTATCTTTGACGTCCCTCAACAAATGTTCAACTCCTGCAACAGATACGCAGAAGGTTTAATATATTGAAGTGGTTGTGTGACAAAATTATTATCTTTACAATAAAAAAGCATGCACATATCCTTCAAATCGTAAGAAAATGAAGCAGTTCTTAATTCTTTTTTTTTTCAAAAACAATAAACAATTGAAAAAGAACTAAATATTAGCTGAATATTTCAATTTCAGCAGCATCATGAGAACATACCAATTTCTTCAACTTCATGAGCAGCAATTTCTGAAGGCACGTGCACAAAAACCTTTTGACTTTTCTGGGTGGCATTCTGCCAAATCCAAATATCAACAATAATGGTTTTAATTATTAATCTGCTTCAGGACAAAGATAAGAGAACATCAGAAGAAATTCTAATGCACTTGAATCAGCTTACCTCCTTAACCTCTTCAACAGCATAGTAAGCTTTGGTAGGTATTCCCAATTCTTTAGGTTGGACATCAATAATGACCAAGACAGGATTGTGCACATAACTGAAATAATAAAGTGAAAGGTGCAAAATCTGCATTAACAAAATAGTACTGTGTCCCTCAAAGTTATAAAGTCTAAAGCGTCAAATCAGTAATAGAAAAATAACACAGTCCCGCAAAGTTTACTCCTTATATATTCAGTTAATAAAAACTCTCACAAACTTGCCATAGAAGCAAGCATGAGTTATTGAACTCAAGTTATTTCTAAAATTAGAAGAGATTCTTGAAGAAAATACTTTTAATGCATCTTTGTTAAATGGTCAAAAATAATAGATAGCTAATCAAACTAGAGATTTTCAAATCCAGCCCTAGGTCACAAAAAACATTTCAACTGTTCAAGATACAAGATTCTTTTAAGAATCCAAATCTCAGGTTAGTTGAATCCCTATGAATAGGACTTAAGTGCTAATACAGCAACAAGCTTTAAAATTTTTTGGTTATTATTGTTGTAACTCAAACATGAACTGTTGAAAAAGATACAAAAGAGCACTATTCAAGACCTACTAAGAACAATGTAAATTTTATTTGGTAAAAGAAATGAACCAAGGATCATTAAACCCCTGGAAAAAAGAATTGATGTAGCAATCTTACTCAGTAAATAGAGCATGAACGTCCAAATCATTCTCACGCAGTTTTGGACCTGTGCTATACCAACCAACAACATGCTCCTTTGCTAAAAATTAACAAATAAAAAGCTTCAGCATAAATGCCATGAAATATTCATTGATCCAAAATTGATGACTAGTAATACCATTTATTCTCTTGAACATAGAAAACATCGCCTCATGATAATTATGATCCAGGAACCAGATGCTTGAATCTGTCTCATCTTCTTCAAAAGGCACTGCAAAAATATCATTAAGGAAATACTAAGCCATTGTGGTTGTATAGTCAGTATCCTATATCATATTAACCAAGTTAGCAATAAATATTTTCAATATGCTGAAATATTTTCTAGTTTATGGTGTCCCTTTAATAAATAATTCAATGTAATGGATAAAATTCCAAAGAGAAGTTTGAACAATTTAAAACAAGACTGGTTGCAAAAGGCTTTACTCAAAGGGAAGTTATAGACTCTAACAAAACGTTTTCATCAGTCTCATAAAAAGACTCCTTTAAAGACAATATAGCACTAGTGAGTCATGCTGTCAAATGGACACGAAAAATTTTTTAATGGTAACTAAGAAGAAAAAGTGATTATAAAAATTGGAAAGGATAATTTGATCTATATAATATGGAAGTTTATATGTGATTTGAAGCAGGCAACTTGCCAATGTTATTTAGATTTTGATAAAAGAGTTAATTCCCTTGGCGATAAGGGGAATAGATTTGATCAGTTTATAAGCCTCAAGATTGATGTGAGTAAATTTATTTCCAAGTCTTTTAAATGGACAGAATGCTACAATCTAATAGTTACATGAGGTTGCTTGAAAAGGTTATGCAGTTTCTCATACAAATGATATAGAAAATACTTCTATTGTCCGGGGCCTTCTGTTGTCCGGGACCATTCAATTACATTGCGATAGATCCTTAAATCCTACAGATTATTTGCACTGTCTGAGTGCTGATACAGATCATGTGTTATAGGCTTAAGATGCAGGATTGCAAAACTGGAGATGAACTGATTGTGAAGGATGAGATCTCGTGCCTTAGTCTCGAAATTATACAAACTAACATAGCCTTTTCAGTTAGCATTATGAGATGGTATCAGTCAAATTCAAAACAAGATCAATGGGTTGCTGCTAAGAAAGTGATGAAACGACAACAAAAAACAATGAATTGCATCCCTAATAATAAAGAAGTGGGTTGTTTGGAGTTAGTTGATTATTCAATATCTGATTTATTGTTTATAAAGATGAACCCTTTTTATTTTGGGGGAGATCAATACGCCAATGGTAGTGTGATAGTTTTGGAGATGATCCTAATGCACTTCTCACTAAATCATTATGATGGTTGTTATTGGTCATCTACTCAAATGGTGTTGTAGATGAGAGAAAAAAACTTAATCTCTCGATTCCAAATTGCTGACTTTATATCTATGCCAATATATATTTCATTGTGATAATAAAGTTTGACCATTATTTTCAAGAAAAAATAACAGCAGTGATTCTAAACATACGGAAACCAAGTTTCTTATTATTAGAGATTGAGCTTAAAAAAAGGATATTTAGATCAATGGCATTGATATAACATGTTAGCTGGTCTCATTATCAAAGCTTGGAGAATCCTTCTTCAAAAACATTTGATAACATGGGTTTATTTGAATCCTTTGATGTATTCTACACAATTTGTGTAAGCATAAGAGGAAAATTCTTAAGAGAATAGGACATTTGTTCAAAATTATAAGACTTCAGAAAAAATTTAAAACTCAAGTAGTTTTGAACACATATATTCTTCTACTGAGTATCTGCCATATCCGGACACACAACATATCAGGATGCCTTCATACATTGTTTACCTTATTAGTATGTTTTTGTTGAATGTTATATGCTTTTTTTTAATAAATATAAAATTGACCATGTTTTTTTAATGCATGTAACATCTATGACTTCATGAAGACTTCTATTAATGTCATTTTAAGTAAGATCACATGCAAATGAATATGCCTCATGGTTGACACTGAATTTGGAGAAATCTTAAAGTAGTGTTGAAGCTTCATGTTCTTTTCTTATTCATGATGCAGAAAAAGGAAACATTGTTACAGTCATTGAAAATTCTACCGAGCCCTATTGTTAAGGCATTTTATACATGGTAAAAAAGACACTGAAAAAAGAACGTTGGATCACAATTTCAATATTAATGTCTTGCTAAAATAAAAATGGTAGTTTAAAAAAAAATTATCTACATTTGTAATCAAGAATAAGTTCATATTTATTAAAAGGCACAACGATTGCCATACTTTAATGTGAGAGAATTTATATAAGATTAAATCATTTCTAAGATACATAAGCTAGTTTTCCTGGTATTATGTCCGTGGTATAGATAAATGTTTTTTGTGCTTCGGTTATATCTTTTATATGTGTGTCGTAATAATATTACTTAATAGATAAAATATTCGCTTCACTTTATATCTTAAAATCATATATGCATTAAGGTCCTAACACAGTGTAGGCTCAAAAACTGATAAAATCTCGGATCTAGCAGTTTATACAAAACGATTACTGTTTAGTCCCCTCTCCCTTTTAAAGAAGCATTTTGCACATTCATCAAGGCTGCTTAGACGCATCTTTAAAGGAAGAGGAAGATATAGCAGTTTCTTTCTATTTGAAGGCAATGGATCACTCAGATACGCAAGATAAAATTAGTATTGCAATAGTTTAATTAATTAGGTGTTGCAAAATAAACATATGGTTGAATTGAAAATTTGTTTAGACCTCCATATTCTTGATCTGTAGTTCCTTCTTACACAAAAATCCAGTCGAAAAGAAAATGGATTAAAAAGAAAAAGCATCACTAATGTTTGGAAAAAAAAATGAAAAATCCATCCAAATCAGAGAAACCTTAAAAATCGCATTGTACGCCTATGCATCACTTCTATAACTCCTAGAACAAAAATTCTAAGCAATTAAAAGCACGTGGATGTGAATTTGATACATAGCAGAGGATCAAATAAAATATATGTAGAAGTCATACCAGCGTAGCTGTTGGATACATCGACGACCGCCCTGGAGGAGCTACCAAGAAGGACACCGACAACTCGCTTTCGGGGGTCGCGGGCGACCCTGTTGTAGTTGTCGACGATACTCAAGAGAACAAGAGGGTGCACAATGACCTTCTCGATCGGCCGTGATGAAATCTGCTGCGTCTTTATGACATCCATACTTGTCGCCTGCCTCCTCACAGCCCTAGAATTCTTGCTTAAGCGGACTGCAAGAGCTATAACAAGAAAGTTCGGAGTACCAGAGCAAATATAAAAACCAACGCAGCGAAGGCCGAACCGACCATTCAAATCTGGACAGGAAAAATTAAGGGTTCATATTCGAACGGACATTATACATGAAATAAATAATATAATAAATATTAAAATTATTTAATATAATTTAAACTAAGTAAAGATATATATATATGTGATTAAAATAAATAAATTTTAAATATAAATAACAACATTACTAATAATTAAAATATAAATATGCATATAATACAAATACATAAATAAATATGTTTGAAAAATTAAAAAAAACAAATATAATATAAATATATGATTATTAAAATAATTTATTCATTGAATCCAAGTCACTCCGAGAGACACCTAAGAAATAGAGCGTGAAAGCGAGGAAAAGAGCTGAACAAGCACAGCAATTGAATAGTAAAATTGTGTACTATTTATTCATGAAATGCCATATCTATAGAAATGGGGATCGTAAGATTACATATATACCCCTAATAAAGTAGGTACGGTGGGGGCATTTTGGGCAATACATAGTCGGAAGGCCGGGAGCCTAAAATGAACTAGTCGGGTTATGATCCGAGTGGCTATGGTCGAACGGCAGACCAGGAGGGGTCTGGCCGTCTGTCTGAGAGTCGCCCGGCTCCTGCCATCTTTCCGGCCTAGGTGAGGAGATTCGGTGAATTGTTTGTACGAGGTCCATCCTCATGACTCTTTTGGAGAATTATTGACTTTTGGAGTTAGATTTCTCCTGCTCAACAAGAGCCAGGTAGATAAATGCGGACTCTCGAATTGACCCTTGTCGGTCTCAGCTTGCAACATCACCTTCTTTGTTGACTACTAAATTTCTTTGAGATTCGTGCGAATACATTTTCTTGTGCATAGTTAAATTCCTCGACTCTCTTACTCATTGATAACAACACCTACGATAAGGACAATATAAATTTAATTTTAAAAAAGCTAATAATATTCATGATTATTAAATATGTGATAATTGACTACTCTTAGAATTTTGTGCTAGAGCCCCTATAAAGGGGAAGAACTAGAAGACCTTTTTCTCTGTCGTTAGTGATCCTAGAGAGTGGTGATCCTTCCAAGTTAGTCAAGCTTGTCGAGGATGTCAGAAAAATGGTCTTCTAGGTTATGAAACGGAGAGCATATTCTTAATTTTATGGATGAGTGACACGGAAAGCTTTCTGCAGCTTAGGCAAAGTTCCCTGAGTCAGGAGACAAAGTGGGGTTCTCAGACTCACCTACAGACCGCCCTTTAGAGAGGTCTCAAATGAAAGAGGGTGGCTTCCCAATGAAGAAGCATAAGACGAAAGTGGTAACCAGTCTAGAGGATAAATCGGTGAAGCCATTCACTATCGCCCGGGATCCTTCTATGCTGACGAAGAGGTAGAGGCAGGAACTTGCAGCTGGGACGGTACTGCCAAAGGTGTCAGGGGAAACTGCTCTAAAGGCTGCCCACGATTCTTTCCCAGTTGGTTCTCTAGGACTGTTGCCCTTTCCCTGTCTGCAAAACAAGGGATTGGGGGTAGAGTTTCCTCTCACTACTTCAGACTTGCTTATAATGATGGGTCCTTCCTATGGATAGCGGATAAACACTCTATCTTCGCGAATATGGGATCTATTGTAGGTTTTAGGCATTCTAAAGGGCCACTCGACGGTATCAAGACATGTCCAACAGATGACCCGGTTGGAGCGACCCATGTGTTAAGGTTGTTTGGCAAGGCGGAGCGCCGGCCCCGCGATGGTGAAGCCCTCCTGATCCAGGAATTCGATCACCCCAGCCTCAAGAAATGCGGTTGGAGAAGCTGAAGGACAACCAACGACAATTTGAGCCCAGAAGACCGTTCTTTTAGGAGGAAGTAGTGGAGCTTTATGCCGAATTTTTGGCTATTCGTGAAGTGGCCTTAGTCTCCCAGATTCGATCAGAAATAAATTGAGTAGATAGGTTTAAATTAGAAAGGGAATTGTTGTATAGGCGATTGTCTCAGCTAGGTTATGTTCCGACAAAGGTAGCGACAGATGGTCTCATTAAATATTTTGTTTACAGCTAATTGTTGTAATCGGGTGGATCAAAATGTAAATAATATTATTTAAATAAATTTTTAATTACTTTTAGATTGTAATGTGTGTCTGATGTGAATTTATTTATGTGGTTTTATGTTGTAAAAAGACACTAATGCCATTGCATCATTTTGACCTTCACTGTGTACTATAAGTAAGGTTGGCAAGCTAAGAAAACCCTTTTTCACTTTCTTTCTCCCTGCGTGTTTCTTTCTCCTTTATGCACTCTACCTTCCCTCTTCAATTTTGTCTGTCAGTCATGGTTCCTAAATATTCTTCTAAACTTTTTTGTGAGAAGCCTCTAGGTGTGGTGTCTGTCTGTCTACAAGACACATTGATGATCTCCAAAAGTTGTTTATTTTTTGATCTTAGGTAATTCTTCAACCTGAATAAAAGGTTGAGAGGGAGATGAGAAATTTTTGGGAAAGAGTGGTCGTGTAAGTGGACCAGTTTAAATTTGGATTGAGGCTTTCATTTTTCCACGAGCTCCGATTCATTTTCATTTACTACGGTGTTATCCCAGCACATGTGACATCAAACTCTATCGCTATTCTCATTATGTTAATTGTCTTCCTCCAGCAGATGGAAATTCCTGGTCTATGAAGCTTTTCTCCTATTTGTTTGGGTTCAAGGTGGATAAAGATGGATACGCAGTTTTCTCATCCGGCCCCAAACTTTGAGTGGTCGAGGTCGAGAGCAAAGTAAAAGACTAACGGTTGAAGTTTGTGATCACCTCTAACTGGAGAGACTTGGAGATCTCCGTCCAGCCCATCATGTGGGATGTGAAGAAACTAAAGATCCTACCAGATTCAGTAAGGGTTTATGATGAAATGATCGAGGGCTAAGAGTCTATGTTCTTGTTTCTGAAAATGAGTGTGCTTAACAAGATATTGTGGTCGGAGACTTATGATGACATGATGAACAAATTGTGGGACAATTCAGATGTTTGCGAGATAGAGAGAAAGAAAGCTATGGCAACAAAGACCATTGAGAGAAGTCAAAGGCAAAAATTCTCCATGGGGCGATGGATCATATTTCAAGGTCGAGATAACCATTGGGTATCTCTGGTGCCAGTAAGGGACTCTCCTTTCCTTTCCCCACTTTCTTGAAGTTTTTTTACTAGCCATTTAAATGAAGAGGTGCAAGAAATCCAGCTCACTCAGTTTCCATAATTCGAGCTTTAGAGGAGAAGCACCTCTAGCCGGAGGGTCTGAGGGACAAGTGGAGTTAGGCATCTCTTTCATCGACCCTAATGAAAGGGTCGTGGTGTGGTGGCTATCTCATGTTGAAGTGGAATCAGATTTGAGATGTAAGGTGAATCATGAGCCAAACCTTGGAGCAAGTTGTTACCCATAAGAAGGGGAAAGAGCCAATAGGTACAAGTTCTCTGACATCCCCTCCTCTATCACAGGAAGGAGGTTCCCATCCAAGATGGGTCATCTCAATGGAGAGGAATAACAACATGTGGGAGAGCTCGGGTAAAAACTATGTCATGATCGGCACCCAAAAGGAATGACACATTGGTTTTCCTCTTAGGGAGTCATCCAAGACTTTGGAGTACCCCTGCCACCTAGTGGAGTTGGTTTGGTAGGAGGGCTTGGACTCCATTTTGAGGGGGATGAGATACATAGACCTGGGACAAACTTTTGATCAATTCAGCTTACTCGCATGGTCGATCACCCATTTCCAATCGAAGTCCCTCGTTCGTGGAGAGCGAAAGAGAAGGGCGACCAGTCAATTGATGTCTGAGGCGGTAGCGAACAAGTAAAAATTTGAGATGAAACTTGTCTACCTAGAGAAAAAGCGAAAGAAATTGATCCAATCATAGGAGTTATGGGCGAAGGAGTATGAGAAGATTATAGCAACTTTGACGGAGAGAATGGCCGCGAGGGTCACACAAGACGACCAGCTTAAGACACTCTCTGATCAGATCTAAGTGGGAATGGCCATGTTCATTGAACATTTTGTGAAGAGAGGATTGGTATAGGAAAAATGGGTGGACACGGACTAACTTGCCACCCTTTTTGATGATTCGAACGAAGAAGATGGTAGGGCTGACCAGTCAATTGAGATGAAAATGGAGGCAATGACAGATTTTTTGCCACCTAGGCCCTGTTCATTTTATTTTCCTTTTTCTTTGTGTTCATGTAATTTTTTATTAATGATAACAATTTTTTTTGTCATGCTATATATTGTCAGTAATTCGCTCATTGTAAATTATCTCATGTAAATAAAAAGAATAAATCTTTCCTCGTGTAAATCATTTTGCTTGAAGAAATGAAAGAATTTGCTTCCTTCTCTCCCTCTTTTGTTATCTATACCTCAATTTTTTCCTTGTGTATTTGTTTACTTTGTCTTACCAATTTTACGTTGTGCCTTGTTTACTAGTAGTTTGATTCTTGTTCTTCGGTAGGGCGAAACTTTGTGAGTATTTGGATGGCCTCCCCGAATGATTTATGTTTTGTCCCCTCGTAGAGCTTGACATTGTCAAGAAGGGGATCATATCTGAGCAATGGAAGGAGGGTTGGAAAAAAATGAGGTCAACAAATGTCGACTCTCATCTTCTGCTGATTCTCATTCTCTTGAAATTCTCGAGGTCGATCGTCAATTGTCGGTACTCATCTTCTTGGAGTCTCAAGATCGGTCGTCAACTGCCGATTCTCATTCCCTCAAATTCTCGAGGTCGGTCGTCAACTGTCGATCCTCATCTTCTCAGAGTCTCAAGATTTGTCGTCAACTGGCGATTCTCATTCTTTTGAAATCCTGAGGTCGGTCGTCAACTGCCGATTCTCATCATCATGAAATTTCGAGGTCGATTGTCAACTGTCGATCCTCACTCCGAAGCTGGTACCAAAATTCTAGCCCTCACCTCTTATCAATCTGATTTCTGCATTTATCAAATTCAAAACTTCCTACAAATTTCAAACTCCAAGCAATTTCAAACCAAGAATTCAAATCAATTTCAAAACTCTATTCCAATCTCAATCTCAAATCAAACCTCAATCAAAATCAAAACTCAAGTCAAAATCAAAATTAAAAATTTAAGATCAAAATCAAAATCAGAATTTGAAACCCAAAAGAAAAAGAATCTAAAATTCAATCTTGAAATCAATCAGCTTGAAGACTCACCTCTTCATCCCCGACGAGAGTTCTGAAATCTTTGGTGTAGAAACTTTAACCCCAGCGGATGCTTTCTCACTAAATTTATATGTTCTGTCCTGAGTGTGTTAGCTCGGAGAGTTGTGTTGGTTTTTGTTGATCTCCTCAGTTAATGCCAATAAGCATGGTGTACTTGGTTAGCACACCACACCTATTGGGGTCCATTTGTTGACCTCATTTTTGGTGAGGTCTAATCTTCCTCTTAGTGCTTAAGATCTAGCCATAAGACTTTCTCTTTGACTATCCTAGAGGACTAGAGATGGAACCCACCATTTAGAGATCCACACCACTTCTTAGCTTTTTTTGGAATCCTACATGGATGGTCATAAACCTCCAAATCACTTGGAAGGTTAAAACTAACATGTGGAGAACCAAAGGTGAGTTCCTATAGGAATGATTTGGACTTAGGGCAACCTTGGGTGACCAGGGCTTGGTCATTGCACACACACCCCTAATCCCTTGAATCCCCCATTTGTTCCAAAACCCTAAACCAATTCCCCTCTACCCTTTAAGAAACTCACATGGATAGTCCCAAGCCTTTAATCTTTGATTAAGCTGGCTAGGATCAATATGTGAAGGTTCATAAAGTGGTGATCATTTGGCTAGGCTTTTTCCCAAATTTGTTAAACATGGTTAAGGCCCATGAGCATGCCCCTAAACCCTGATTCCATTCCAGATTCCAATTTTCAATTAAAAATTCCCAAACTTTTAAAAAATCTCTAAATTCATTTCAAAATCCTACCCAAATCAAGTTGAACCACCATTTAGCCCAATTGCACCCAAACTCACCAAAGTTGGCCAAATTACCAAAATATTCCTCAAATACCAAAAATTACAAAAATCTAAATTCCATCCGATTAAATCCTACAAATCATTTGAAACTTCCTCATACCATCCAATTACTCCAATTTGACCAATTTTGACCAGACTGACTAATTTTGACCAAAATCCCAATTTTGCTCCTAAATGACCAATTCCCCAAATCATCCCAAATTTCCATCAAATTGATTCTAAAATTCTCCAGTTTCAACTCCAAACTCATATTCAACATCTCTAATCTCAATTGGAACCATTTTGAAGTCCAATCTGATCAACTTCAAACCCAAATGTTAACCTTAGCCAAAAATCCCCAATTTGACCCAATCCTCAAAATCCATCAATTGAATCCTATGATCAACCCAATTTCCTTAATTTTGGATTCTAAACTCTTTATGACATTCCCCTACACCAAATTGAGCCATCAATTGGGCTAGACCTAAGCTTAAACTCCACCTAAGTTAAAACCCCCAATTTTAACCCAAAATTCCAATTTCCCCAAATTGAACCTCATGATTAATCAAATCCCCCAAATTTCAAACTCCCGTCAAAATTCAACATGCCTAAATCCAATTTCAATCAACCAAAATCCAATTTGATCATTCAATAATCAATTCCAAAATTCAAAATCATCACATGCATGTTAAAAGATCTTTCCCTTTATGCATTTAAAAGCCCATGATAATGATTTTAAAAGCCCAAATTTGAGCCCACATGACAATTAATCCTCCCATTATCATTCCATGGAATTTAAACCCTCTTCCCATGGCATCATACCAAACTTCATCATGCATACATGGCTCTTTACCCAAATTAGGCATGTTGGATTTTTTTATTAAAAATCCATAAAATTGAAAATTCCTTTTATGTGAAACATCCTCATGACCCCATACATGGCATAACATAACTCATGAACCCTTCCATGGCCATCATGAGGGTCAACTTTACCAAATTTGGCAAGTAGAGGTAACGACTCCTCATTCCCTCTCCACTTGGACTTACCCCTTCATGATACATCTTGGCCTTGGTTTCATGCCCAAACCAGCCATCCAAACTCACCAAAACCCACTAGAGGGTCTTAAGACCAGCCCTAATCACTTTAGGAAAGGATTTAGATAAGTGACCAAGGGACCAAACCTAAGCTAGCCACTTTAGCCAAAACCCAAAGTCCACATTGAATCTTCACCATGGAGCCACCCAATGTTCAAATTGAGGCCACCACTCAACCTCCCTGGCTCACCTGAACTCAGAGGTGACCTGACCCTGGCCGGCGGCCACCCCAGTCGTGAAAAACACCAGGCCGAGAAGACCAAAAAGGACTTAAAATTCAAATTAAACTTTGTTGAGCTGTCCCACTGCCATTGTCCATTAGGGCTCTTCTTCTCCTCACTAGAGCAGTTGATCCTACCCTCTAATTGGCCTTGAGACCAGCCATAGCCATGGCTATTTAAACATGCCTCCTCCACTACTTGAAGGTTTGTTGCACAAAGCTTAACAAAAATCTATCAATTTGATCTCAAACTCCTCCTACAAGCCTAAGCAGTCAATCCTCACTATTTTCCTACTCTATCTGCCTCTGTCAGAGCTCAAATTTTCAGCTCAATTTTAGGACAAAAAATAGGACAGTTCTCCACAGTCCATAAAACCCCAAACTAAAGTGCTCATAAGCTTCACCAAAGCTAAAAAGGAAGCTTTCCAGTGAATGCCCCATTAGTCAGAGCCTCTGCAGTTGACTTCCACCTTATGTTTCTCAGCTGTAGGGAAGATCCTACATAGAAGCAAGCTCAAGACCAATTGGCACATCTAGGAGGCTTGACAGGCTCCACTGAACCTTCTCCAAGCTTCCAATTGAGACTACACCTCTTGGACTCAGGTATTGGCCTCCCCACCCAAACTGAGCTCAGTTTTAGTCTCCATGAGAATTGCCTTGATTTCATATTGCATTAGCCGTATAGATGTGCTTGTCTAGGCTTGATGAAGGTGTAGGAACAAACCGCATGTGATTTAGTTGAGTATCGAGCGAGATTTTAGGGTTAGAAAACATGTGGTCTCAGGTTCAAACCAGTTAAGGATGAAAGCTCCCAGTTGTTGGATCGCGCGTGTAACTCTTGGATGACTCAGATTGCGCCGGATCAGGAGAAGAGATGAGACCGCGGAGCCGCGTGGCGCTGAGGTGGATTGCAGCGCCGAACGGGAGATAGCTGCGTAGAGGCTTTGATTCGCCTTAGGATTGCATGGCGCTGATGTGGATAAGTGGGAAAATCCCTATTTTCTAGATTTATTTAATTGAGTAAACTTTAAAAATGTATAACTTGGTGTAGAAGGTTCGCAAAAATAAAATAAAAACATCCTCTTTGTTAGTGAAGAGAGGAGAACAATTTGAAAATGGTTTGAAGTTTATATAATGCACGTTTTATTTTTAAATAATCAAATACAATATTTAATATTTCAATTCTCCACTTGCATAGACAATTCACCATGGCATGAGACCATAGGGCTTTTGTTCCCTTTGCCCTTAGGAGTCTTCCCTGATTTTTCCAAACTCAGGGAGCATCCCTAAGTGGAGATCCCTAATTTTCAAGTAAATGGCCCCGATTTTGATTAAAAATTATAATAATTATAATATAAATCAGAAAATTATAAAATAAAGTTTGGTTGGTTCACCGAGATCAGAGGAACCTAAGAAAATATAAAATGGATTCGAGTAATTAAGGAGCCCCCTAATTGTAATTAACTCATTAAAACTTAAGGAAAATTAAATAATTAAACAAAAATTAGAAAAAACACAAAAGTTATTTTACAATGTAATTTAGGACTAGAGGAATTCCCCATAAAAAAAATTTAAATTTTTTGGAGTTAATTTGATCACCTAATTTAATTTTCCATGTTAAATAGTATTTTTGGGATTAAAATAATATAATAATTAAAATACAAGTCACAAAATCGCCAAATTGATTTTGGGAGTCCTCTGTGATCAGAGGAACCCAAGAAAAATAAAAATGGAATTTTCATAAAATATGCATTTTTAAATATATTTTAAATATTTAAATAAATAAAACATCATAAAAATCATAAAAAATATTAAAATTCACTAAAATATTCTAAATTGTCTCCTGATCACTTGGGAGCAATTAGAATAGTTTTCCTAATTTTATAAGTAAATATATTAATTTCAAAGGTTAAAAGTAAATTTAAAAGGCTAAAAATGAGTTTTCATTATCTCACTAAAATAATTCCAATAATTAAAATATAAATCATAAAAATATGAAATTCTTTTCTTTGGATTCCTTAGACTCACAAAGATTATGAAAATATAAAACTTAATTTTCAACTCAAAAAAATTATATTTAATTAATAATCCAAAATTTAAAATAATATAATAATTACATTAAAATTCAAAAAATAATGAAATTTGGTCCAAGTAATTTTCTGACCTAGGTGAACCTCCCATAATTTTCATAAAGACAAATAATCAATATTTATTAGTTATTGAATCTACTTTGAAAATCCTTATTTTGCATTAAAAATAATTCTAAAAAAAATAAAAATCTGAAAAACACATTTTCTCCCCTGATATTTTAATTAACTCATAAGTGGGGTATCATAAAAATTTCAAAGTCATTTGAGTTACATTTAAAGAATTATGAGGTAATAAGCCTTAAAGGGAAAAATGGTAATTATGGAACTTAAACTTTAATTAATATTTAGGCTTAACATAAGGGTAAATAGGTAATTAATGATCATAAATTGACATGATTAGGTGATTGAAACATGAGGGGCAACCAATCCCACCACTTCCACCATAAGGATATGATTGTAAAGAATATAATTGTAATTTCTTAAAATATTGAAATTTGGAAGTTAATTAACTTAAATGATACTAAAGGTGAGGGATTTAATCTTGGAAGATCATAACTCACTAATCTAAGGCCCCTAATCAATTTTTGAATGATAATGAAAATCTTTAAAAAAGATCAAATGTTACTTAATTAAATATTCCTTTAAATTATAAATCTACTCATAAAAGCTTAAGGGGATAGGTAGTGATTCAGGTTTAATCATAACTATGATTAATGAGGTTTAGAAAAGAGAACACAATCATTTACAAACATTTTTGAAAACACTAATAGCCCCTCCTTAATCTAAATGGCTAAGATACTTAACAATTCAACTTGCCCCCAAGGGCTTTTACTTATTGTTGACCTCATTTTTGGTGAGGTCTTTTCTTTCATCTTAGTACTTAAGATCTAGCCATAGGACTTTCTCCTTGACTATCCTAGAAGACTAGAGATGGAACCCACCATTTAGAAATTCAAACCAAATCTTGTTTCTCTTTAGAATCTTACATAGATGGTCATCAACTTCCAAGTCACTTGGAAGGTTGGGACCAATGTGTGGGAAGACAAAGATGAATTCCTATAGGATGTTCAAGCCTTAGGACAACCCTGGGTGGCCTAGTCTTGGTGAGGTCTGACTTGCACACACTGCACTCCTACACCCATCCCAAACCCTAAACCATCCCTACCCAATCTTGACTCCTGGTTCATTAGAGCACTCATGTGGATAAGTCCAAACCCCTAACTCCTTGGCTAAGAGGGTTAGGAACAACATATGAGATGTTCAAAATGAACATTTCTTGGTCCATGGCTCACTCTAAGCTTTTCCACCCTCCCAACCATGATCAAATTTCATTTTTGGCAAAATTTTTGGTTTTGACATTGGGTCCTCAAACTTACATAAAATTACCCAAATTGCCCCTACAACTACAAAACTCTCCAAAATTTCCCAAAAATTAACTGAAATTTCCAAAAATCCTAAAAATCAGTTTAAAATAATTCGTACCTCTTAAATCCACCAAAATACCCTAATACCCTCCAAATAACCTCCAAATACCCTAAATATCCCTTTTGGCCCAAAATTCCAAAATTCCAAAAAAAATCCAGAAAATCCCAAATTTCATTTTGTTCAACTATACCATAAGCTAACTTTGCCAAAATAACCTAATTTTATCAAAATCCCCAATTTGACCCATTTTTAACCCAAATTGACCCAATGTCAAACCAAATCAACCCATTTGACCTTAATTTTACCCAATTTCAATTCTAAACATTAACTCAACATCCCCACTACCAATCTAAATCAAATTCAAGTCCAAATGATTCATATTTGACTTCAATTCCATTTGAAACTCAAAATCCCCAAATTTGCTTATTTAATCCAAAATTCCTCAATTAGCCTAATGTCAACTTCTTTCCCCCAAATTTCAATCCTAAACCTTCCATGACACTCCCATGAAACCCATGCAACATTTAATTATCCCAATTTGAGCTCAAGCTTAGCCTAAATTCACTTGAAATCCAAAAATATCCCATTTTAGCCTAAATTGAATTCATGCCCTAAATCTACCAAATTGATTGGCATAATCCTAAAATTTCCTCCCAATTGATGTTGGGAACTTGTCAATACATCCCTCTAAACCATTTGAAACATTCACTTGGGTCTAAACCCCACCCTGGATCAAACCCAAACCCAAATTGACCCAACCTTACCCAAATTTAACCAAAATCCCAAAATCCACCTAATTGACCTTTCAATTGAACTTAAAACCTTTCCATGTCTTCATGAAAGTTCTTCATGGCAATCATTTACATAATGTTGCTCAAGACACTTGAACCCAAATCAAACCCAAACCTAAGTTAGCCCAACCTAAACCCAAATGAGCCAAATTGAACCTATGGCCTAACCTAACCAAATTAAACCAAACATGGCTAAACCAACTCTTCCACAGTCACCATTGGAACCCTAGGAACCACCCTAGATCCACCTAGCCCAAGTTAAGTGAGCCATGGACCAAGGGTTCCCCATTTTAAGGGATTTCTTCCCTTAAGTGGTTAAATCCTCTTTTGCCTTGCCCCAAAACATCCTCACAACTGTTAATCACCATCAAACCTCTCCCTGACTCACCTGACCTCAGGGGCCAGCTCCATTGTCCTTGCCGGCCAACCTAGTCACCGGAGGGAGTCAAAATCGAGAGCTACCACTAGGTTAAGCACACCCAAACTTCCCTAATTGGCCACCTCAGCCAAAATTCCCATTGAAGCCTTTCTGCCCTCCACCCAAGCAGCCGAATACACCCCTCGATTGAGCCCTGACTCAGCCATATGGCTCTGGCCATATAATCCACACCTCTCAACCATGAGATTGGTGTTGTTGAAAATTTTCTCAACAAAACTCCCTCCAATTTCTCCCAGAGCTTGTCCCAGCAAAGAGAAGCTCAACTCCACTGCTTTTCTGCCATAATTCCCACTGATTGAGCTCAATTTCAGAGTTCAATTTTAGGCCAGAAACAGGATGACCCCTGAAACTCCACAGAAATCCATTTAACTCTTCCCACACCTTCACCAAAGGTAGAGAAGTTCCCCAGTGAAAGCCCCCTAACCAGGCCAGTCATTTGCTCCAGAGGTGAAAACACCAAATCGGGTTTTAGCATTTTCATACCTAGGCATTTCACAAGAGCAAGAGACTCAATCCGTAGCCTCCTGGGACTCCAACGAACGTGTCAAGAACCTTTGATCAAAGCTCCACTTCTTAGAGCAAAGGTACTGAGCTCTCCTTATTCCCGAGCTTCCATGGATTCTCCATTTTGTTCTGCTTGATTTAAATGCATGTTATCTGTATGGATAGACTCCTCAAGACTAAATGAGCATGTAAGAAGAAACCACACTCGATTTGGTTAAGTATCGAACGAGATATTATGGCTAGAAGGTGGACGATACTCGGCTCACACCAGTCAGGAACGATGACCAGCAGCCATTAGATCGCGCGTGTAACGGATGGACGGCTCAGATCACGCTGGATCAGGAGATGGGACGAGATCGCGGAGCCGTGTGGCACTGAGGTTGACGGCGGCGCCGAATCAGAAGACGATGCATGGAGCTTCGACCTGCCGTAGGTTGTCGTGGCGCCGCGTCACTTAAGTAGGAAAATAGGGTTATTTTGATTTAATTAAATACCTAGAACTTTAAAAATCCATATCTTTGTGTAGAAAAATCACAAAATTAAAATAAAAATACCCTCTTACTCAGTGAACAGAGGAGAATAATGTGGAAAAGAAATCAAGTTACTTGGTCTAGTATTTAATTTTTTAATGATTTTTATGCCAATCTGAGTATTTTAATTCTCCACTCACACACACAATTCACCATAGCATGAGACCGTAGGGCTTTTGTAGCCTCTGATCTTGGGAATGTTCATTGAATTTTTCAAGGCCAGAGGCTATGTCCATGACAAGTTGTCTATTTTCCAAGTTTTTATGCCTGTTTTGGTATTTTAATTCCAATAATTAGCATACTGTTTGGAAAATTCTACGAAAATTAGGTTAGGTTCCCTATAACCAGAGGAACTCAATGAAATTAGCTTATGAACCAAAACATTATAAATAACCCAGATGGTTAACTTGACCCAAAATTAACATTGAATTAATTAAGGCAAATTAAAAATAAAAATAACTCAAAATCAATTCTCCACTGTCACATAGGATAATAGGAACCCCCATAAAAATTTTGAAGTTAATTAAAAATGATTTGACCTACTAAATGGATTTTCTAAGTAACATAGTGATCCCCGATAAATATATATGCGCCAAAAACTTGACTCCACACCAAATATATATATGTGCTGATGATTTAGATATGAAAATTATGATTTTATAATATGGGATACTACACAAGTATACTTATCGTTTATCAAGTAATATAGGACTTTCTAATTAAGCCCCGAGATATCGAACCCACAGGGAAAATTTGAAAATCTTTAAGGGAATCAGAAAATTATCATTTTACTTTTTTTATGGCTTTTGAAATTATGTCTTGATTTTGAAAAAGTTTTGAAAGTTGATTTGTCTTTCGAAATTTCCTTAATAAAATGTTAAGCAAGAATTTAAAATTATAATAATTAATAACACGGTATGTAAAATATTATTAACTAGAATATATTTTTCTTTCCTTTTATGAAGTAGTAATATTTATTAAAGTATTGTTGTGGAAGTATTTAAATTTGTTGTGACAGATAGAAGCAAATGTGTTCTTTACCCTTACTTGGTTCTATAAAGAACATAGGTTAATTTAAAATTTTTATCATTTTGAACATGGTTAGGCAGGGAAGATACCAGTCTCTCACTCTAGAGTTCCCTCGATTCCCACCAACTGGGGGCTAACTTCTCATAACAAAACTCAATACTTCAAACCAATTTATGGGGGTTTTAGCCTGTCACTCTAAAATCCTCTAATTTTACTCCCTTCCATAAAAATATCTTCTAATATTACATTCAATTATATGGACTACAATTCTCACCCATATAATTGCATGTGATTCTTAATAACTTTTATGAGACAATACCGCATTGGATCTTACATAATCCCAAGAAATTCTACAACTTAACAGGACAAATTAAGAAGTAAACAAAGTTTTCATAATCAATCTTCACAACTTCTTCCAACTTTTAAATACTTATACTTTCCACAACAATTCTATATAAATTAATTACTTCTCCATTGAAGAAAGAAAAAGATAAAGTAAACTACTTAGAATGCATTGAGAAAATACAAAAACACATTGATTTGAAATTAAAAACCATATGAAAAACAACCAACGAAAACAAATATTAATTAAAAAACTAAATGTAAGAACAAAAGTAAACACTTATCTGAAAATTCTCTCCACAAGACTCAGGAAGTTCCTCTAAAACTTTGACTCTTCGCTAAACTACTCCTCAGAGCAAGTCTCCCAACTCCGATGACTCAGAATACAGACTTCAGATTTCATTAAAAACTAAACTAAAAGAAAGAAAAGAAGTGGGAAGAATAAGACTTCACTCCGACCATTTTCTCCTTTCTACTCTCTACTCCTACTCTTAATAAAAACTCTGCAAAATAATAGTAAAATAATGTAAAAACTTGCAAGTAAAAGAACCCTTCAAAAGGCAAAGGAATAGCTCCTCTCTACTCCTAATGGAAACTCTCTTCAAAATGCAATAGAAGAGCCCCCTCTACTCTCCATTCCTAATGGATACTCTCTTTAAAATGTAAAGGAAGAGCCTCTCTCTACTCTCTACTCCTACTCCTAATTAAAACTCTCTTCAAAATGCAAAGGAAAAGCTCCTTCAAAAGGCAAAGGAAGAGCTCCTTAATCTTTCCTAAGACTCTCTTTAAATAGTAAACCAAAAGGTGCCATGGTGTCTCTTCAAAATGTGTCTAGATTCAATGTATCCACCAAAGAATGCGCCCCTTCATTCAAACTTGCCGCCCAAAGGAAGTTATGGAAGTTACCACCAAGAGTTGCATCCCATCCCATATGAAATTAGTACCAAGTTCATTTGAATTTCAATTTTTAACTGTGGCGGCTAAGCGCCGCGTCGACCCAGCGATGCTTAGCCGCTAGTGCCTAAATTTTCATTTTTTATCTTTTTTTGCTCCAAACTTGATCCAATTTTGCTCCTTTTATCATGGCCATCCTTTTCATCATACATGTAAGAAAAACTCAAAATACCTTCCATTAAAGTGCAATATCATTAAAAATAGGTATAAAAATGTGCATAAAAATACTATATATTTTAGGTGTATCAAATAGCCAAATTCAAGCTTAAAAAATTCATAAAACTCAAAATACATTTTAAAACCTCACCAAAGTAATTTTGGGGACTCTCTGATATCAGAGGAGTCTAAGAAAATTAAAATTAGTTATTTCTAAAAAACTTCATTTTGACCTAACTTTTAATATTTTAATAACTAAAAAATTGTAAAAATCACAAAAATATTAAAATTCATAAAAATGTCATATTTGGTCCTTTAATCACTTCAGAACCAACCAAATATTTTTCTTAAGTCCCAAAACAAAGATATTGAATTTTAAAGGCTTAAGGCAATTTTTAATATTAAAAATGGATTTTCAACCCTTTTCACTAAATGAATTCTAAGGATTTAAAAAAAAAATAAAAAAAGTATAAAATTTGTTTCTCTGAGCTCCTTGGGATTAGAGAGATTTAATAAAAATATAAAACTTAATTTTTCACCTTAATTTTATTTTATAATCAATTAATACCTCAAAATTTAAAATAATTATAATAAATAAAATAAAATTTAAAAAATCACCAAAATTGGTCCAAGTGTTCCTCTGGTCAATAGGAACCTCCCATAATTTTCCTAAAGAAGGAAAATTCCTCTTGATCATGCCGTAGAATTTTCATTAAAAATCCCTATTTTCTATTAAAATAATTATATAAATTAAATTAAAATTAGAAAAATCATATTTTTCTACTCTAATGTCTTAATGGATATGTGAGTGAGGTGAAATAAAAAGTTTAAGTTCATTTGAGCTTAATTTGATGAATTATGCAATGAACAAGTTTAAAAGGGCATAATGGTAATTAAAAAATTTTAACCATAATTAATTGTTAAGCTAAACAAAAGGGAAAGGGTAAATCTTTGATCCTAACTTTATTTTGGATGATTGAAATATAGGGAATTTAAGTGGTAGAAACTCATTAAACCACCTTAAACACTAAAGAAGAAACATTAATTAAATCACATTAAATTTGGAAGATTAATTAATGCTTGAATGATTGAGATTAAGGGATGTTGAATATAGGAAGATTTTAATTCCTTAAATTGAATCCCTAATCAATAATTTGATCAAACACTATTAAAATATCAATTAATGGAACTCTAAAATGATGATTGAAATTAATATTTTAAGAAATGAACAATTTTTGAAAATCTTATGATTAAACTAAAGACATTAAAAGAAATTAATTTGAAATTGTCTAAAACTTAAATTAAAATAAGTTCAAAATATTAAGGCTAAATTGGAATACTTTAAGAAATTAAAGTTAATTTGAAGTTGTTTGAAATTTGAATTAAAAATAAATTTAAAACATTAAAAATCATTCTAAAATGTTAAGATCATTTAAAATATCAAAACTTAATTAAATTAAATAACTTGAACACTATTCCAAACTTAAGATAATTTAAAACATTTAAAAAAAGATTAATCACAACTTTATAACTAAATCATTTTAAACCATTAATTCCAACTTTAACTAAGAAGGGTTAAATTCCTTTATAAAATATTTTGCCCTTAAATGCTTTTACCTTTATAACTCTTAAATGAAACATCAAATGAAATGTCACCCTACTCACAAGGATAATCAAATATTCTAATTCACTGAGACAAAGTAACTTAGGTGATTGATTTATCACCATAATGAAACTAGCTGAACTCAAAATAATCCCTAAAACGTTTAAAAAGATGTTCAAAATTCAGTTCCGAGCACTTCTCTAACTTGATGGGATGTTTTAAAAAGAACAGTGAGACTTCATTGTTCTTTGATGAAGAAAATCATCCCTAACAAAACACAAGAACCTAGACGTCATAGGGAGTGACTATCAATACCATTAAGATTTTGGTAGATAACCAGAACCTTCCCTTAGCTTTACCTTGGTACTTGTTGCAAATATATAAATGTCTTAACATGTGTTTTAAGTGCAGGTGAAAATGACGGGAGTGCCCACCAGGTATGCATTTAAGTTTATTGCAATTTACATTTAGCAATTTATTAAATGTTTTACTTTTCTGTACTTATAAATGCATGAAAATTATTGAACCCAGCATGTTTAAACAACTCAAAATTTAATCACCAACAAAAATAAAACTGCAATTACAACTAAAATTAAAACGTCTCATTGAATGATTTGGAATTCCTTGGATGATGTAACCCACGTGTTGCAAACGAGATTTCCCACATTCTAAATGAAAGTGTAGAACTCATTCAGTTGGGTTTAGCAAACTCATTTGGACTAAGTGAATCCGATGAAAATAGTGGTGCCGGGATCACAAAATCGTGGGATCTTAACCGGTTCTGCTTAATTGACCACAGGAAAATGTATGAAGATATTCATACCAATTTTTTATGAAATTGCACTTTAAAGAAATGTATTTTCTATGTTTTATTACAGGTATGAAGATTTATAGGTATTGGAAGCAAAAAGATCGAAAAGAAGAAAATCTGGAACAAAAAGGACTAAAAGAGATGGAAATTGAACTAGCCCGCCAACGGCGAGGAATAGGCCGCCGACAGTGTGATTTTCCCAAAAGTTTTGAATATATTATAAAGAAGCCCACCGACGGTGAGATCGAGCCCGCCGACAATGAGCTTTAGAGGTTAGCCAATGTTCTAGAAGCCCACCGACGGCGAGATCGAGCCCGCCAACGACGAAAATGTCGGTTCAAGCCAAATACATTGAATCTGAACGCTTTTTGAAGAGGTGCTTAAGCAACCTTTGGATATATTCCTTCCTTTTTAAATAGAGAAAGATTTAGGCTGAAAATGGGTGTGTTCTTTTGGTGTGTGTGTCTTGTGGAAGTCCGTAGTGTGTGGTGAGTCTATTTTATGTGCATTAGTGTGTTTTAGAGTATATTAGTAAGTATACTTAAGTGTGCTGTACAAGAAGGAAGAGTTAGAGGAACTTTAAGGAGTCAGCTTGGGGAGAAGATTCAAGATAAGTTTTTATTTATTATTTTATAACTTTAAATGAAATCTAAGTTTTGTGTTATTTTTCCTATGCATTCTGAGTAGTTTTCTCTGTCTTTCTCCTTGTTGTTGAGATTTTGTGAAATGAAGAATTGAATTAGTTAGTGCTTAAAAATATTAAATAAAATTGTGATAATCTTTTTACTTAAATCTTAATTTACTTTCAATTTGGCCAATTGAATTGTTAAAATATGTTGAATTATCAACTATAGTAAAGATTACATCTAAGATCCAGGGAAGTCAAAAGCCTTGGAAGGAGGGTGCAAATAAATAGGGAAATATTATTTATCGGGCGTAGAATTGGATATTTTAGTGTGACAGACTAAAATCTTCAATTCAGTCATATCGTTTGGGAGGTGAAGTGTAGATGTTAGCCCTCAGGCGAGGGGAACGTGGGAGCTCCGAAGTGGCAGCCGATATCCTCTCAGCCTAGCCGCAAATTCAATAACCAAGCATAGAATTAGTCGATGTTCTTTATGCCTGGACCAAAGGGTAAAGAAAAGGAATTCTCCTATTTTGCACAATATAATTCTAACTAATTTTATTATTCATTCACTTAATTCTCTTAACAAGGAGAAAGATACTTTTTCTAAATTGCAATTTTCTATTTAAAAATTAAGTAATAGAGTTTAGTATAAGCGTTCTTTATTTCCGTACATTAGATAGTAATTGCATCTGTTGAAATTAGTTCTTAATCTTTAAACTTCCCTGTGGGATAGATAACTAGGACTCCATTAGAGCCCTTTATTATTTGAACGATACATATACTTGCATTGATAAAAGGGGGGACACAATTGCTAATTTTACTCTGATAATCATTTATATAATATATAATATAAAGCTCCGCAATCATATAAACCCTGCTGCCTCCCGACCCCAGGTCAAGTTTTTGGCGCCGTTGCCGGGGAAGTAAAGAAATTATTAAGGTAATTAATAAAATAATTAATAAAGATAATTACTAGAGTAACAGACTATTTTTTTAAAAAAAAAACTACTTAATTTGTGTATGTGTAAATTTGGAACCGAAAGTTAATACCTTACGATTCAGAATTAGAGTGCACTATTAAAAGAATTAGAAAACAGAGAAAAGAAACTATAAATTCAACTCAAATGGCAAATAATCCAGCAATTGAAAATATAAATCAACCTAGACCTTTAAGAGATTACACTAACCCTACATTAGATGAAATTCATTTAAGTATCTATAATACTGATGTAGCGGCTAATTCATTTAAGCTTAAACATGCAAGTATCCAAATGGTACAAAATAATCACTTTAGTGGTTCACCAAACGAAGATCTGAATTTACATCTTGCTAGTTTTTTTAGAACTTTGTGTTACTTTTAAATATGATGGAGTATCTAATGATGCTATTAGACTTAGGCATTTTCCTTTTTCTTTAAGAGATAAGGCTAAGATGTGGTTAAATTCGTTAACACCTGGATCTATTAGAACTTGGGGAGAACTATCACAAAAATTTCTATCCAAATATTTTCCTCCTTCAAAAACTGCAAAGCTTAGAAATGACATAACATCTTTTAGTTAGTTTGATGGAGAATCGATATACGAAGCTTGAGAGAGATTTAAAGATCTTCTTAGGAAATGCCCACATCATGCGTTACCAGATTGGTTAATTATACAAACTTTTTATAATAGATTAGTAGGATCTCTTAGATCTATTATAGATGCTGCTGCTAGAGGTTCATTAATGTCAAAACCATTTGATGAGGCTTATTCATTAATTAAAGAAATGACTACCAACAATTCTCAATGGCCTTCTGAAAGGTTGAATCCTAAGAAAATAGCTAGTATACATGACTCTGATGTAATATCTATGTTAGCTTCTCAGATTGCTGCTATATCCAAGAAATTAGATCATTTTGGAATAAATTATTCTCCTAATATAATAGAAGAAAATTCATCAAGACAACTTATAGAAGCTCAATCTTCATATGAAACTTTAAATGCTATTAATAATAGACCCAATAATCCTTATGCAAATTATTACAACCCTGGTTGGAAGAACCATCCAAATTTTAGTTGGAATAATAACTCTGCTAATAAACAATGGATGAACAACTCAGTAAACCCATTAGGAAATTCATCTAACCAAGGAAATTCAAATTATAAACCTTCTTATCCACCTGGATTTCATAATAACTCTCAATTTAAGGAAAATAAGTTATCAATGGAAGAATTAATATTAAATATGGGTCAGCATTTGCAGAATCAAGGAAATTAGCTACAAATTCAAGGGAACCATTTACAAAATCAAGGAACTGCAATTAAAAATATTGAAACTCAACTTGGACATATCGCTACTGCACTTAATAATAGAATTCCTGACACTTTTCCTAGTAATGTGGAAATAAATCCTAAAGATCAAGGAAAAGAACAAATCAAAGCGATGCAGTTATGAAGTGGAAAAGAATTAGAAACAAGAATACAAAAAGGAACTGAAAGTGAAAAAGAGAAAGTGGAAATTGAAAAAGAAAAGGATCAGCAAGATCGAAATCTAGAATATCCACTAATTCCTATGAAAATTTCTGTAGAGAGACCACCAACACCATTTCCTCAGCGATTAAAGCAACATAAAAAGAATAAGCAATTTTCTAAATTTCTTGAAATCCTAAAAAATTAACGGTAAACATTCCTTTTGTAGAAGCATTAGAATAACTGCCCAATAATGTGAAGTTTATGAAAGATATTTTAAAAAAGAAAAGAAAGTTCATAGATAATGAAACTGTTGCACTTAGCGAAGAGTGTAGTGCGATTATTCGAAAAAGCTTCCGAGAAATTAAAAGATCCTGGTAGTTTCACTATACCGTGTGCTATCGGAGAAAAATTTTATGGAAAAGCTCTATGTGACTTGGGAGCCAGCATAAATCTTATGCCTCTATCAATTTTAAAAGATTAGGATTGGGAGAAGTCTCACCTACTTCAGTAACTCTTCAGTTAGCTGATCGTTTAGTGACATATCCTAAAGGAGTTATTGAAGATGTGTTAGTAAAAGTGGATAAATTTATCTTCCCAGTGGATTTTATTGTCTTAGATATGGAGGGAGATAAAGAAATACCCATAATTTTAGGAAGACCCTTCTTAGCTACTGGAAGAGCTAATTGACTTTCAAAAAGGAGAACTAACTATGAGAGCAAACGATCAAGAAGTAACTTTTAACATTGAGAAATCAATAAAATATCCTGCTACAGAAAAAGAAGATGAATGTTTTCGAATGGAAACTCTTGAACATCTACGAAATGAACATTTTAAAGAATACTTTGAAGATAAACCAGAAATAAAAAATATAGAATTAATTGAAGAAACAAACAATGAAAAATTAGATTATATACAAGAAAGATTTGAGATGTTGGATATTACTGAAAACGCTGAAAAGAATATAGTTCCGTCGATTATTAAACCTCCTGAACTTGAGTTAAAATTTTTACCTACTCATTTGAAGTACGCATTTTTTGGAAATTTTTTAACTTTACCGGTTATTATATCGGCAGAATTAAATGAATCACAAGAGCAAAAGCATCTGAGCACATTAAAAAAGTATAAGAAAGCTTTTGGTTAGACCTTAGCAGATATTAAGGGAATTAGTCCTTCGATCTGTATGCACATAATTATTTTGGATAATGAAAATAAACCAAGAGTTGATCCCCAAAGGAGATTAAACCCAATAATGAATGATGTAGTCAAGAAAGAAATATTGAAATGATTAGACAATGGTATTATATATCCTATTTCAGACAGTGCTTAGGTAAGCCCAATTCATTGTGTTCCTAAGAAAGGAGGAGTGATGAGTTGAAGCTAATGAAAATAATGATTTAATACCTATAAGACAAGTTACTAGATGGCGTATATGTATTGATTATAGAAAATTAAATGCAGCCACCAGGAAAGATCATTTTCCTTTACCATTCCTAGACCAAATGTTAGATAGACTAGTCGGACACAAATATTTTTGTTTTTTAGATGGATATACTGGCTATCATCAAATACCTATTGCTCCTCAGGATCAAGAGAAAACTACATTTACTAGTCCTTATGGAACATTCGCTTTTTGAAGAATGCCTTTTGAATTATGTAATGCACCTGCAACATTCTAGAGATGTATGATGTCTATATTTAGTAAATTAATTGATGATGGAATAGAAGTATTTATGAATGATTCTCTGTATTTGGAACATCATTTGACGCATGCTTGGATCATCTTAAAAAAGTTTTAGAGGTATGCGAACAAACTAACTTAGTTTTAAATTGGGAGAAATGTTAATTTATGGTTGCAGGAGGAATTGTATTAGGGCATAAAATTTCAGAAAATGACATGGAAGTAGACCCTGCAAAAATTCAAGTTATAGCTAAATTACCACCTCCTACTACAGTGAGAGGGGTAAGAAGTTTTCTTGGACATGCCGGATTTTACATACGCTTTATAAAAGATTTTTCAAAAATTACTAACCCTTTATGCCAACTTTTAGAAAAAGACAAGAAATTTGAATTCACTACATAATGCTTAAATGCTTTTGAATTATTAAAAGATAAATTAATCACAACACCTATAATAGTTTAACCTGATTGGGAGAAACCATTTGAACTTATGTGTGATGCTAGTGATTATGCTTATAGGAGTCTGTTCTTGGACAAAGGTATGATAAAATTTTTAAAGTTATATCTTATGCTTAGTAAAACTCTCGATAGTGCTTGAAATCGATTATACGATTACTGAGAAAAAGAATTATTAGCAATTGTATATGCTTTTGATAAATTTAGACCTTATTTAATTAGAACTAAATGTATTGTGCATACTGATCATTCTGCTAGTAAATATTTAATGCAAAAGAAAGATACCAAACCAAGATTAATCAGATGGATATTACCGATGCAAGAATTTGATTTTGAAATAATTAATAGAAAGGGAACTGATAATCAAATTGCAGATCATTTGTCAAGATTAGAATATTGTGAATTATCTGACATTGACAATGAAATTACAGACAGTTTTCCTGATGAACAACTTTATAATATAAATGAGTGGAAAATACCATGGTATGCTGATATAGTTAATTATATTGTAAGTGATATTTTACCACACAAGCTAACTCTGCAACAACAGAAAAAATTCATTTACTATGCTAAAACGTATTTTTGGGATGAACCATATTTATATAAATAATGTAAGGATCTAATTATTAGAAGATGCGCACCTTATGAAGAAACTGAACAGATTATTCAAAATGTTACGATTCTGAATTTGAAGGACATTTTGGGACTAATAAAACTGCTAATAAAATTTTACAATCTGGATTTTATTGGCCTACTCTTTTTAAAGATGTTCATAGATATATCAAAACTTGCGATAAATGTCAACGAGTAGGTAATATATCTAGAAGAAATGAAATGCCTCTGAATTTTATATTAGAAGTTGAAATTTTTGAAGTTTGGAGATTAGATTTCATGGGACCATTTATTCCTTCATTTGGAAACTCATATATATTAGTTGCTGTTAATAATGTTTCTAAATGGATTGAAGCACAAGCCTTACCTCGTTGTGATGCTAAGAGTGTTTCAAAATTTTTAATGAAAAATATTTTCACAAGATATGGAATGCCGAGAATGATTATCATCGACGGAGGATCCCATTTTAGGAATAAATATATTCGAAATTAGCGAGAAAAATTTAACATTATTCATAAAATATCGGTCGCTTATCATCCACAAACCAGTGGATTAGCTGAAGTTTCTAATCGAGAAATTAAATAAATTTTAGAAAAAACTGTAAACCATAGTAGATTAGATTGGTCTACAAGACTAGACACTGCATTATGGGCATACAATACTGCTTATAAAACCCCGATTTGAATGACTTCTTACAAGCTTATTTATGGAAAAACTTGTCACTTATCAGTTGAATTAGAGCACAAAGCGTATTGGGTGATTAAAGAATTCAATTATAATTTAAAAGATGCTGGTGATAAGAGATTGTTGCAGATAAATGAATTAGAAGAATTAAGAAATGAATCCTATAATAACGATAGAATATATAGAGAGAAAATGAAATTATGGCATGATCGGAAAATCAACCAAAAAAATTTTGAACCAGGACAAGAAGTTTTACTTTATAATACTAGATTAAAATTATTTCCTGGGAAGCTAAAATCTTGATGGTTAGGACCTTTCACTATAACTCAAATATTTACATATGGAGCTGTAGAAATTGAAGATCAAAAGGCGAGACACGAGATTTAAAGTAAATGGACACAGATTAAAACCATATTTTGAAGGAAAAAGACCAAATTTTAAAAAGGTTTTAATGCTCAGTCAACCTGATTAATAACCAGAATAGGTCGGGCTAACGACGTTAAACCAAGCTCTTTATGGGAGGCAACTCATAGTGATCTTTATTTAGGTGTAATAATTGTATATTTATTTGATTTATTATATTTTTAGTATAAAATGAATTCTACTACTCAAATTTATATTTATAATCATCACGATATTGGATATATAAAAATAATTAGAAAGCATTCGGACCAGAGCGAAACCGGGGAATTTTGCCTTAGCCCGCCGACGGAGAGATCGACGCTGCCGACGGCTAGTTTTGCCCGCCAAATTGAGTTCATATTTTTAAGAATCCCGCTGACGGCGAGATCGTTGCTGCCAACGGCGAGATTGGTGAATGAGCGGTTTAGGGAGTTATTTTGACGGTTTCTGGTGATTCTAAGTGTTTTATCTCTTTAAGAACGCCTAAAACTCAAAATATAAACCATTTACTTCCTGAAAATGATTTGAAACTCCACAAAAATCATCATTATGGCATCCAATCCCCTTGAAATTAATAGATCCCGAGTGTTCAATCGAAGAAAGTTTGTCAGTTATGAGGCCCAGCAAATCTTCAACAAAGTTATGATGAAGAAGAGATTAATCAAAGAAAGAGGATTCGTGAATAGAGGAGTGGAGAATTCGACAACGTCTATCGAGGAGATGATTATGCGACGACGTTGGGAGGTATTATGCTATACAACTTCTACAGTAGTCATCGCCGTAGTAAAAGATTTATACTCCAATCTTCATGGAATCAATAACGGAAGCGTTTATGTGCTAAGCAGATGGGTAACTTTCACTCCTTCTAGAATTAATGAGTTATATTCAATTGAAAATACACCTGTTTGCCACTATTACAATTTTGTTCCTACAAGAAATAATATGAGTGAGATATACCGATATTTGACTGATGAATCAGATGATTAGGAAACAAGAGAAGATTGGTATGTTAGCTTTTTTGCATCAATTCTAAACCACATCTCTAAACCTTGGCACTTCTTTATTTCTTCAAAATTATTACCGACTATGAGGGTAAACGAAGTTTCTAAGGAGTGTGCAATTCTGAATTATTGTATTCAAGCGGGATTACCTATCAATGTTGGTTCAATTATTGTGAAGTCTGCTTTAGGCCTCATTGTGCATGGATCGATTTATGGGCTTGGACATCCTTTAACAATTTTTGCATTATGCAGTCAGTACCAAGTTTCTTATGAAGCCTAGGAAAAAGTACTTTTGCCTTGGAAACCATTAGATCCAAGCGATATGTTTCCTACTGCGGATAACGATAATGAGACAGCCATTACTGCGGATCAAGCATCTCAAAACTCTCTTTCAATCAGATCCTTTACTGATAAAACAAATCTGATCTTACGAAAACTCAAAGGATTGGAAAGAGAGGTACAAAACGTGAGGACTTCCCTTAATAATATCTCTGATTTATTTGATCATATTGATTGAAGGATGAAGGAACACTTAGGTTATTCTGGACATCTTGAGGCTAGTTTCATACGGCTTTTGAGAAAGAAAGGATGGATTGAAGAAGATTCCACAGAAGAATTTCCTTACAGGCCTTTCTACAATCTATTCGTTCATCTACGTTATATTGGAGATATCAGAGATGAATTTAGCACAGATACTGACGAGTAGAAGACATTCGTATTTGTTTATGTGTTCAGTTAGTTTGAATTAATTTTTATGAAATTTGCACTTTTGATATTTTAGATTTTAAGATTTGATCTCAGTATAGATGAGATTATGTGTTGTTTGTTTAGTCTCAGCATTTTGAGTACTGTGGTTTGGATTTCGACGCTGAATTTTATGTGTTAAGTAAATGTGGTGTATGCATATCGTAAAACCTTGGATTTCATATATAAAATTGTTATGTTTTGTATTGTGTGAATTTATGTGAGTTAAAATAGTATCTAATCACAATAAAATGTATTTAATTGATTGATCAGACATTATCAAGGCTTAAAATAAAATTGAAAACATTATAAATATAAAAAATAATAATTCCCGAAAAATCCCGCTGACAGCGAGAACGATGTCGCCGACTGCGAGATTTTCCAGAAACTTTAAGCCTATTTGAATTAATTAGCCCACCGACGGCGAGATTTTTCCCGCTGACAGCGAGATCCCGAAAAACACTTTATTTTGACCGGTCAACCATCACTATTCATTATCCCCTTCCTCAAAACTTCAAAAAATCGACCTAGGGCTTGAGAGATCATGGATTTGGAGCAATATCAACACATTTTGACACCGGATTTTATCTTCCATTGGTAAGAGCTTCACTCCCATGCAAAAATTTTTGCTTTTCACCTAGTATTTCTTCCACATTTGGGGATTTTGGAAAAAAATGAAATATAGAAAAAATAGTTGGAAGAAATCCGTGGAATTCATTTTAGATTATTTTAAGTCACCTTTAGAAACCATTCTAGTATTATTTTGAAGTTTAGTCAAGATCTTTGTAAATTTGATAGATCGAGAAATGGCTCCACGACAGAAGAGCCGACTAGATTATGATGAGACACGATTCGTGAATGCTAGAGCACAATCAAGATACAACTTTAATATCAAAGCAAGAAAATGTTTTCAAGATAGAGTTTTTAAGAATCCGGGAGGAGAAGTGGAACGAACGATAAAAGAGAGAAGATGGGAAAATTTCTGTTATACAGTAAATAGAGCTGCAGTTGAAATCGTGAAAGAATTTTATGCCAACCCGACTGAGATAGAAGATGTACCAATAAAGGTTAGAGGATTTTTAGTTAATTTTAATGCTGCAAGAATAAAGTCTTTCTACGAAGTACAAGATTTGCATAATAGCGAGTACAATACATTCAGAATAATGGAAGGACCACTGGAGGAGGTGATTAACTTTCTCACTAATGGGAAAGGGACTTGGAAAGTTAAGCAGCGTGAATGGGTAAACTTCCTTCTATCTATGTTAAATGCAACCTCTAAAGCTTGGTATTATTTTATTTGTTCTACTTTGTTACCTACCTATCGCCATAGTGAAGTAACAAGAGATAGAGTAGTTCTGAATTTTTGTATTCAGAACCACAGAAGTATTAATGTGAGAAGTATTATTTACAAAAATATATTAGCCACTACAAGAAGTGAAAGTGGAGGAGGACTAGGACATCCTGGTCTAATTTATGCACTTTGTCAATTGTCTGGAGTAGAGGCTAGAGATGATGAGGAATGGGTTGAACCTATGAAACCCATTACCCAGGCTAATATAAAAACTTATGAATCCCACGAAGGATGGAGATCTGGGGCTAGGAGCTATGCACCTTCAACTAGTAGGGATATTCCCTCTACCAGTTATGACCCTCCTACCTATAGTTCTCCTACCCTTTATGATTTGATGAATGAAATGACCCAGCATCGAAAAAGTTTTGAAAAGATTGAAGAAAAATTGGAGCATATTGATCAGAGAATTGGAGGATTAGAACAGAGGCATAATTATGACAACGATTATCTCCAGAGACATTCTGAATTTGAGATAGCCTACTATGATGCTGAGAATCGTTATTGGAGAGGAGAGCCTGATGTTATATTTCCTGAGTGCCTTCGTTATACTCACTACCAGCCCACTCCACCAGCTGAACAAGGAGACGAGGATATAGTTTGGGATTTTAATGTTGATGATTAGATTCTATGCTTAGGTATTTATGTTATGTGATTGTTTGCTTGTTTTCTTAGATTCAATATTGATGTTTAGTTTATGAACTTTGATTATTATGTTGTGTAAGACATTTTAATATTGTTTTATAAATTAAATTTGTATGGCTTTTAAATTTTAATATTTCAATTTGTGATTGTATCTCCGAAACTGGATTTATGAAATATATGTGGATGTTGTGTTATGTTGTGGTATAAATTGTGTTAGTAGTTGTACTTATTTCAAAACTTCTTTACCTAGCAATTTATTTGATATTATATATGTGTAGAAAGTTATTAACAGTACAAGTTAATTAAGTGATGAAAAGAACCTGCAGAACTTCAAAAAAGAGAAATACCTAAAGCACGAAGGTATGATTTAAATTTACAATTTATTTTCTTTTCACCCTATATAAATAAATAGAAAAATTTATGTTTTGGGGAGGAAAAAAATTAAACTTTATTTATTAAATTGTTCTCAATTTATATTTTTAAAAATTATTATAAAATGATTTTCTGTAATGAATTTAATTCAGTAAACTAAAATTAATTTATTTAATTATTATAGAAAGTTAAAAGAAATATTTCTAGTTATTAAACTAATTTTGTAGATTAAGATATTTGGTATAAGAGGATAAGAATATAGTTAACTATTTAAAGTAAGAAAAACTATATTTCAAAATATGAAATTCTTAAGTATTTAGTTGAGAAAGAAAAGATTGAAACTCAATGAAGTAAAAACTTTGAAATACATATATGGTAAGTAAATGTTGCAAGTTTCAAATTTAGGAAGAGGAAAATGAAGTTCAAAATTATTAACAAGATATCCAGATACAGTAATCCTCACTTGAAAAAAAAAAGAAAAAGAAAAATGATTAAAAATTAATCCAAATGAAAAGAAAAGAAAAAGTAAGTTAGGAGAAGCTTGAGGAGATTCCTTATCAAAAATTGGCTTCATTTGAATCAACCTAAACGGTAAACTCAGTTACATTTCTGAACTTATATATATGGATTAGTATTTTACTAAGTTGTGCTTTCATGAAATTCCTATCATCTGAATATCTTAAGTAATTTAATATTACAAAATATAGTCATTCTTGAAATAAATAGAAGACTAGAAATCTTAAACTTGATGACTAAATAGCCTTACATCTATAGAGTTAATTTAATTATCTAAAAATCTTTCTAATAAACTTTACTATAATATTTTATTTAAATCAAATTCATAGTATTTTTGAATTAAAATTTTATTACAAATAATCATTACTTTTATATAGTATCGAGATTACTTGAGGACAAGTAATAGTTAAGTTTGGGGGATTTTGACCACCAGAAAACGTATTAAGAAATTCATACCAATTTTATATGAAATTGCACTTTAAAGAAAGATATTTTCTATGTTTTATTGCAGGTATGAAGATTTATAGGGATTGAAGCAAAAAGATTAAAAAGAAGTAAATCTGGAACGAAAAGGACTAAAAAAGAGATGGAAATTGAACTAGCCCGCCGACGGCAAGGAATAGGCCGTTAACGACGTGATTTTCCTGAAAGTTTTGAATATATTATAAAGAAGCCCGCTGACGACGAGATCTAGCTCGCCGATAGTGAACCTTAGTGGTTAGCCAATGTTCTAGAAGCCCGCCGAAGGCAAGATCGAGCCCGCAGACGGTGAAAATGTCGGTTCAAGCCAAATACATTGAATCTAGATGCTTTTTGAAGAGGTACTTAAGCAACCTTTGGACATATTCCTTCCTCTTTAAATAGAGACAGATTTAGGCTGAAAATGGGTGTGTGTGTCTTGTGGAAGTCAGTAGTGTGTGGTGAGTCTATTGTGTGTGCAATAGTGTGTTTTAGAGTATATTAGTAAGTATAATTAAGTGTGTTGTATAAGAAGGAAGAGTTAGAGGAACTTCAAGGAGTCTGCTTCGGGAGAAGATTCGAGATAAATTTTTATTTATTGTTTTATAACTTTAAATGAAATCAAACTTTGTGTTATTTTTCCTATGCATTACGAGTAGTTTTCTCTGTCTTTCTCCTTGTTGTTGAGATTTTGTGAAATGAAGAATTGAATTAGTTGTGCCTAAAAATATTAAATAAAACTGTGATAATCTTTTTACTTAAATCTTAATTTACTTTCAATTTGGCCAATTGAATTGTTAAAATATGTTGAATTATCAACTATAGTAAAGATTACATCTAAGATTTAGGGAAGTCAAAAGCCTTGGAAGGATGGTGCAAATAAATAGGGAAATATTAGTTATCTTGCGTAGAATTGGATATTTTAGTGTGATAGACTAAAATATTCAATTCGGTCCTATCGTTTGGGAGGTGAAGTGTAGATGTTAGCCCTCAGGTGAGGGGAACGTGGGAGCTCCGAAGTGGCAGCCGGTATCCTCCCAGCCTAACCGCAGATTCAGTAACCAAGCATAGGATTAGTCAATGTTCTTTATGCCTGGACCAAAGGGTAAAGAATAGGAATGCTCCTACTTGGCACAATATAATTCTAACTAATTTAATTATTTATTCACTTAATTCTCTTAACAATGAGAAAGATACTTTTTCTAAATTGCAATCTTCTATTTAAAAATTAAGTAATAGAGTTTAGTATAAGCGTTCTTTATTTCCGTACACTAGATAGTAATTACATCTGTTGAAATTAGTTCTTAATCTCTAAGCTTCCCTATGGGATCGATATCTAGGACTCCATTAGATCCCTTTATTACTTGAACGATACATATACTTGTGTTGATAAAAGGGGGGACACAATTGCTAATTTTACACTGATAATCATTTACAAAATATATAATATAAAGCTCCACAATTATATAAACTCTACTACCTCCCGACCCCAAGTCTTTAATCAACTTTAGGAATTATTTTAATTAAAACATTAAGCCATCTTAATTTTTAACCTCTCTAAACCAAAACACTTCTCTCATCTCTTGATTGTCACCTTCTAGAACCAAACCTCTCCAACAACAAGGAGCTTAGAGCACAGTGGGTAGCACGACCATCTTCATCAGTAAAACTCGGGTCTACTTCAGCAAAACCTTTCTTAGAATTAAATAACCAAGCTATAAGATTTCAAGGCAGTTTTCCTAGTGCAACATAAATCCTCAACTTTTTGTTAGGCATTTGCATAATCGTGTTATGCAAATTAAGCTCTAACCAGTCTTAGGACTCCGAGGTAGTCTTTTGGTACGATATAAACCCTCACATCTTCGAGGCTATTTATATGATTATGTCATATAAATATAAGTCCTAATTAACTAAATTTGGCAGTATTGGAACATTAAATAAATCCTTAAATTAAAGCCAAATCATAGGATAGTCGGGAAGTCACCTAAGTTCACTTCGGGTTTGTGTCATCCCCTACTTCTCTTCCTTTGGACTCTAAAAATTAAACTGTTCCAAATTTGAGCTATTCATTATTAAAATTTCCAAAATCAAATTTGTTTGAAACCTTAAACTTTGAAATTCTTGAGATCAAAACCACTAATCATTATCAAGAGTTTTCTTAATTGTCTTCAAACATTTAAGATGTAATTAATTATAGGGGCTTTCCCTTATAAGGAACTTTAAGAACCAAGGTAATATATGTAGACCTCATTTTTGATGAGGTCTTCCCTTCTTCTTTTTAGTGCTTAGGATCTAGCCTTAGGCTTTTCCTTTGACTATCTTAGAGGACTAGAATTGGGACCCGCCTTTTAGAAATTCAAACCACTTCTAAACTCCCCGCAAACTCCACAAACTTGACTATAGACCCCTAATCACTTAGAGGGTTGAAATCAAATGTGGAAGTTTAAAGGATGAGTTCCTATAGGACTCTTTGGCCTTAGGACGCCTTACAGGTGGCCCGGTGCAGTGAAGGGGCCGACTTACACTACACTTACACACTACATTTCCACACACTTCCTAAAACCACACCCATACCCAACTTAACCTCTGACTCATGTAGGTGATTCACATGGATGGTCCTTAACCCCTAAGCCCTCAGCTAAGAGGGTTAGGAACAACATAGTGAATGCCTCGAATGAGTCCTTTCATGGCTCATATGGGCTTGAAATGGCTTCATGGCTCAACCAAAATGATTTCTTTCCACCTAGATTCACCCAATCTTCAATTTCCCAAATTTTCAATTTTTGACCCCGGGACCCTACACCTACTAAACCTACCCAAAACCATCGAAATTACCCAAATTTTTGCAAAATTTCCAAATTACCCAAAATTTTCCAAAATCAATCCCAAACATCTCCACATCACTCAAATTGATCATCCATACCCAAAAATACCAAAGATTCCAAAAATACCCCCCAATACCCTCCAAATACCCAAAATACCCTTCTTGGCCTAAAAATCCAAAAATTCAGAAAATTCCCAGAAAATTCCAGAAAATCCTAAATATTCCCAATTTCATTTTGTCCAACTACACCATGGGCCAATTTTGTCAATTTACCCTACTTTTGTCAAAACCCCCAATTTCACCCATTTTAACCCAAAGTGAACTCAATGTCAAACCAAACCTATCCAATCGACCCAAATTCTGGTCCAATTCAATTCTAAACTTCAATTAAACATTCCCAATACCAATCTAGACCAAATCCAAGTCCAATTTGATTGACATTTGGATCCAATCTCACTTTTGGCCTTAAAGCCCGATTTGGACCCATGACCCGAACTTAACCCAAACTCACCCAATTCAACTCCAATTAACCTCAAATCTTTTCTAAATCTTCCTTAACATTCCCACAAACAAAACCCTAACATGATTTGCCCAAAATTTGAACCCAAACCCCACTCAAACTCAACCCGAGGTTAAAAGGCCCATTTTTGACCTGAGCCGAAACCTAACCCAAATTCAACCCAATTCAAATCCAAATCACCCCCAATTTGTTTCAAATCACTCATGACACATCCATGAGCTAAACCCAACAATTATTTGGCCCAACCTCTTTACAAAATTCCCATCCATAAATTCATTTTTAAACTTAAGGGCCCATTCCTTAAACCATTTTAAAAGCCCACTTCCACCGAATCCAAAACCCCAAAAATTCTTCCAAAGCCCATATGACATTTCCCCTCATCATACTTTCAATTAAAATCATCCCTAAGTCCTAAACCAATGATCAAATATTTCTAAATGAAGCTTCATCCAAATTTCCACCAAATTATCCAAAATCCTTAAAATCCTTTTTTATGAAATTGACCAAACTTTTTGCCAAGCCAAAGGTGAGCCATGAAGCCATGCATGAGCCATGAGAGCTTTGGACACTCCACCATGCCATATTGGGTAAGAAGAGGGGGGGCTTTCCTTAATCCCTAAAGCTCATTAGCCTTAATCATGTTTCACCTAAACTTAAATTTAATCCAAATATATTTGGATGGAGACTTCTCCATGCCAAACCAGCTGATCCCTTTGATTCCCCACGGCATCCAAAGCCACCTTGAAGGGTGCACCAAGCCCAAATGGGTGGATTGACCCATTTAGACTCAAAACTAGCCATGCCCCATTCTACTTTGATTCAACCACTTTACACATGGCATTTGCCAGTCGCTCACACTAAACCCTGACCATGACCCACCTGACCAAGATGGTGACCATTGCCTGGTCGGCCGGCCACCAGGCCGCCGGAAAACACCATGGCCGAGAGCTCACATGTGAGCCAACATTGAAATTCTCACTTGCTGAGTTGCCCCATGCCTAGTGGTCACCATGGCTGTTCTTCTCCTCACCAGAGCAGGTGATCCCAAGCCACTAACTCCCCCGGGAGGCCCCCAGACCAGCTCTATTTAAACTCCACCCCTCTCGGCCATGAAAGGAGAGAAGCATAAACCTTGCCAAAACTACGCAAAATTGTTCCGGACCCTCTTCCACCCTTAGAGCACTTGATCCCCGGTGAAATTCCCCTGCCATTTTTCCTCCGTAAGCTCGATTTCGAGTTGAAATTCCACCCAAAACCGGGACACTTCTCCACGGTGAGCCAATTCCCAAATTGATTGGCTCTACACCTTCACCGGACCGAGGGAAGGTGTCCACCATCAAAAGCCCCATCTCCGGGCCACCCGGTTGCTCTCAGCCTCCAAGCTTTGTGATCGGGCTTGGTCGAAATCATATCCGGACAATTCCCCGGACCGGGAGACTTCATCCGGAGCTCGCCGGGACCCAATCGAAGGTGCAACGGCTCTCGGATTGAAGCCACACTTCTCCGAGCCAAGGTATGAGCTAACTCTTCATCCCGAGCTTCTGGAGATTCTCCATTTCAAATGCTTTAGTTTCAATGGATGTTAACCGTATAGATGTGTTCGTCTCTTCAAGACGAATCCATAGAGTATAAGAACGTAAAAATCCATTGAGAATCGAGTGAGATCTTAGGGATTTAATGTGGACGGCTCTCGGGTGAGAACACTTGGGGACGATGAACGGATGCGCGTCCATTCGATACACGCGCGGACGGACGGCTCGGATGGCGTCGGACCGGGAGACGGTACGAGAACCGCGGGGCCCGGGCCGCCGACTCAAGTGGCGGCGTCGAATGGGAGCGCGCCGCGTGGCCTTTCGGAGTCGCCGAGGATGCGTTGGCGCCGACTCGGATAAGTAGAAAATTAGGGATTTTCCGATTTATTTAATTCCCTAAACTTCAAAATTCATATCTCGTGTAGAAAAATCAGAAAAATAAAATAAAAATACCCTCTTGCTCGGTGAAGAGAGGAGAATAATGTGGAAAAGAAATCACTTAATTTCATCAAATATTTTATTTTTTATAATTTATTTACTCTCTGCATTGTTTTAATTTTCCATGCATGCATACAATTCACCATGGCATGAGACCATAGGGCTTTTGAAGCCTCCGAATTTGGGAACATTCCCTGAATTTTCCAAAGTCGGAGGCCATCCCTATGAAGAGTTCTTGATTTTTCAAGTTCGGGTCACTGTTTTGAGTATTTTAATTCCAGTAAATAGCATGTTGTGAAATAAATTCTAGGAAAATTTGGTGATGTTCCTTATGACCAGAGAACCCTAGGAAAAATAGGTTTTGACTTAGTTCATTTAAAACAATCCTAATTGGCTTAAACACCCAAAATAGGTCTTTAATTAATTAGAATTAACCAGGCATCAAATTGACTTGAAATCAATTCTCTACTGACCTTTAGGATCAGAGGAACCCACCATAAAAATTTGAGGTCAATTGGACTTGGTTAGCCCCACTAATTGGGTTGATTAAGTCACTTAGCCATTTTAAACTTTAAAAATTCATAACTTTTAAAATACTTTTCAAAAATTTACCAAATTGGTTTTGGAGCCTCTCTGATATCAGGGGAACCTAAGAAAATTAAAATTTCAATTTTCTAAAAAAGTTGATTTTTAATAATATTTTAATATTTTTAATAATTAAAAAATAATAAAAATCACAAAAATAATAAAATTCACCAAAATGTCACATTTTGAATTTTAATCACTTAGGAACAAATCCCACATTTTTCTTAGGTCTATTTAGTGAGATATTGAATTTTAAAGCCCTAGGGTAATTTAAAAATTAAAAAAAATGTATTTTCTAGCATTTTCACTAAAATAATTATAATAAATCATAAAAAAATCAGAAAATTGCAAAATTTGCTTCTCTGATTTCCTTGATATCAGAAAGATTTTTGAAAATTATAAAATCCATTTTTCAACATTTATTTTATTTTTAAATTAATTAACACTCCAAAGCTCAAAATAATTATAATAAAAATAATATAATTCAAAAAATCACCAAAATTGGTCCAAGTGCTTCTCTGGTCATTAGGAATGTCCCCTAATTTTCTTAAGGACAGAAACTTTCCCTTGGTCATGTTATTAAATTTTCCTTTGAAATCTCTATTTTCCACCAAAAATAATTATATAAATAAATTAAATACAGAAAAATCACATTTTCTCCTCTCATGTCTTTATTAATATATGAGTGAAGTCACATAAAAATTTCAAGTTCATTTAAGCCCAATTTAGTGAGTTATGAAATTATTAAGCTTGGAGGGCAAAATGGTAATTAAAATTTTAACCCTTAATTAAAACTTTAGGTTTAATAAAATTAACAAGTAAAATATTTGATCTTAATCTGATTTGGATGATTGAAATTTAAATAATTAAAGGGTAGAAACTCATTAAACAATTTTTAAAATGATTAAACTTTAATTAAATAATAGATTAAATTTGGAAGAATAATAAAATTGGAATTATTAAAATAAGGGATATTTATTAGGAAGAGATTTATTCTTTAATTTAAAAATCCCTAAACTAATTATATCATTAATACTCAATTCTTAATTAAAATGATAACTCAAATGTAAAACATTAAAAGACTTAATTGAATTATTAAACTCTTTTAAAATTTCAATTAAAATTAAAAATAAAGTAAATTAAAATTAAATTAAAATTAAATCAAATTAAATTAAATAAAATTAAATTAAATTAAACTAAATTAAATTAAATTAAATTAAATTAAATTAAATTAAATTAAATAATTAAATTAAATTAAATTAAACAATTAAATTAAATTAAATTAAATTAAATAATTAAATTAAATTAAATTAAATCAAATTAATTAAACATCAAATCAAATTAAATTAAATTAAGTTAAATTAAAACTCAATTAAATTAAATTGAATTAAATATAACATCACCTAAGACATAAAAGAAATTAAATATAAAGCAACTTGAACACTATTCCAAATTTAAACCCTTTAACTTAAATCAAATCATTTGAATACTAATTTACCCTTGAAAGCTTTGATTATTATAACTCCTAAATGAAACATTAAATGAAGTGCTACTTCACTCATAAGATATTCAAATGTCTTAATTCATTGGGCAAGTTAACAAAACTTGAAAACCTCGGACGATTGATTCATTTATATAATTAAATTCATTTGGACTTAAAACAATCCTAAAAATATTGAAAAGATGTTTAAGATTCTTCTTAAGCACTTCCTCGATATGATAGGATATTTATAAGAACAATTGGATTTAATTGTTCTTTGATGAAGAAAATCGTCCTCAAACAAAAACACAAAGAACCTAGACGTCATAGGAGATGACTAGCCATAGGATTAGGAATTTGGTAGAAAACCATAACCTTTCCCTTAGCTTTACCTAGGAACTTGCTTAAATATTCTAATTGTGTTTTAAGTGTAGCTTGGGATGACGGGAAGACCCTCCGAGTACGCTTTTATTTTATTGCAATTTACTTTCTTGCAATTTACTTCCCTGTAATTTACTTTATTGCAGATGCACTTTACTTTTCTTGCATGATAAACAACTGTTGCATGAAAACTCACACCTTTAGGATAGCCCCTAAAACTGAAACCAAAACTAAGTTAAAAGTCATTGCAAGATAAAATTCACCACCACAACATTTCAAAATATAAAACAACTCAAAATTTAATCACAAACGGAACACAAAACTACAATTACAACAAAATTAAAACGTCTCCGTTGGATGATCGGGAATACCTCGGATGATGTAACCTACGTGTTGCTAACGGGATTTCCCACGGTCTAAATGAAAGTGTGGAACTCATTCGATTGAGTTTAGCAAATTCATCCGGACTAAGTGAATCCGATAAAAATAATGATGCCGGAAGGATGGAACCGTGGGATCTTAACCGGTGTCGTTATAATCAACTTTAAGATTTGTTTTAATCGAAATACAAAACACTCGGAAATTAAGACTTCTCTAAACCAAAACACTTTTCTCATCTCCTGATTTATGATTTCTAAAACTAAACCTCTGCAACAACAAGGAGCTTGGAGTATGGTGGGCAGCACGGCCATCGTCATCAACAAAACTTGAACCTACTTCAGCAAAACCTTCTTAGAATTAAACAACAAAGCCATAGGACTTCGAGGTAGCTTGCACAGTGCAACATAAATCCTCAATCTCTTCGTTAGGCATTTGCATTGCAAATTAAGCCCTAACCGGTCTTAGGATTCCGAGGTAGTTGTCCGATACGACAATAAACCCTCACATCTTCCAGAGCTATTTGTTTGATTTCATCATACAAATATAAGCCCTAATTAATTAAAATTGGCAAGATTGAAATACTAAATAAACATTAGGACTTTCCTAAATTCAAGCCGGACAATAGGATAGTCGGGAAATTACCGAAGTTCACTTCGAATCGGTGATTTCTCCTACCTTTCTTCCTTTGGATTCACAAAACAAAATGTTCCAAATTTGATCCATTCCCTATTGAAATTCCAAAATTCAATCTTTGAAAACCTTAAACTTTCAAATTCTTGAGAGCGAAATTATTGGTTATTAATCGAGAGTTTTCTTAGGTGATTCCGGTCACTTAAGATGTAATTAACTATAGGGGCTTGCCCTTATAGGAATTTTAAAGAACCTGAGTAATATAAACCCGTTTAATACTTTCATAATAAGCGGGGAATTTGTCGGCTTATAAAATTGGTTCGCGGACCAAACGGATGTCACAAAACTTCTAGTTTACTTAATCGAGCCCCACCCTCAGCAGTGTGTCTATCCTTAGGGATAGATACACGGTTTCGGTGCGGTGCTCGTTTATATAAACTATTTGGGATGTGAGATCGGTTTAATCTCATATCTTAAAACTTTCAAATTTAAAATTATTTTCAAAGTCAAATACTACTTTCTAAATTATATATATATTTAAATCAAATTTAAAATTTAAATTCGCCGACAATATAAACCCTGCTTAATTCCTTTATATTAAGCAGGGGAATTTGTCGGCTTATAAAATTGGTTCACAGACCAAACTGATGTCACAAGTCTTCTAGTTTATTTAATTGAGCCCCATCATCAAGCAGTGTGTCAATTCTTCGAGATAGACACATGGTTTGTGGTGCAGTGCTTGTTTATATAAACTATTTAGGATGTGAGATCAGTTTAATCTCATATCTTAAAATTTTCAAACTTAAAATTATTTAAAAAAATCAAATGCTACTTTCCAAATTATATATATTTAAATTAAATTTAAAGTTCACCGATAATTTCTGTAGGTGACCCCTTTTTTAAAATACAACACATATCCTAAAATTATGCCGACAACTTCTGGCGACTCCACTGGGGAATAGTTCCTCTCTCCATTTTGATCATATGGTTTTGCTTTCATAAATCGGTAGTGAATCCATATCCCTAGTGGATCAAACTATCATTCTTTCCATTGATATACCACGTTCATTTCCATCTTGAACGGGTATTGTCAACTCTTCTTGGATTTTGGAGCCACTGTTTAGACATCCCTAAATAGAGAGGTTCCGAAATCATTCTGCCTCTCTGAGGTGGGGTGGACCCCCAATAAGTGTGTTAGAATAGGAGCGATCTATTTATATGATTTTAATGCGAATTCAACCTCCTCTAAATCTCGGACTGGGTCCGATACTTCACTTCTCTTTATGTTTGACTTGTTGTAAACATGTCAAACTGAAATTCCACTCTAACAACCTTCTAATAAACTCTAAAAAAAATAATTTTTTTTAAATTTCAATTCAAAATAAAATTCTCAAAACCCATCAAATACACAATAATAAAACAAAATGCAGAATTTTGATATAAAAAAAATTCACATGAATAAATTTTAAAGACTGCCCAGTTCACAAGATAAATGCGTTAACTTGAGTATTACCGCTAAAAATACAAGTCAAAAGATGTCACTAACTTCTGAATATTCTTCAAAGGATGATCTACACATCCACCGAAAGACTGTCCAACGACGAAGCTGCCAACAAGTTCAAATGCCATGGATTGACAAATAAAAATGATATGAGAAGGATAATGGGTAGTGGGTCCCGACCCTCCCACCACAAAACAGTTAAAAGAGACGATGACTTGATGATGGGTCGTGGGCCCCAACCCTCCCACCATAGCAAAAAATAAAAAAAAATAATATGCTCAAGGACGTTCAAGGTTCAGTAGAAAGATAATTAAGAAGGGTGATACACAATGAAACTTTAGCATTTTAATAAGAATATGACTTCAGGGGAGAATGAAATTAGTGCCCTAATAACTGGGTCCTTCACTTTAAGGAATTCAGACTGGGTCCTAAGTAGATTTCAAAATGAAACAGTGTGGTTGAAATACGAGTAATTGATTCGGGATATTAAGAGTCTTTTAATTTTCTGCCATGTGATTGGGTCCAAACTTTTGGATGAGTTATAATATTCCAGGATTCATGTTAAGAAACCATTTCGGATTTATTAATTAGGGGAGTTTCAACATTCAAAATCTTTAACAAAAATATGTCTTACCAGATACAGTAATTCTCAGAAAACAAAAGGAGCAAAAAAAAAGAAAAAAATGGAAAACCTTCCTGTGAAGATCCAACTGAGGAGAAGCTTGAGGTGAGCACAAAATCAAAAATTGGTGTCCCAATACGGACATTCAAAATCTTTAACACGTGCTCTACCAGATATTTTAATCCTCAATAAAAAAAATGAAAATCTCAAAAAAAAAGAAAAAAAAGAAAAAAAAAGAAAGGAAATAAGAAAGCTCCCTGAGAAGAAGCTTGAGGCAAGCATATAATAAAAAATTGGTGTCTTAATCCTCTCTCGATTAATAAAACTTGAAATGCTGCCTTAAGAAGTTTCCTTTGATATTATGATTTGAAGAGAGTCAAGTGATTTTATGCCTTTTGGTCGGTCATTAATTGGCTCGAAAATATCTTTGGACAATGAAAAATATTTCTATCACATGAGCATAAATTTTGAAATCTGCTTAGGCTCAGAAAGAAAGAATTGAAGTAGAGGGGTCTTGTTATTATCAATTGATGAAATTCAACCCTGAAGCCTTATCGTTCAGTGCCCAACAAATACAACTCAAACATTGATTCAAAGAGCATCAGGGCAACTTCCCAATGACAACTTGGACAATCCTTGCAACAGTGTCAAAGAAACGACGATCGCTATGATGGAACAATAAAGTTACAACAACTTCAGCTGTAGAAATAACACATCTTTATAGGTATTTGAAGAAAATTTCAATAGTACCTTGAAGAGTGGGTTATTTTCTACACGAGCTTTCAGTTAATGGATGATACCTCAAAAATAGTACTGCGCTTCGTGATGTTTCAAGGACAATCTCGTTCTACGAAGCACAAATGCCGCACTTGCTTGTAACTGGGTCCAAAATCTAATAATAATAAAAATATAACAAAAAGAAAAGTTATCAAACAAAAGAAAATAAATACAATAAAATTTCATAATGAATAAACAACAATAAATTCCCAATGAATGAAAAAGCAAACAAATAAATAACAAATAAAAATGAAAAAATAATGAATCCATCAAAATTAAACAAAATAAAAATGTGTATACAAATCAAAATAAACCTCAAACCAAAATGAAACAAAATTCAAATCAAAACAACATTCGAAACAGAAACAAAATCAAATCAAGAAAAGAAAATAAAAGAAAAGAAGAAAGGAGAAAATAAAGAGAAAAGAAAATGAAAAAAGAAGACAAACAAAAAACTCTTTTAAAAATCTGAATGTCAAAACAAATTCCAAATTAACACGAACTCTAAATAAGCAAAAATAAAATAGAATCACTAAAACAAACAAAAAAAAATCTAAATCTCAAATTGAATTCTGATCTGAATCCTCCGATTTAAATCGTTCAATTCTTCTTCAAATCAAAATCTGTTTGAAACTCTTTTGAAATTCAAACCCTTTCCTCGACTTATCGCTAGGTCGAGTCTTCTCCAGCTTGGTTCACTTACCAGTTCCTTTCAATCTTTTCTCTGTGTGTTAGAGGATCGACTGGTTCTATTGACACAGAGCCAAAAATTTTATTTGATTTGGTTCTGATGGCATGGGGCTGGGTCCCTCCTCACACGGATCTCCTTTTCGAGAAGACCTTCAAGCTTGATTTGAAACTCCTTCATATCCCATTCAAATTTTCAAGGCTGGAGCCTAACTTCTAGCTCTCTTCCTAAGGCTAGAGCCTAAATTCTAGTTCTCTTTTAAATTTCTGAGGCTGGAGCCTAACTTCCAGCTCTTTTCCTAAGGCTACAGCTTAAATTCTAGTTCTCTTTCAAATTTTGAGACTGGAGCCTAATTTCCAGCTCTCTTCCTGAGTCTAGAGCCTAAATTCTAGTTCTCCTTCAAATTTTCGATCAAATTTTTGAGGCTGGAGCCTAACTTCCAGCTCTCTTCCTGAGGTTAGAGCCTAAATTCTAGTTCTCTTTTAAATTTTTGAGGCTGGAGCCTAACTTCCAGTTCTCTTCCTGAGGCTAGAGCCTAAATTCTAGTTCTCTTTCAAATTTTCGAGGCTGAACCCTAACTTCCAGTTCTCTTCCTGAGGCTAAAGCCTAAATTCTAGTTCTCTTTCAAATTTCTGAGGCAGGAGGCTAGAGCCTAAATTCTAGTTCTCTTTCAAACTTCTGAGGCTGGAGCCTAACTTCCAGCTCTCTTCCTGAAGCTAGAGCCTAAATTCTAGTTCTCTTTCAAATTTCTGAGGCTGGTGCCTAACTTCCAGTTCTCTTCGTGAGGCTAGAGCCTAAATTCTAGCTCTCTTTCAAATTTCTAAGGCTGGAGCCTAACTTCCAGCTCTCTTCATGAGGCTAGAGCCTAAATTCTAGCTCTCTTTCAAATTTCGAGGCTGGAGCCTAACTTCCAGCTCTCTTCCTGAGGCTAGAGCCTAAATTCTAGTTCTCCTTCAAATTTCTGAGGCTGGAGCCTAACTTCCAGCTCTCTTCCTGAGGCTAGAGCCTAAATTCTAGTTCTCCTTCAAATTTTTGAGGCTGGAGCCTAACTTCCAGTTCTCTTCCTGAGGCTAGAGCCTAAATTCTAGCTCTCTTTCAAATTTCCGAGGCTGGAGCCTAACTTCCAGCTCTCTTCCCGAGGCTAGAGCCTAAATTCTAGCTCTCTTTCAAATTTCCGAGGCTGGAGCCTAACTTCCAGCTCTCTTCCTGAGGCTAGAGCCTAAATTCTAGCTCTCTTTCAAATTTCCGAGGCTGGAGCCTAACTTCCAGCTCTCTTCCTGAGGCTAGAGCCTAAATTCTAGTTCTCTTTCAAATTTCCGAGGCTGGAGCCTAACTTCCAGCTCTCTTCCTGAGGCTAGAGCCTAAATTCTAATTCTCTTTCAAATTTCCAAGGCTGGAGCCTAACTTCCAGTTCTCTTCCTGAGGCTAGAGCCTAAATTCTAGTTCTCTTTCAAATTTCTGAGGCTGGAGCCTAACTTCCAGCTCTCTTCTTGAGGCTAGAGCCTAAATTCTAGTCCTCTTTCAAATTGCTGAGGCTGGAGCCTAAGTTCAAGCTCTCTTCCTGAGGCTAGAGCCTAAATTCTAGTTCTCTTTCTAATTTCTGAGGCTGGAGCCTAACTTCCAGTTCTCTTCCTGAGGCTAGAGCCTAAATTCTAGCTCTCTTTCAAATTTCTGAGGCTGGAGCCAAACTTCTAGCTCTCTTCCTGAGGCTAAAGCCTAAATTTTAGCTCTCTTTCAAATTTTTGAGGTCAGAGCCTAACTTCTAGCTCTCTTCCTAAGGCTAGAGCCTAAATTCTAGTTCATTTTTGAGGCTGGAGCCTAACTTCCAGCTCTCTTCCTGGGCTAGAGCCTAAATTCTAGTTCTCTTTCAATCCTCGAGGTTGGAGCCTAAATTCTAGTTCTCTTTGCAATCCCGAGGTTGGAACATTTGTTCCAATTTTCATTTCAAATTCATAATTTCTGCGGAATCAATCTTGAAATCAATCTTAAATCAAAATTTAATTTAAATCAAAACGCTGATCAAATAAAAATTCAAACACAAAATTAAAACTTGAAATGAAAAATGAAACGAATCTAAAATCCAATCTCTCCAGATCTTGTGATTTGGAATTCACCTCCTTTCCCCAGCGAGAGTTCTAGAATCTTCAGCCTTGGAGATTTAACTGATAGTCCCTAGTGAAAATTTTCTACGCTTTGTTCTAAGTGTCTCACTTAGATGTTTGTGTTGGTTTTGTTGATCTCTTCGGTCAACGCCAATATGCGCAGTGTGCTTGGTTAGCACACCACACCTATTGGGGATCCATTTTTTGACCTCATTTTTGGTGAGGTCTTTTATTTCCTCTTAGTACTTAGGATCTAGCCATAGGACTTCTCCTTGACTATCCTAGAAGACTAGAGATGAAACCCACCATTTAAAATTCAAACCAAATCTTGGTTCTCTTTGGAATCTTACATAGATGGTCATCAACCTCCAAGTCACTTGGAAGGTTGGGACCAATGTGTGGGAAGACAAAGATGAATTCCTATAGGATGTTCAAGCCTTAGAAAAGCCCTGGGTGGCCTGGTCCTGGTGAGGTCTGGTTTGCACACACTGCACTCCTACACCCATCCTAAAACCTAAACCATCCCTACCCAATCTTGACTCCTGATTCATTAGAGCACTCATGTGGATAAGTCCAAACCCCTAGCTACTTGGCTAAGAGGGTTAAGAACAATATATGAGATGTTCAAAATGAACATTTCTTGGTCCATGGATCACTCTAAGCTTTTCCACCCTCCCACCATAATCAAAATTTATTTTTGGCAAAATTCCTGATTTTGATATTGTGTCCTCAAACTTTCCTAAAATTACCTAAATTGCCCCCACAACCACAAAACTCTCCAAAATTTCCCAAAAATTACCTGAAACTCCAAAAAATCCTAAAAATCAGTTGAAAACAATTCCTACCTCTTAAATCCACCAAAATACCCCAATACCCTCCAAATACCCTAAATACCCCTTTTGGCCCAAAATTCAAAAAATTCACTAAATTACCAAAAAATTTTAGAAAATCCTAAATATTCACAATTTCATTTTGTTCAACTACACCATAAGCTAACTTTGCCAAAATAACATAGTTTTATCAAAATCCCCAATTTGACCCATTTTTAACCCAAATGGATCTAATGTCAAACCAAATCAACCCATTTGACCTTAATTTTACCCAATTTAAATTCTAAACTTTAATTCAACATCTCCACTACCAATCTAAATCAAATCTAAGTCTAAATTGATTAATATTTGAGTTCAATTCCATTTGAAACCCAAAATCCCCAAATTTACCTATTTAATCCAAAATTCCTTAATTAGCCTAATGTCAACTTCTTTCCCTAAAATTTCAATCCTAAACCTTCCATGACACTCCCATGAAACCCATGCAACCGTCATTTATCCCAATTTGAGCCAAGCTTAGCCTAAATCCACTTGAAATCCAAAGATATCCCATTTTTGCCTAAATTGAATTCATGTCCTAAATCTACCAAATTGATTGGCCTAATCCTAAAATTTCCTCCCAATTAATGTTGGGAACTCTTCAATACATCCCCCTAAACCATTTGAAATATTCACTTGGGACTAAACTCCACCTTGAATCAAACCCAAACCCAAGTTGACCCAACCTTACCCAAATTTAACCAAAATCCCAGAATCCACCTAATTGACCATTGAATTGAACTCAAAACCTTTCCATGTCTTCATGAAAGTTCTTCATGAAAATCATTTACACAATGTTCCTCAAGATACTTGAACCAAAATTAACCCCAAATCCAAGTTAACCCAACCTAAACCCAAATGAGCCAAATTGAACCTATGGCCTAACCTAACCAAATTGAACCAAAAGTGGCTAAACCAACCCTTCTACAACCACCATTTGTACCCTAGGAACCACCCTATATCTACCTAGCCCAAGCTAAGTGAGCCATGGATCAAGGTTCCCCCATTTTAAGGGATTTCTTCCCTTAAGTGGTTAAATCCTCTTTTGCCTTGCCCCAAAACCTCCCCACAAATGTTAAGCACCATTAAGCCTCTCCCTGACTCACTTGACCTCAGGGGCCAGCTCCCTTGTCCTTGCTGGCCGGCCTAGTCGCCAAAGGGAGTCAAAACTGAGAGCCACCACTAGGCTAAGCACACACGAACTTCCCCAATTTGCCACCTCAGCTAAAATTCCCATTGAAGCCTTTTTGCCCTCCACCTAAGCAGCCGAATACACTCAGCCCTATGGCCCTGGCCATATAATCCACACCTCTCAGCCATGAGAGTGGTGTTTTTGAAAATTTTCTCAACAAAATTCCCTCCAATTGCTCCCAGAGCTTGTCCCAACCAAGAGAAACTCAGCTCCACTGCTTTTCTGCCTTAATTCCCACTGATTGAGCTTAATTTCAGAGTTAAATTTCAGGTCAGAAACAGGAAAACCCTTGAAACTTCACAGAAATCCAATTAACTCTTTCCACACCTTCACCAAAGGTAGAGAAGAAGTTCCTCAGTGAAAGCCCCCTCACCAGGCCAGCCATTTGCTCCAGAGGTGAAAACACCAAATTGGGTTTCACATTTTCATACCTAGGCATTTCACCAGAGCAAGAGACTCAATTCGTAGCCTCCTAGGACTCCAACGAACGTGCCGAGCACCTCTGATCGAAGCTTCACTTCTCAGAGCAAAGGTATTGAGCTCTTTTTATTCCCGAGCTTCCATGGATTATAAATTTTGTTCTTCTTAATTTCAATGCATGTTATCCGTATGGATAGAATCCTCTATATTAAACGAGCATGTAGGAAGAATCCACACTCGATTTGGTTAAGTATCGAGCAAAATATTAGGGCTAGAAGGTGGACGGTTCTCGGCTCACACCAGTCGGGGACGATGACCAGCAACCGTTGGATCGCACATGTAACGGATGGACGGCTCAGATCACACCGTATCAGAAGATGGGACGAGACCGCGGAGCCGCATGACACTGAGGTGGATGGCTGCACCAAATGAGAAGACGACACGTGGAGCTTCAACCCGCCATAGGTTGCCGTGGCACCGCGTCACTTAAGTAGGAAAATAGGTTTGATTTTATTAAATACTCAGAACTTTGAAAATCCATATCTTTGTGTAGGAAAATCACAAAATTAAAATAAAAATACTGTCTTGCTCGGTGAGCAGAGGAAAATAATGCGGAAAAGAAATCAAGTTATTTGGTCGAGTATATAATTTTTAATGATTTTTATACTAATCCGAGTATTTTAATTTTCCACTCACACACAAAATTCACCATGGCATCACACCATAGGGCTTTTGTAGCATCTGATCTTGGGAAAGTTCACTAAATTTTCCAAGGCCAGAGGCTATGTCCATGACAAGTTATATATTTTCCAAGTTTTTTTGCCTGTTTTGGTATATTAATTCCAATAATTAGCATATTGTTTGGAAAATTCTAAGAAAATTAGGATAGGTTCCCTATGACCAGAGGAACTCAAGGAAATTAACTTATGAACCAACATATTATAAATAACCCTGATGGTTAACTTGACCCAAAATCAACATTGAATTAATTAAGGCAAATTAAAAATTAAAATAACTCAAAATTAATTCTCCACTGTCACTTAGGATAATAAGAACCCCCATAAAAATTTTGAAGTTAATTAAAAATGATTTGATCCACTAAATGGATTTTCTAAGTAACATAGCCAAATTTAAGCATAAAAAATTCAAAAAACTCAAAATACATTTCAAAACCTCACCAAATTGATTTTGGAGACTCTCTGATATCAGAGGAGTCTAAGAAAATTAAAATTGGATTTTTCTAAAAAACTTCATTTTTTACCTAACTTTTAATATTTTAATAATTAAAAAATTATAAAAATCACAAAAATATTAAAATTCATAAAAATATCATATTTGATCCCCTAATCACTTGGGAACCAACCAAATATTTTTCTTATATTCCAAAACAAAGATATTGAATTTTAAAGGCTTAAGACAATTTTTAATATTAAAAATGGATTTTTCAACCCTTTCACCAAATTAATTCTACGGATTTAAAGAAAAATTAGAAAAATATAAAATTTATTTCTCTGAGCTCCTTGAGATTAGAGAGATTTAGGAAAAATATAAAACTTAATTTTTCACCTCAATTTTATTTTATAATCAATTAATACCTCAAAATGTAAAATAATTATAATAAATAAAATAAAATTCAAAAATCACCAAAATTGGTCCAAGTGATCCTCTGGTCAATAGGAACCTCCCATAATTTTCCAAAGGAAAGAAACTTACTGTTGATCATGTTGTGGAATTTTCATTGAAAATCCCTATTTTCTATTAAAATAATTATATAAATTAAATTAAAATCAGAAAAATCACATTTTCTCCTCTAATATCCTAATGGATATGTGAGTAAGGTGACAAAAAAATTTTAAGTTCATTTGAGCTTAATTTGATGAGTTATGAGATGAACAAATTTAAAAGGGCATAATGGTAATTAAGAAATTTTAACCGTAATTAAAATTTAAACTAAACCAAAGGGAAAGGGTAAATCTTTGATCCTAACTTTATTTTAGATGATTGAAACATAGGGAATTTAAGTGGTAGAAACTCATTAAACCACCTTAAACACTAAAGAAGAAACATTAATTAAATCACATGAAATTTGGAAGATTAATTAAGGCTTGAATGGTTGAGATTAAGGGAAGTTGAATATAGGAAGATTTTAATTCCTTAAATTGAATCCCTAATCAATAATTTGATCAAAAATTATTTAAATATCAATTATTGGAACTCTAAAATGATGATTGAAATTAATATTTTAAGAAAGGAACAAATTTTGAAAATCTTATGATTAAACTAAAGACTTTAAAAGAAATTAATTTGAAATTGTCTAAAACTTAAATTAAAATAAGTTCAAAATTTTAAGGCTAAATTGGAATACTTAAAGACATTAAAGCTAATTTGAAGTTGTTTGAAACTTGAATTAAAAATAAATTTAAAACATTAAAAATCAATCTAAAATGTTAAGATCATTTAAAATATCAAAACTTAATTAAATTAAACAACTTAAACACTATTCCAAACATGAAATAATTTAAAACATTTAAAAAAGATTAATCACAACTTTATAACTAAATCATTTTAAACCATTAATTCCAACTTCAACTAAGAAGGGTTAAATTTCTTAATAAACTAATTTGCCCCTAAAGGTTTTTACCTTTATAACTCTTAAATGAAACATCAAATGAAATGTCACCATACTCATAAGGATAATCAAACATTCTAATTTACTGAGCAAAAGTAACTCGGGTGATTGATTCATCACCACAATGAAACTAACTGAACTCAAAATAATCCCTAAAAATTTTAAGAAGATGTTCAAAATTTAGTTCCGAGCACTTCTCTAACTTGATGCGATGTTTTAAAAAGAACAGTGAGACTTCATTGTTCTTTGATGAAGAAAATCATCCTTAACAAAACACAAGAACCTAGACGTCATAGGGAGTGACTAGCAATAGGATTAGGATTTTAGTAGACAACCAAAACCTTCCCTTAGCTTTACCTAGGTACTTGTTGCAAATATATAAGTGTCTTAATATGTGTTTTAAGTGCAGTTGAAAATGACGGGAGTGCCCACCAGGTATGCATTTAAGTTTATTACAATTTATATTTAACAATTTATTAAATGTCTTACTTTCCTGTACTTATAAATGCATGAAGATGATCGAACCCAGCATGTTTAAACAACTCAAAATTTAATCACAAACAAAAATAAAATTGCAATTACAACTAAAATTAAAACGTCTAATTAGATGATCAGGAATCCCTCGGATGATGTAACCCACGTGTTGCTAACGAGATTTCCCACGGTCTAAATGAAAGTGTGGAACTCATTCAGTTGGGTTTAGAAAATTCATTTGGACTAAGTGAATCCGATGAAAATAGCAGTTCTGGGAGGACGGAACCGTGGGATCTTAATCGGTTATGCTTAATCAACTTTAAGAATTGTTTTAATTAAAACATTAAGCCATCTCAATTTTTAACCTCTCTAAACCAAAACACTTCTCTCATCTCTTGATTGTCACCTTCTAAAACCGAACCTCTGCAACAATAAGGAGCTTGGAGCACAGTGGGCAACACGACCATCTTCATCAGCAAAACTCGGGTCTACTTCAGCAAAACCTTTCTTAGAATTAAATAACCAAGCTATAGGATTTCTAGGTAGTTTGCCTAGTGCAACATAAATCCTTAACTTTTCGTTAGCCATTTGCATAATCATGTTATGCAAATTAAGCCCTAACCGGTTTTAGGACTCCAAGGTAGTCGTTTAGTATGATATAAACCCTCACATCTTCAAGGCTATTTGTATAATTATGTCATATAAATATTAGACCTAATTAACTAAATTTGGCAAGATTAGAACATTAAATAAATCCTCAAATTGAAGCCAAATCATAGGATAGTCAGGAAGTCACCGAAGTTCACTTCGGGTCTGTGACATCCCCTACTTCTCTTCCTTTGGACTCTTAAAATTAAACTGTTCCAAATTTGAGCTATTTCCTATTCAAATTTCCAAAATCTAATTTGTTTGAAACCTTAAATTTTGAAATTCTTGAGAGCAAAACCACTGATCATTATCGAGAGTTTTCTTAAGTGTCTTCGAACATTTAAGATATAATTAACTATAGGGGCTTGCCCTTATAGGGAACTTTAAGAACCCAGATAATATAAACCCTGATTAATTCCTTTATATTAAGTAGGGGAATTTGTCGGCTTATAAAATTGGTTCATAGACCAAATGAATGTCACAGATCTTCTAGTTTATTTAATCGAGCCCCATCATCAAGCAGTGTGTCTATTCTTCGGGATAGATACACGGTTTGTGGTGCGGTGCTCGTTTATATAAACTATTTAGGATGTGAGATTGATTTAATTTCATATCTTAAAATTGTCAAACTTAAAATTAATTTTAAAAAAATCAAATGCTACTTTCCAAATTATATATATTTAAATTAAATTTAAAGTTCGCCGATAACTTCTGTAGGCGACCCCTTTTTTTAAATTACAACACATAACCTAATATTATGCCGACACTTACATAACTCAAAAATGAAACATCAAATGAACGTTACCCCATGATCCCTGAATTTTTATGCTCACGTTTTTCACTTTATACTTCTTTCCAATGATATTATCTCTTTCTTTGCAATGGATGTCGAAGCCTTAACTTCGAAGCAAATAAGAAATATATTTTAATTATTTATAATAAGGAATTATACACAAGTATATGTATCGTTTATAAAGTAATATTGGACTTTTTGATTAAGCACCGAGATATCGAACCTATATGGAAATGTCTAAAAATATAAAGAAATAAGAAAATTAACTTTTTAGCTTTTAAATTGATTTTGTAAATTATGTTTTAAAATAGATAATTTGAAAATTGTTTTTGAAGTTTTCTATTTAATAAAAGGTGAAGTAAGCAACTAAAGTTAACAAGACTTTAAAAACGATATGAAATTAATGAGAATAAAATATTTTTTTTCTCTTTTAATGAATCAGTAATAATTATGGAAGTTCATTGTGGAAGTATTTAAATGTGATGTGCCAAATATGAGCAATTATATTCTTTACCCTAACTTGGTTATATAAAGAAAATTGGTTAATTTGAAACTTTGAATTTTTGTAGACGGGTTAGTGTACGACTTATTTTTAGGTTGAGTGTTGTTTTTTGAAAAGGGGGTCGCCTACGTAAATTGCTCGGCGAATTTTAGATTTTAAATTTAATTTAAATATATATATATATATATAATTTAGAAAAGTAGCATTTGATTTTAAAAATAATTTTAAGTTTAAAAATTTTATGATATTAAATCAAACCGATCTCACATCCAAAATAGTTTATTTAAACGAGCACTACATCACAAACCATGTATCTATCTTGAATGACAAACACACTACTTAACGAATGGGCTCGATTAAATAAACTAGAAGATTTGTGACATCTGTTTGGTCTGCGAACCAATTTTATAAGCCGACAAATTCCTATGCTTAATATAAGGGAATTAAGCAGGGTTTATATTACCTGGGTTCTTAAAGTTCCCTATAAGGGCAAGCCCCTATAGTTAATTACATCTTAAATGACGGGAATCATTTAAGAAAACTCTCGATAATGATCAATGGTTTTGCTCTCAAGAATTTCAAAGTTTAAGGTTTTCAAAGGATTGGATTTTGGAAATTTCAATAGGGATTAGCTCAAATTTGGAACAGTTTATTTTAAGAGTCCAAAGGAAGAGAAGTAGGAGAAACTGAGGATCCAAGAGGAATCTTGGCAACTTCCCAAACTATCCTATTATTTGGTTTAATTTGGGAATTTAATGTTTCAATCTTGCCAATTTTATTTAATTAGGACTTATATTTGTATGACATAATCATACAATTAGCCTCGAAGATGTGAGGGTTTATGTCGTACCGAACGACTACCTCGGAATCTTAAAACCGGTTAGGACTTAATTTACATAACATGATTATGCAGGTGCCTAACGAAAATGTTGAGGATTTATGTTGCACTAGGCAAACTACCTCAAAATCCTATGGCTTGGTTATTTAATTCTAAGGAAAGTTTTGCTGAAGTAGACTCAGGTTTTGCTGACGACGATGGCCGTGCTGCCCACTATGCTCCAAGATCCTTGTTGTTGCAGAGGTTTAGTTTTAGAAGGTGACAATCAGGAGATGAGAGAAGGGTTTTGGTTTAAAAAAGTCATAAAGTCCAAATGTCTTTAATGTTTTATTAGGGGAATCTTAAAGTTGATTATAACAACACCGGTTAAGATCCCACGGTTCCATCATTCCGACACCTTTATTTTTATCGAATTCACTTAGTCCATATGAATTTGCTAAACTCAACTGAATGAGTTCCACACTTTCATTTAGACCGTGGGAAATCCCGTTAGTAACATGTAGGTTACATCATCCGAGGTATTTCGGATCATCCAAAGAGATGTTTTAATTTAATTGCAATCGTAGTTTTGTTGTTCTGTTTGTGATTAAATTTTGAGTTGCTTTATCCTTTAAATGTTGTGGCAGTGAATTTTATCTTGTGTTGATTTTAATTTAGTTTTTGGTTTCAGTTTTGTGGTTATCCTAAAAGTTTCAGTTTTCTTGCAACAATCTTGTTTAACATGCAAGAAGAGTAAAGTGTAGCTCATATAAATAAATTGCAATAAAGTAAATTGCAATAAAATAAAAACGTACTTGGAGAGTCTTCTCGTCATTCCAAGCTGCACTTAAAACACATGTTAAAGCATTTAAATATTTATTACAAGTACATAGGTAAAGCTAAGATAAGGTTTTGGTTGTCTACCAAAATCCTAGTCCTATTGCTAGTCGATTCCTATGATGTCTAGGTTCTTGTGATGATTTTCTTCATCAAAGAACAATTAAATTCAATTTTTCTTCTAAAACATCCCATCATATTGAGGAAGTGTTTAGGACGAGTCCTAAAACATCTTTTCAATATTTTTGGGATTATTTTTGAGTCCAAATGAATTTTATTGCACAGGTGAATTAATCATTGCAAAATTTAGTTTAGTTTGTTTCTTGCTCAGTGAATTAGGATGTTTGATTATCCTATAAGTAAAGTGACATTTCACTTGATGCTTTATTTAGGAGTTATAATAATGGAAGCCTTTAGGGGCAAATTGGTTTGTTAAAGAATTTAACCGTTTCGATTGGATTGATGATTTAAGATGATTAGTTTAGTTAGAAAATTTTGATTAATAATTTTAAGTTTGGATAGTGTTCAAGTTATTTTAATTCAATTACATATTTAAATTTTAAAATTGATTTTTAATGTTTTAAGTGTACTTGGGTTAAAAAAGGTGTTTAGATTATTCAATTTAGTTAAATTTTAATGATTTAATTTTAATTTAATTTAATTGCAATATATTAGGTCAACTTTTAATTGGTTTGGATTTTAATAATGAATTATTTTTGAGATTGATTTTAATCTTTCAAATTTATTTTAGATTTGCTTTCAAGTGATTTTGAAATTAATTTTAATGTTTTAAATTTATTTCAATTTGATTATTAAATTACTTAATGTTTCAAGCTTAATTTAATTAAAGGTTACTTTCTTTTAATTATCATCTTAAGTTTAATTAAGAGTTAAATATTATTAAAGTAATTCATTTAGGAATTTTAAATTAAAGAATTGATATCTTCTTAGGTCATATTTCTAACCTTAATAATCCATATTTTAATTTATTCTTCCAAAATTCAAATCACTTAATTAATTAAGGTTTACTTCAAATATTTTCATGATTATTAATGGGTTTCTACCCCTTAATTTCTCAAGTTTCAATCATCTAATAAGAATTTAAGATCAGATATTTTATCCTCCCTTTGATTAGACCTAAATGTTAATTAGGGTTAAAATCCTTTAATTACCTTTATGCCCTTTTAAGCATGTTCATTTCATAACTCACTAAATTGAGCTCAAATGAACTAAAAATTTTTATGACACCTCACTCACATGTCAATTAAGACATTAGAGGAGAAAATATGATTTTTTCTGAATTTTATTTAATTTACATAATTATTTTTGTAAAAAATAAGGGTTTTCAATAAAAATTCAATAACATCATCAAGGTAAGGTTTCTATCCTTAGAAAAATTATGGAGTGTTCCTATTGACTAGAGGACCACTTGGACCAATTTTGGTGATTTTTTGAATTATATTTTATTTATTATAATTATTTTAAATTTTGGAGTGTTAATTAATTATAAAATAAAATAAAGGTTAAAAATTAAGTTTTATATCTTTCTTAAATCTCTCTGACCTCAAGGAGTTCAAAGAAATAAATTTCATATTTTTATGATTTTTTTTAATTTATTAGAATTAATTTAGTGAAAATGTAGGGAAATTCATTTTTTATTATTAAAAATTGTCTTAAGCATTTAAAATTCAATATCTTAACCAAGAGACTTGGGAAAAATATTTAGTTTATTCCTAAGTGATTAGGAGTCAAAATATGACATTTTTGTGATTTTTATTATTTTTATGTTTTTTTATTATTTTTTAATTATTTAAAATATTAAAATAAGGTAGAAAATGAAGATTTTTGAAAAATTCTAATTTTAATTTTCTTAGACTCCTCTATTACCAGAGAAATCTCAAAACTAATTTGATAAATTTTTAAAATGTATTTTTGGAGTAATGAATTTTCAAAGTTTAATTTTACTCATGTGACTTAATTAATCCATTTAGTGGCATTAAATATTTCCAATTGATTCCAAATTTTTATGTGAGGTCTCTCTGATCCTAAAGACCAGTGGAGAATTGTTTCAAGTTTATTTGATGTGTGATTAACTCTAATTAATTAAAATTTAATTTTGAGTAATTAGGTCAATTAGGGTTATTCTTAATGAATTAACTAAAAACATAATTATCCTAGGGTCCTCTGGTCCTAAGGAACTTCCCCAAATTTTCTTAGAAATTTCTAAGCAATATATTAATTAATAGAATTAAAATACCAAAAATAGTTACATAAACTTGAAAAATACATAACTTGCCATAGAGATAGCCTCTAATATTGAAAATTTCAGGAAATGTTCCCAAGACCAGAGGCTTCAAAAGCCCTATGGTCTCATGCCATGATGAATTATTTATGCAAATGGAGAATTAAAATACTGAAATGAGTAAATAAATAATTAAAAATAAAGTACTCATCTAATTAACTCAATTCTTTTTTCACATTATTCTCCTCTATTCACTGAGCAAGAGGGTATTTTTATTTTATTTTTGTGATTTTTCTACACAAAAATATGAATTTTCTAAGTTTCAGGTATTTAATTAAATCAAAAAATCCATATTTATCTACTTATCCACGCGACGCCGACTCATCCTCGGCAGCTCCGAAAGCTCACGCGTCGCCTCCCTATTCGACGCCGCCATCTAACTCAGCGCTCCGGGGGCCCGCAGTTCACGTACCGTTCTCTGATCCGACGCAATCAGAGCCGTCCACTCGATACACGCGCGATCGGATGGTGCCTAGTCATCGTCTACGACTGGTGTGCACCCGTGACCGTCCACACTAAAACCCTAATATCTCTCTCATTTCTCAACAGATTTTCGTATTTTTATACTCTATGGATTCATCTTGAAGAGAAGAACACATCCATATGGTTTACATGCATTGAAATTAACTCAACAAAATGGAGAATTGCTGGAAGCTTTCGGGGAGGAGGAGTGTCCATACCTTGGTTCAGGAGGTGAGGCCTCAACTGAATGTGCTCGGCACGTTCGTTGGAGTTGGAGGAGCCTGGGGATGAATTTCTCTTGGCTAGGGGAACTCCTTCTCTTGGTCCTGTGCAGGTGTGGGTGAGTTTAATTTGATTTTGGTGGAGGTTTCGTGGATGTCCTGTTCGGGCTTAGAATTGAGCTCCAAAATCGAGCTCAATCAATGGGGTTTATGGCAGGAGAACAGTGGGGATGAATTGCTCTTGGCTAGGGGAAGCTCTGTGAGGAGTTTGGAGGAATTCTGTGAAGGTTGATTTCAGCCAACCTTTCGGACGAGAGGGGGTGGCTTGTTTAAATAGCCATCGCCAGGGCTTCCCAGGGGCAATTAATGGCTGGGATCAGCTGCCTAGGGGAGGAGATGATGAGATGTGGTGGCCAATTGGAGTGGGGCAGCTCTGCAGGTAAGAATTTCAAATTTATCTCATTCCAAGCTACTTAGCCATGGTGTTTTCCGGTGGCCTGGTGGCTGGCCGGCCAGAGTCAGGTCACCATCTGACTCAGGGGAGTCGGGGCTGGGGTTTGGTGCAGTCAATTGGCTTTGGACAAGTGTCTAAGGTTTGATTTAAATGAAAAAGTGGGAGGCTAATTTTGGCTTGATTTGGTCCAAGGCATGGTTTAGGCTAGGTGCATCTCCCCAAGGCTTGACTTTGGGCTAGGAGGAATCATTTGGGTCAACCAAGAGAGAGTGGTGAGGTCTCTTTCCATGGTGAGGTGGCTAAGCTTGGTTTAGAGTGTGACATGAATATGGTTAAAAGGGCTTAATGAAGGATTAGGAAAGAATCTCCTCTTCTTTTCATTAATAGCTTGGTGAGGTGGAAAGTGGCTTCCATGGCTTCCATGTGGCTTGTACATGGCTCAATGGCTCACATTTGGCTTGGAAAAAGTTTGGTCAATTTCATAAAAATGGATTTTAAGGATTTTGAATATTTTGGTGGAAATTTGGATGAAGCTTTATTTACAATTATTTGATCATTGGTTTAGGACTTAGGGATGATTTTAATTGAATGCATGATGAAAAAGAGTGTCATATGGACTTTGGATGAATTTTAGGGTTTTTGGATTTGGTGGAAGTGGGCTTTTAGAATGGTTTAAGAAAGTGGGCCTTTAGGTCTAAAAACAAATTTGTGGATGGAAATTTTGTGAAGGATTGAGCCCAAAAAATGTTGGGTTTAGTTTATGGATGTGTCATGAGTGATTTGAAACAAATTTGAGGTGATTTGGAGTTGAATTGGGTTTGATTTGGGACTTTTTGGTAAAGGGGCCAAAGTGGGTCAAATTGGGCTAACTTGGGCTAAGGTTGGGCTAATGTTAGATTTGATGTAAAATTAATGTTGAGAAATGCTTATGGGTGTGTCACAAAGAGTTTTCAACTTTGGTTGGGCTTTGATTTTGAGATTTGGGCCCATTTGGGTTTATGGTGGGTTTAGGCCAAAATGAGGACTTTGGTTTTGGGTTAGGTTTGGGTGGAGTTTAGGTTAAAATTTGGGGCAAATCTTGTTAGCGTTTTGTTTGTGTGGATGTTAGGAAGGTTTAGAAAAAGATTTGGGGCAAATTGGAGTTGAGTTGGGTTAGTTTGGGCTAAGTTTATGTCATGGGCAAAAATAGGGCTTTAAGCATCAAATTGGAATTGGATCAAAATGTTAATCAAATTGGGCTTGGATTTGGTCTAAATTGATATTGGGAATATTTAATTGAAGTTTAGAATTGGATTGGATCAACATTGAGGTCAATTGGGTTGATTTGGTTTGACATTGGGCTTACTTTGGTTAAAAATGGGCCAAATTGGGGGTTTTAGTAAAAGTGGGCTAAATTGACAAAATTGGCCTATGGTATAGTTGAACAAAATGAAATTTGGAATATTTAGGATTGTTTGGAATTTTCTGGGAATTTTTGGAATTTATGGATTTTTTGGTTAAAAAGGGCATTTTAGGTATTTGGAGGGTATTGGGGGGTATTTTTGGAAATTTTGGTATATTTAGCTAAGGATGATCAATTTGAGTGGAGAGAAATGTTTATGACTAATTTTTAAGAATTTTGGGTAATTTAGGCAATTTTGCAAATTTTGGGTAGTTTCGAGGGCATTTGGTAGGCTTGGTGGGTGTAGGACCCCAGGGGTCAAAAATTGAAATTTTTAAAAAAATGAAGATTGATCAAGTTTGAGTAGAATGGAATCACTTTGGTTAAGCCATGAAGCCATATCAATCCCATAAGAGCCATGAGAGGACTCATTTGAGGCGTTCACTATGTTGTTCCTAACCCTCTTAGCCAAGGGCCTAGGGGTTAAGATCCATCCATATGAATTACCTACATGAGTCAGAAAGTCAAGCTAGGTATGAATGGTTTTAGGATTTGGAATGTGTGTGAAAGTGTAATGTGTGCAGGTCAACCCTCACTGCACCAGTGCCACCTGTGGTAGTCCTAAGGCCAAAGAGTCCTATAGGGAAGTCATCCTTTAAACCTCCACATTTGATCTTAACCCTTCAAGTGACTTAGGGGTTTACAATCAAACTTATGGGGTTTGCAGGGAGTTAAGAGGTGTTTAAATTTTTAAGTGGTGGGTTCCATTTCTAGTCCTCTAAGATAGTCAAAGGGAAAGCCTAAGGCTAGATCCTAAGTACTAAAGAGAGAGAAGAGAAAAGACCTCATAAAAAATGAGGTCAACAGTTAGGCAGGGAAGATACCAGCTCTTATTCTAGAGTTCAATCAATTCCCTCCACTTGGGGGCTAACATCTCATAACAAAATTTTTCACCTCAAACCAAATTAAGGGGCTTTAGCGTGTCACTCTAAAGACCTCTAATTTTACTCCCCATTGAAAACAAATCCCCCTATTTATTTGCATTCAATTATATGTACTACAATTCTCATCCATGCAATTCCATGTGATTCTTTCCAATTGTTGATTGGGACAATACCGCATTGGATCTTACATAATCTCACAACAAATTTTAACATCTTAATTGGCCAAATCAAGAAGTAAATTAAGTGCAAGCAAATAAATCATCACAACTTCCAACATTAAACTTATATGCTTCACACAACTTCCTTCCATAATTTAATTACTTCATCATTTAAAAGGAAAAAGATAAAAAAACTACTCAGAACTCATGGAGAAAACACAAACATAACTTGATTTGAAAGAAGAAAACATAGTGAAAACACAATAAGTTTTACTTAAGAACTAAATGTAAAAATAAAGATAAACATTTATCTGAAAAATCCTCTCCACAAGAATCTGTAAGTTCCTCTGAAATTTTGCTTTCCACTATAAGACTCCACAGAGGTATGGCCCAACTCTGAGGATTGACTCTCCTAAATTCTAATACAAATTATGATAAAATAAAGTAGAAAGGTAAAGAAAATTTGCCGAGAAGAAGGTTATCTTTCTTCCTCTTTCCCTGGAAACAACTTCAAGATTTTCTTCAACTTCTCCTGCAAAAGAATTTCTTCCAAACTCTTCTCTTGGGTGTGGTGCCACTTTCTGATCTTCAAGTCTTCATTTTTAATAATTCTCCAAAAGGTACTTTTGTGTCTCTTCAAATTATGTCCAAACTGAATGAATCCACCAAGAGATGCATACATCCATTCAAATTTTAAATAAATTTTGGCGCTGATGGGAAGTTAATGAAGTTTAAACCAAAGGATGCTTCAAAAACCCCTTCAAATTTGTGCCAAAATTAAGTAAAATTCATCACTTTAACTGTGGCGGATAGGCGTCAGAGGATAAATTTGCACACCTTCCAATTTTTGCTCCAAATTTGATCATATTTTGCTCCTTTTTATCAGTCATTTTAATCAAACCTGCAAGAAAAACACAAAAATACCTTCCATTAAAGTGCAATATCATCAAAAATAGATATAAAAATGTCCATAAAAGACTATATATTTTAGGTGTATCAAAATCCCGCAAACTTAAAATGTTACTTGTCCTCAAGTGACACTAAAATCATATAAAAATCAAGCATGCAAATTATGTAATTGAGTTTCTTTATGAATGTTTCAAAATTTTATTCTAAAAATGAAGTAGTCCAATTTTAAAAAAAAATTTAGTAAATGAGACCAACTTAAAGAAAGTTCTTAAGTAAAAGATCATGAAAATATAAGTTTCTATCTAATTCAGAAATACTTGTAGATTCTTTAAAATATAGGATTTAAACATTTTATTTTCTTCACTTAAAAATTTTTATTTGAAAATAATTTTACTCACTGTATTATAATCTTAAGCTTTAGATTTTCTCAAAATTTATATTTTAAACTTTAGGTATTGAACTAATTTTTTATTAGGCCCTTAAATCCTCAAGCTTCTCCTTCCTTTTCTTTTCTTTTCTTTTTTTTCTTTTTTTTTCTTTTTCTTTTTTTTTATTTATAAGGCAAGGATTACTATATTTGGCTAGACTTTTAATGATTTTGAATTCCACCATTCCATTTAAAATAAAATTCTGATATATATCTTTCACTTAAAAGTCATAATAACAGTGTTGAAAATTATTTTTCAATAAAAGAAATTTAAATTTTGAAAAATAAAAGTCAAATCTTCTATCTTTCAAAAAATACAACATTTCTTACTAAAGATAGTTTAACTATATTTAACATTTTTTTTTATAAAGAAAATTTTAATTTTAAATTTTTCATCATTACTATAAATTTTAACTAAATTCTTTTACTTATTTCTATATTCAAAATTTTGCTCCCCTAATATAATTTCATATACATAATTCTTTTCAATCAAAAATCAAATTTCATTATAAGTATTCCTGAGAACAAATAAAATTTTAGTTTTTGAAAATTTGTTTTAAAAATTCCCCCCAAACTTTAAATTTTTAGTTAAGATTAAACATTTAAGCATAAAAAATGATACATGGGTAATAATTAAAAAAAAGTAAAATACCATGCTAGCAGGAATTTTAATACCCTAAATATGCAAGTATAACAGTTCAAAAACAATGAGTAAAAAGAAATCAAATTCAATTTTTCAGTTTTTTCTTTTTAAAATTTCAAAAGACTTCTACAGTAATGAAGGTTTTCAAAGCAAATAAATACCAACTTTAAGATTGCTAAAATCACAACAACATTTGATAATATATGGTAGCGGATTTTGAAAAGTTTAAACATGCAATTTAAATAAGGGTTTCTAATAGTGTTCTAAATTTTCCTAATAGTTTTGAAATTAAATTATACACTACTAAAAACTCAAACACTAGATACACATTTAAAACATACACTACCACAAACATATCACAAACATACATCATAAAACATCAATTTATCACAGAAACATCTGAGTGTGCATAAAAGAAATAGTCCCAACTACATTCTAGACAATATCAGAGTTCACAACAAAATACAATAATAAATAAAACTCCAGACATCATACAACACAAATTCAAACATCACAAACTCAACAACACATAAAAACAAATCCTACTCATCATCTTCATCTTCATTCCAATCTCTGGATGACACATAACATATATAAAAAGGACGAGGGGGCATCTCAACACTGTGATCACCTCTAATCACTCTATCCATGTATTACTGATAATTCTCCTCATACTCGTCATGTTTCACAATATATCTTTCAATATTTCTTATCTTACCATCCATATCTCTAACATGTTCTCTGGAAAGACAAATTTTTTTTAAAAAATATTTTGTAACAATCCTATTTGTGATTCTCTTGAGGATGATGCATGTGAAGTAGAAGCTTGAGAAGTAGAGGCCGCATAAGCAGAAACATTGGAAGCTCTAACAGATCCTCCTTTCCAGCCAAATACAGAATGCATAGTATAAATCTTTACATTAACACTGGTAATGGGTTTAAGTGGCTGAAGAACCTCTTCACTTGCTTCAAAATTAACACCAGAGCGCTACAAAGTGAATGAATCAAAGAAGGAAATCCCATACCTGTGGTAGTATCAGCTCTGGCACAGTTCAAAACATAATAAAAAATAATAGCTCTAATGTCTAAAGGCTTTCCCTGCTAAATACGATGGTTCAGAACAACTCTCTCTCTCTCTCTCATAACTTCACTAACATGACTTGAAGGCAACAAATTTGATGAGATAAAGTAATGTTATGGCTTTGAGGTGGCATTCAACTTAGAGGCCTGAAAATTTACTCTTCTTTCATTTGTTATCTTCCATAAACCTCTTCCATCATTAAGAAAAGACATTATCTCATTTAATTCTCCCTCAGAAGGATGATAGTTGGCATAAAAACAAAACATCTCAGGAGGCAATTGGTAAAATGTATTAATTACCACTGGCGAAAAATCTACTTGCTGACCTTTAACCATCACCATATTGTCTTCTGTTGCTGGCAAGTTTGCATAAAACTCTTTAACAATAGAGACAACCGCAAAACGGAGAAGCAACAATAATTTTCTGAATTTCTTCTTGCAATCATCTCTTCAATCTCTCCCCCTAGTTTACTAAAACTCATTAAGGAATCAATTTACGCGAATGAAAGTGCGTCAACGTATCTATCCTCCACTTTAGAACTGACAAATTTGTTGTAATTAAATCTTGCCTTCTCTCTTGAGCGCTTAGACTTTGAATCAATCTCTAAAAATTCACAAAAAATTCAATATAAATTCTAAAATCAAACTAAACTTGCTAATTTAACTTCCAAAAGTAATTTCCACCAAATCCAAGCAATTTCTCATGCTTCCCTCAAATTTTTACCATGAATAATCATTTTCAAATTTTTTAATAATGTACTCAAAATACATGGTGAAAATAATAAATTTTTACTTAGGAGAAGTGCTCATACCTCAATGAATTCAATTCTAACAAATTTCAGCGAAATTGGCTCTTAAATGATCCAACTAAGTGATGTCTGGTGCGACTTTTTAAATTTGCCAAAAATATGAACTCAGATATATATATATATATATATATATATATATATATATTGATTTAGTTTTATAATGAGCCACACAATTAAATGCAAGTATACGTATCAATCAAGTAATATAGGGCTCTAATGGAGTCCTGGATATCGATCCCATAGGGAGGCAATTAATTTTATGGTGTAGCACGGAAATCACTTGTCGAATCACAGTACAATTGCAAGTAAGTTCAATACTTAAAATAAAGACAAACAGTTGTAGTTATTACTCCTACCAAAGTACGTTTTAATCTTCTAGCAAGTTAAACTAACACAAGACTAAAGTTATAACAAAGTTCAGTTGTAAGAAAGAGTCTTCCTCCTTTCCAATTATAATTTGATAATTTTTATGATATAGATCAGTGATGCAAATATATTGTGCCAAATATGACCATTCTTATTCTTTACCTTTTCCAAGCGCATAAAGAACATTGGCTAATCCTAAGTTTAGTCCCCAAATCCGTGGTTAGGCTGGGAGGATACTGACTCTCACTCCAGAGCTCCCACTTCCCTTCCCCTGAAGGCTAACTCTCGCTTTGGTTTCCAAACCCTAGAACCAAATTAAGGTTTTCAGCCTGTCACTCTGAAATCTCTAATTATACGCCCATCAAAGTATATTTCCCTATTTATTTGCAGTCAATCCCCATGAACTCCGTCACTCATTCATGGACATTGAATGTGACATTCACTTTTATTGTGGAACTCATAATCATTTCAGAACACATGTTTCCCAACAAGTTTTAACAATTTAATTGACCAGATCAAAAAGTAAATGAAGTTCAAAGTTAAAAGATCATCACAAATTCTCTATAATAAATTGACACATCATTTCCATATCACAAAATCAACACAAGAGGAGGAAGACAAAGAAATCTACTCAAGACTCATGAGGAAATTATGAAAAAACATGGATTATATATATATAATCAAAGTCATATAAATAGAGTAAAGAAAAGACAACTTATCTCAAACTCTTCCCGAAGCGAATCTCAAGGAATTCCTTGACTCCTCTTCTTTTTTTATAACAACACACAATTCTCTCTTTAGATAAGTAAGGAAGAAGAAATCTCTCACTTTCACTCTTCTCCTACACTCCTTAGAAGAAAAAACACAAAACCTTTCCTAAACAAAATGAAAAGAACTCTCTCTTCTCTCTCTCTACACTCTAAACTCTCTCCCCCTTCTCTAAATTTGGCTTCAAAGTAGTTTAAATCTGGCCATAACTGATTTCCTAAAAGTTTCCTCAAGAAACCCTCCAAAATCTGGCCAAATACTTTGAGTCTAGTTTGAATTCAGGATAAGGGGCGGTCCGGAGCAGGATAGGATGCCGTTCGGCGCTATTTTCCGCCTTTAGCGTCCAAAGTCTTCGTAAATTGGCGTGGCCCGGCGCTGGTGATAGCACCATTCATCGCTAGTTTAATAAAATGCACTTTTGCCCCATTTTGCTCCAAATTTTATCCTTTTCGCTTCCATTTGCTCTAAAGGCCTAAAATCATTGTACCGACATGAAATCATGAAAAATAACTTTCTTTAAAATGTAATATCATCAAAAATAGGTATGAAATGAAGAGTAATTAGCTATCAAATTTTCAGTGAATCAAGATCTCTGAAACTTAACTATACTTATCCTCAAGTAATTTTAGTTAATACATAAAATAATGATCCACTGCAATGAACTTTCTTTCTAGAATACCATAATTTTGATTCAGATAAGTACAATAGTAAAATTTTCAAAAAGATCTTTGAATAATTCAAGTAAATTCTGTAGGTGTAAGACTATCTAGTAATCATTTCTAAGAGTTCTAGCCTTCTATTTAATTCAAAAATGACCGTAGATTGTCCTATTAATGCACTTAAAAGGATTACATGAAAAGAAGTTTATGACAACACTACTAGTAAAGATTTTAATCCATACATATAAGTTCAGGAAAGTAATTAAGTGCTTCCCTTTAGGTAGGTCCAAGTGAAGCCAATTTTTTATTAGGCATCTCCTCAAGCTTCTCCTCACTTTTCTTTCTTTTCTTTTCTTTTACTTTTTTTCTTTTCTTTTCTTTCAAGTGAGGATTACTGTATCTGGATAGCCTTTAATAATTTTGAACTTCACCCTTCTCACCCTAAATTTGAAACTTACCACAATCCTTTACCTTATAGGCATTTCTTTAGCTTATTAATGATTCATCATAGAGTCTCAATCCTTTCCTATCACTGTTGACCTCATTTTTGATGAGGTCTTCCCTTCTTCTTTTTAGTGCTTAGGATCTAGCCTTAGGCTTTTCCTTTGACTATCTTAGAGGACTAGAATTGAGACCCGCCTTTTAGAAATTCAAACCACTTCTAAACTCCCTCGCAAACTCCACAAACTTGACTATAGACCCCTAATCACCTAGAGGGTTGAAATCAAATGTAGAAGTTTAAAGGATGAGTTCCTATAGGACTCTTTGGCCTTAGGACTGCCCTGGGTGGCTTGGTCTGGTGAAGGGGCTGACTTACACATACACTTGCATACACACTACACTTACACACTACATTTCCACACACTTCCTAAAACCACACCCATACCCAACTTGACCTCCTGACTCATATAGGTGATCCACATGGATGGTCCTTAACCCCTAAGCCCTTGGCTAAGAGGGTTAGGAACAACATAGTGAATGCCTCAAATGAGTCCTTTCATGGCTCATATGGGCTTGAAATGGCATCATGGCTCAACCAAAATGATTTATTTCCACCTAGATTCACCCAATCTTTAATTTCCCAAATTTTCGATCTTTGACCCCCGGGACCCTACACCTACTAAACCTACCCAAAACCCTTGAAATTACCCAAATTTTTTGCAAAATTTCCAAATTACCCAAAATTTTCCAAAATCACTCTCAAACATCTCCACATCACTCAAATTGATCATCCATACCCAAAAATACCAAAAATTCCAAAAATACCTCCCAATACCCTCCAAATACCCAAAATACCCTTCTTGGCCTAAAAATCCAAAAATTCAGAAAATTCCCAGAAAATTCCAGAAAATCCTAAATATTCCCAATTTCATTTTGTCCAACTACACCATGGGCCAATTTTGTCAATTTACCCTACTTTTGTCAAAACCCCCAATTTCACCCATTTTAACCCAAAGTGAACCCAATGTCAAACCAAACCTATCCAATTGACCCAAATTCTGGTCCAATTCAATTCTAAACTTCAATTCAACACTCCCAATACCAATCTAAACCAAATCCAAGTCCAATTTGATTGACATTTGGATCCAATCTCACTTTTGGCCTTAAGGCCCATTTTTGACCTAAGCTCAAACCTAACCCAAATTCAACCCAATTCAAATCCAAATCACCCCCAATTTGTTTCAAATCACTCATGACACATCCATGAGCTAAACCCAACAATTATTTGGCCCAACCTCTTTACAAAATTCCCATCCATAAATTCATTTTTAAACTTAAGGGCCCATTCCTTAAACCATTTTAAAAGCCCACTTCCACCAAATCCAAAACCCCAAAAATTCTTCCAAAGCCCATATGACATTTCCCCTCATCATACTTTCAATTAAAATCATCCCTAAGTCCTAAACCAATGATCAAATATTTCTAAATGAGGCTTCATCCAAATTTCCACCAAATTATCCAAAATCCTTAAAATCCTTTTTTATGAAATTGACCAAACTTTTTGCCAAGCCAAAGGTGAGCCACGAAGCCATGTATGAGCCACATGTGAGCCATGAGAGCTTTGGACACTCCACCATGCCATATTGGGTAAGAAGAGGGGGGGCTTTCCTTAATCCCTAAAGCTCATTAGCCTTAATCATGTTTCACCTAAACTTAAATTTAATCCAAATATATTTGGATGGAGACTTCTCCATGCCAAACCAGCTGATCCCTTTGATCCCCCACAGCATCCAAAGCCACCTTGGGTGGTGCACCTAGCCCAAATGGGTGGGTTGACCCATTTAGGTCCAAAACTAGCCATGCCCCATTCTACTTTGGATCAAAGCCTTTACACATGTCCATGGCCGATTGATTGCACAAACCTCCAGCCACGACCCACCCGACCAAGATGGTGACCATTGCACAGCCGGCCGGCCACCAGTGCCACCGGAAAACACCATGGCCGAGAGCTCACATGTGAACCAACATTGAAATTCTCACTTGCCGAGTCGCCCCATGCCTAGTGGTCACCATGGCTGTTCTTCTCCTCACCGAGCAAGCTGATCCCAATCCCTAACTCCCCCGGAGGCCCCGCACCAGCTCTATTTAAACTCCACCCCTCTCGGCCATGAGAAGAAGAGAAGCATAAACCTTGCCAAAACTACGCCAAAATTGTTCCGGACCCTCTTCCACCCTTAGAGCACTTGATCCCCAAGTGAAATTCCCCTGCCATTTCTCCTCCGAAAGCTCGATTTCGAGTTGAAATTCCACCCAAAACCAAGACACTTCTCCACAGTGAGCCAATTCCCAAATTGATTGGCTCTACACCTTCACCAGACCAAGAGAAGGTGTCCACCGTCAAAAGCCCCATCTCCAGACCACCCAGTTGCTCCAGCCTCCAAGCTTTGTGATCGGGCTTGGTCGAAATCATATCCAGACAATTCACCGGACCGGGAGACTTCATCCGGAGCTTGCCGGGACCCAATCGAAGGTGCAACAACTCTCGGATTGAAGCCACACTTCTCGAGCCAAGGTATGAGCTAACTCTCCATCCCGAGCTTCGAAGATTCTCCATTTCAAATGCCTTAGTTTCAATGCATGTTAGCCGTATAGATGTGTTCGTCTCTTCAAGACGAATCCATAGAGCATAAGAACATGAAAATCCATTGAGAATCGAGTGAGATCTTAGGGATTTAGTATGGACGGCTCTCGGGTGAGAACACTTGGGGACGATGAACGGATGCCGTCCATTCAATACACGCGCGGACGGACGGCTCAGATGGCGTCGGACCAGGAGACGGTACGAGAACCGCGGGGCCCGGGCTGCTGACTCAAGTGGCGGCGTCGAATGGGAGAGCGCCGCGTGGCCTTTCGGAGCTGCCGAGGATGCGTTGGCGCTGACTCGGATAAGTAGAAAATTAGAGATTTTTTGATTTATTTAATTCCCTAAACTTCAAAAATTCATATCTCTGTGTAGAAAAATCAGAAAAATAAAATAAAAATACCCTCTTGCTCAGTGAAGAGAGGAGAATAATGTGGAAAAGAAATTACTTAATTTCATCAAATATTTTATTTTTTATGATTTATTTACTCTCTGCATTGTTTTAATTCTCCATGCATGCATACAATTCACCATGGCATGAGACCGTAGGGCTTTTGAAGCATCCGAATTTGGGAACATTCCCTGAATTTTCCAAAGTCAGAGGCCATCCCTATGAAGAGTTCTTGATTTTTCAAGTTCGAGTCACTGTTTTGAGTATTTTAATTCCGAGTAAATAGCATGTTGTGAAATAAATTCTAGGAAAATTTGGTGATGTTCCTTATGACCAGAGAACCCTAGGAAAAATAGATTTTGGCTTAGTTCATTCAAAACAACCCTAATTGGCTTAAACACCCAAAATAGGTCTTTAATTAATTAGAGTTAACCAGGCATCAAATTGACTTGAAATCAATTATCCACTGACCTTTAGGATCAGAGGAATCCACCATAAAAATTTGAGGTCAATTGGACTTGGTTAGCCCCACTAATTGGGTTGATTAAGTCACTTAGCCATTTTAAACTTTAAAAATTCATAACTTTTAAAATACTTTTTAAAAATCCATCAAATTGGTTTTGGAGCCTCTACTGACATCAGGGAAATCTAAAAAAATTAAAATTTCAATTTTCTAAAAAAGTTGATTTTTAATAATATTTTAATATTTTTAATAATTAAAAAATAATAAAAATCACAAAAATAATAAAATTCACCAAAATGTCACATTTTGAATTTTAATCACTTAGGAACAAATCCCACATTTTTCTTAGGTCTATTTAGTGAGATATTGAATTTTAAAGCCCTAGGGTAATTTTAAAATTAAAAAATGTATTTTCTAGCATTTTCACTAAAATAATTATAATAAATCATAGAAAAATCAGAAAATTGCAAAATTTGCTTCTTTGGTTTCCTTGATATCAGAGAGATTTTTGAAAAATATAAAACCCATTTTTCAACATTTATTTTATTTTTAAATTAATTAACACTCCAAAACTCAAAATAATTATAATAAAAATAATATAATTCAAAAAATCACCAAAATTGGTCCAAGTGCTTCTCTGGTCATTAGGAATGTCCCCTAATTTTCTTAAGGACAGAAACTTTCCCTTGGTCATGTTATTAAATTTTTCTTGAAAATCTCTATTTTCCACCAAAAATAATTATATAAATAAATTAAATACAGAAAAATCACATTTTCTCCTCTCATGTCTTTATTGACATATGAGTGAAGTCACATAAAAATTTCAAGTTCATTTGGGTTCAATTTAGTGAGTTATGAAATTATTAAGCTTAAAGGGTAAAATGGTAATTAAAATCTTTAATCCTTAATTAAAACTTTAGGTTTAATAAAAAATCAACAAGTAAAATATTTGATCTTAATCTGGTTTGGATGATTGAAATTTAAATAATTAAAGGGTAGAAACCCATTAAATAATTTTAAAATGATTAAACTTTAATTAAATAATAGATTAAATTTGGAGGAATAATAAATTGGAATTATTAAAATAAGGGATATTTATTAGGAAGAGATTTATTCTTTAATTTAAAAATCCCTAAACTAATTATATCATTAATACTCAATTTTTAATTAAAATGATAACTCAAATTTAAAATATTAAAAGACTTAATTAAATTATTAAACTCTTTTGAAATTTCAATTAAAATTAAAAATAAAGTAAATTAAAGATAAATTAAAATTAAATTAAATTAAATTAAATTAAATTAAAATTAAATTAAATTAAAATTAAATTAAATTAAATTAAAACAAATTAAATTAAATTAAACTAAATTAAAATTAAATTAAATTAAATTAAATTAAATTAAAAAAAAATTAAATCAAATTAAATTAAATTAAATTAAATTAAATAAATTAAATTAAATTAAATAATTAAATTAAATTAAATTAAATTAAATCAAATTAAATTAAAATTAAATCAAATCAAATTAATTAAACACCAAATCAAATTAAATTGAACTATGTTAAACTAAATTAAAACTCAATTAAATTAAGTTGAATTAAATATAACATCACCTAAAACAAAAAGAAATTAAATATAAAGCAACTTGAACACTATTCCAAATTTAAACCCATTAACTTAAATCAAATCATTTGAATACCAATTTACCCTCGAAAGCTTTGGTTATTATAACTCCTAAACAGAACATTAAATGAAATGTTACTTCACTTATAGGATATTCAAATGTCCTAGTTCACTGAGTAAGATAACAACAAAACTTGAATTCCCGGAAGATTAATTCATTTGTATAATTAAATTCATTTGGACTTAAAACAATCCTAGAAAATATTGAAAAGATGTTTAAGATTTGTCTTAAGCACTTCCTCGATATGATAGGATGTTCATAAGAACGATTGAACTTAATTATTCTTTGATGAAGAAAATCGTCCTCGAAACCAAACACTGAAGACCTAGACGTCATAGGAAATGACTAGCGATAGGATTAGGAATTTGGTAGAAAACCATAACCCTAACCTTAGCTTTACCTAGGAACTTGCTTAAATATTCTAATTATGTTTTAAGTGCAGCTTGGGATGACGGGAAGACCCTCCAGGTACGCTTTTATTTTATTGCAATTTACTTTCTTGCAATTTACGTTATTGCAATTTATTTAACTGCAAATGCACTTTACTTTTCTTGCATGATAAGACAACTGTTGCATGAAAACCCACACCTTTAGGATAGTCCTAAAAGCCGAAACCAAAACTAAGTTAAAAGTCATTGCAAGATAAAATTCACCGCCACAACATTTCAAAATATAAAACAACTCAAAATTTAATCACAAACGGAACACAAAACTACAATTACAACTAAATTAAAACGTCTCGTTGGATGATCGGGAATACCTCGGATGATGTAACCTACGTGTTGCTTAACGGGATTTCCCACGGTCTAAATGAAAGTGTGGAACTCATTCGGTTGAGTTTAGCAAATTCATACGGACTAAGTGAATCCGATAAAAATAATGATGCGGGAGGATGGAACCAGTGGGATCTTAACCGGTGTCGTTATAATCAACTTTAAGATTTGTTTTAATTAAAACATGAAAAACACTTGGAAATTAAGACTTCTCTAAACCAAAACACTTTTCTCATCCCCTGATTTATGACTTCTAAAACTAAACCTCTGCAACAACAAGGAGCTTGGAGCATAGTGGGCAGCACGGCCATCGTCATCAGCAAAACTTGAATCTACATCGAGCAAAACTTTCTTAGAATTAAACAACAAAGCCATAGGACTTCGAGGTAGTTTGCTTAGCGCAACATAAACCCTCAACCTTTGTTAGGCTTTTGCATGATCGGGTCATGTAAATTAAGCCCTAACCGGCTTTAGGATTCTGAGGTAGTCGTTCGATACGACATAAACCCTCACATCTTCGAGGCTATTTGTATGATTCTATCATATAAATATAAGTCCTAATTAACTAAAATTGGCGAAGATCAAAACATTTAAATAAATATTAGGACTTCCCTAAATCCAAGCCAAACAATAGGATAGTCGGGAAATTACCGAAGTTCACTTCGAATACGTGATTTCTCCTACTTTTCTTCCTTTGGATTCACAAAACAAAATGTTCCAAATTTGATCCATTCCCTATTGAAATTCCAAAATTCAATCCCTTGAAAACTTAAACTTTGAAATTCTTGAGAGCAGAATTATTGATTATTATCGAGAGTTTTCTTAGGTGATTTCCGTCACTTAAGATGTAATTAACTATAGGGGCTTGCCCTTATAGGGAATTTTGAAGAACCAAGGTAATATAAACCATGTTTAATGTTTTCATATTAAGCAGGAGAATTTTGTCGGCTTATAAAATTGGTTCGCAGACCAAACGGATGTCACAAATCTTCTAGTTTATTTAATCGAGCCCCACCGTCGAGCGGTGTGTCTATCCTCGGGGATAGATACACGGTTTGTGGTGCGGTGCTCGTTTATATAAACTATTTGGGATGTGAGATCGGTTTAGTCTCATATCTTAAAACCTTCAAATTTGAAATTATTTTCAAAATCAAATACTACTTTTCAAATTATTTATTTTAATTAAATTAAAAAAAAAACTCGCCGACAGATTTCTGTTAGGCGACCCCTCTTCAAAATAAAAAAACACAACCTAAAAAAATAATGCTGACAAATTTCTGGCGACTCCGTTGGGGAAAGATTCCTCTCTCCATTATAATCAAATAATTCTGCTTTCAAAAATCGGTAGTGTATCCATGTCCCTAATGGATCAAACTACCCTTCTTTCCGTTGGAATACTATGTTCATTTCTATCTTGAACAAGTATAGCCAACATTCTCTCGGATTTAGGAGCCACTTGTTTAGACACCCCTAAACGAGAGAGGTTCCGAGATCCTTTTACCTCATTTACGAGGTGGGGTGGACCCCGATAGGTGTTAGTTTAGGAATGATCCTTCGAGTCGAGAAGTCTTGCTTAAGACTTTCTTTCCCTTTCCAACTCCGAATCGGATTCCTTACCTTCTCTACACCTTTGAACGTTCCGTTCTAAATAAACAAACCCTCTAATAAGTGATTCTTTTAACAAATGATTCTTTTTTATAAATACATGAACAAAGAATGAGTTCGGACTCTTTTTAATTCCTTTCTTTTCGTCCTGAAGAAAAGAAGCATAACTTGGGACTGACAACTAGAATCTACCCTGCAGAAATGGAAGCCCCGAGCTGATTTTCTCCTTCACCAACGGACTGGACTTCAGCATGTCTATAAGGATGAGTTGCCCGACAATGGGGTCATCCGATTTGGACGAGGATTTGAAAACACGAACGTCAAGGTCACCGACGTCTCCCTCTTTGCAGCGACAAACAAGGTATCCGAAGGCGAGGAGCCATCGCTCGAGTTCAACCTTAGGTCGACCCAAGAGTTTCCTCCCCTGCAAAGGATCCCGACTAGGAGGATACTGCCATCCGCAGGAGGACTGTTCTTACTACCCCCACCGGTCTAGTTGTTTCTGCACCTACCCCGACTTACGCCAAATCAAAGGGAAAGAAATCCGGAACTATGGTAAACACGTTACCGTGGAGGGTACGGATCTTCCGTAAGACCTTCGTTTTCGAAATCGGGTCCGGTTCGAAGATTCCGTCGCCGACAAAGACCCAAAGAAGAAATAGAAATAGAAGGATCGCCGGGGAAGCCGGAGCTGCCGAGATTGCCTTCTGGAGGAAATTCCGAGTTGCCGGAATATACACCGCTACCGCGAATATACACCACTGCTCGACTACATACCACTTTTGGGAGGAAGCGGGTTCCATCCCCTCTCCGCCGCGAGAGGATGAGGAGAATGTTCGCAAGATTGCTGCCACATTACCTCGGCCCGCATACTACAACGATAGCCGCAAGAAAAGAACTAGAACTACGCCGTTTGCTCGACTACAAACTTTGGTAGAAAAGCTAGCAAAGAAGGAAAACTGCCCCGTGTCGGAAATTCTACGAAGGATAGGGCGGGTGCCAGTCAAATCCCGTCTTGGGCCCCGAGTAGAACCCGCCGTCATGATAGAAAAGCCAAGCAAGAGAATGAAGGCTAGCCCGCCTGTCGTAGTATCGGGATTACGGATTAAGGAGGATACCACCTTCCGAGCATTTGACCAACGGACCATGCGGTCCTAGACCTTCTGCTGTTAGAAGGATGGTGTGGCGTCCCACTACGGGGCGAGTTGAGATTGAAACGAGCGGCCCGAGAGAGAAAGTCTCGCCGGAGAGGCTGGAATGCGAAGAAAGTGCTACTTGCGATGAAGGGGACTCGTGAAAAAAGGACCCGGCAACCATCGCATGACAACCACAAAGATACACGAAAGCTCCGCTAGAAGATGCCATGGAAAAGTTGAGAACCGACATCCGACGGTTGGCGAAAGAAAGAGAAGAAAAGTTCGGAGATGAGATCGACTCATCGGAATTCATGGACAACGAATATGCGAGAAATCAACATGGTTGAGACACGAGCTTCATCGGCTTCTCGAGGTGCTCCTGCGGCCGCGAAGAGAGGAGCCGGAGCGATGAAGAGACGGCTTCGGGAAAAGGACGACACGATCGCTCGAATGGCGAAGAGGATGGAAGAGATGGCCGTAGCTCCGGCCACTCTCCGAGTCAAGTACAACCACATAGAGAGACACCCCCAGAAGTCATTCACATCGTAGACGGAGGAAAGGAGATTACATCCGTCAATGGGGATGACCAGCTGAAAAGGATACAGCACAAAGTATGATCCCTGAAAAGGATATCAAGAACTTGGTAGAACGAGCGAGTGCGAGAAGCCTTAGCACAATCGAAGAACGGGACATCCATTCGGACGGGTAGACCTTACCCGGAAGAATTCGACGCTGTCCAATACCCGAAAGGCTTCGTACCACCTCCGTTTAAGACCTTCGACGGAACCAGGAACCCCAGACGGCATGTTGCACACTTTCGTGCCGGTTGTTGCAATGCCGGCGGGAGCGATGCGCTACTCTTCCGACGGTTCGTTAGCGATCTGTCGAGAATCGCCTTCGGCTGGTATGCGGAATTACCCAACGGTTCGTGAAGACATTCTCGGAGCTAGAGAGCCTCTTCATTAAGCGATTTGTCGGAGCTCAACACCACATCACTATAGGTGATTTAGTGGTAGAGAAACAAAGGCCGAATGAAACTCTAGTGGATTACATACTTCGATGGAGAAATTTAAGCATGAAGTGTGAACCACAACTGCAAGAACAACATGCAGTCGACATCTTGCTTAAAAGCATTCACGGTCCGATAGCACTTCTCCTCGAGGGATTCACTTATTAAGACTTTTGAGAAGTTGTTAAGCAAGGCCGGAAGCTTGCAAGAAGAGGCGAAGCAATTAAGTTTTGCCGACAAGACGGACAAGCGGAAGCCGGTGAAGACCTTCGAAAAGAAATCCGGGATCGTTGCGGCGAGTTGACAAAGGCAAACAACCGATGCGAAATACCACGCGAACGGCCGCGAGCAACCACAACAAAATTACCGAGCAACCCGGTCCGGCTATCGGTCGTCTCCGCGAGTATGAACAACCGTCTCGTCCGCAACGTACATTGAGGGAGCTTCGAGCGAGAGAATATCCGTTCAAGAATGAAGCGATACCAAAGATGTTCCGTAGCTTAATGAAAACTCCAGATTTCCGAGTGCCGAGCCCAAAAGACCGGAGGAAGTCAACAAGAAAGGTGATCCCAACTTTTGCCCCTACCATCGGATGCTTGGGCACAAGATAGAAGACTGCATTACCTTCAAAAGTTGGCTCAATGACAACCTTCAGAAAGGAAATATAACAATCCCGAAGGAGTACATGAAGGAACCCCAGAAAGGAGGTTCCGTCAATGTTATCTCAACCGATCCCGTCATTCCGATAAATCCCTATGCAACCAACGATGGATGGACTACCGCTCGGACAAGGTCTTCGAAGAAGATTTTAGATAACATCCGAACCGCTTCGGTGCGAGCTTCAATTCGGAGTTCGAGACCCGTTAAGCCGGTACTATCACTTGCGATAGAAGAACCACCTCGACGGGAGACAATCGAAGAGAAGAAGAAAATTGACGAAGAAGAGGGGACCGAGATTCCTAAGGCTAGACTAGGGGCTGCTTATCCTAGGATAGTTGTTTCCGATTCGGGGGAGAAATCCCTCGAACCTCTGATTTTGTATGATTATCTGCTCACTTCGGTGGGATCATATAATGATAAGGGTGATGGCGTTGGCTACGTTTTGACTGTTTCTAACGATTACGTAACTTGCGACAATCCGGGCATCGATTTCGATACCAATGACAATTCTCAAATCATACAAGATCTCGACGATCAAAATGACGAAGAAGGCATCCATCAAGGAGGCTACGAGAGTTCAACAAGCAACAGATCTATCTGCGAGTTTCGAGGAGCTCCGGTTACGATAGAGTTAGAGCCTTCGATTTGGAAGATAATCCGGAAGAGCCGGTCATTCCGATTCGGGAGGAGACACCGACAAACTCAACACTAGATTCGAAGAAATTACAGAAGTCGACCTAAGAAGTGGAAGAGTTCTACCTCCGAGAATGGGTCCAAAAGACAAAGGAAAGCGGGTGGTTGTTCAAGAAGAACCAACCCGGCGGAAGACATACCCGTTCGAGAAGAAGCCGAGACGCATGGAAACAAAGTGGACTACAACGTGCTAGCCCATCTTAGGAAACTACCGGCCAAACTGAGCATTTACGATGCTCTCATCTTATCAAAGGAGATGAGAGAAGCTCTGATCAAGGCCTTACTTGATCCTGAAATTTGCTTAGCTCAAATGGCTGGAGATTCCTTAGATGAGGTTTGCTCGTTAAAGGAACAGCGAGGTGTTACCTTCACGGACAATGACCTACTACTTGGGACAGCAGATCACAACCGACCATTGTACATTTCAGTTACAATTGGGAAGTTTACGCTCTCCAGAGTATTGGTGGATCCAGGAGCATCAATCAATATAATGAGTCTTCGAACACTAGCATACTTGGAAGTTGATGCTCGTGAGCTCGAGGCCGACAAAATGTTATTAAGAGGATTCAACCGGAAAGGAGAAAGAGCCCTCGGGTCAATAACGCTACCGATGAAGACCGGTGATTTAGCAAAGACAACCGCAAAATTTCATATAATCGATTCGAAACGTCGTTCGATGCTCTACTTGGGCCGACCATGGATACATGAAAACAGGATGGTACCATCATCTCTGCATCGGTGCATCAAGTATTACGATGGAGGGGAACAGTGCATCAAAGGCGACTTACAACCATTCTCCGTACATGAGATTGGAATCCATGAAGACGCGGCTTATTATGCACCGCCAAAGAAAACAATCTTCTCCAGAGATACCGTAACAAATGAAGCAAAGAAAGTTCGGGACAACGAAGAACCTGAAGTTCTAGTCCAACAGTCACTCACCACTCCCTTCGGCGAGATGGTGAAGGTTTCTCCACAACTCGCATCCGAGGTCGAGGCCGGGGACGAGGCCGTGGTAGAGACACTAGGACAATTGGACGAAGAAACCAGCCATCAATGTTGATTGGGAAGATAGTTACGAAGAGGAAAAAGAAATCAAGCAAGAAGCGAGCAACAATAAGTCGAAAGAAGCCGCAATACAAGATCTCCCTCGAAGATGAAAAGAACGAAGAATACAAATCAATGTACGAGAAGATTAACCACTACGTACATACTATGACCCTAACTCCGATCCATTCTAATAAGATCGAGGGTATGGAGGTCAAAGAGGTACGTAGTGACGGTGCAAAGCCGATCAAATTCTACCGTGGTGCTTCTTCCTCCAAAGCCGAAAATAATGTACAATTCGAAGATGTCACTTCATCGAATTAATGGAATTACCTTTTGAGTGGTACTCTCCCTGTGTTCAAAATTTAATTCAACGTGGTTTCTTACCTCGACAATGGACAAGAGGCCAATCACAACATTTTGAAAAGTTATGGAATAACTCCGGTCGTCCTCCCGATTCAAATTATGGACTCGGATTCGGCACGGTAGGGTCGGTTGACGATGCGAATTTTGCTTAGTTGTCACTTGCAAGTCCGATGAAAACTGCATGGAAACTACAGACGAACCCGAAGATTTGCAAATTGGAGACGCTCCACCAGAATTCGAAGAAGAAATTAAATCCACAATAGATGAGTTAACGGAAGTTAACTTAGGTACTAGCGAAGAGCCTAGACCTACCTTTGTTAGCTCCTTACTCAATAAAGAAGACTCGAAGAAATAATCGAGTTATTAATGGAATTTAAAGACTGTTTTGCTTGGAGCTACGATGAAATGCCGGGATTAGCTCCGGAGGTTGCGGTCCATAAGCTAGGAGTGGATCCTACTTCGTTCCGGTCGGACAAGGTCCCGGAAGAATGCGTCTAGAAATCGAACAACAAGTTATAGCCGAAGTTAAAAAGCTAATAGACGCTAAATTTGTCGCGTGAAGAACAATACCCGACTTGGCTAGCCAATGTGGTGCCGATCGAAAGAAGAATGGTCGGATCGGAATTTGTGTGGACTTCGGAGATTTAAACAAGGCATGTCCAAAAGTTGAATTCCTCTACCGATTCAAGAGCCGATGATCGATATTGCTTCGACACATGAAATATTCTCGTTCATGGATGGATCTTCGGGATACAACCGGATAAAAATGGCTCCGAGAAGATGAAAAGCTTACGGCATTCGAACGCCGATCGGAGTATTTTCTTATACGGTGATGCCATTCGGACTGAAGAACGCAGGAGCAACCTACCAAAGAGCAATGTCAAGAATTTTTGATGATCTCATCCACAATCAAGTTGAATGCTACGTGGACGATGTCGTCATCAAAAGCAAAGTAAAGGAAAACCACCTGTATGATTTGAGAATTGTTTTCGAACGATTAAGACAATTTAACCTTAAGATGAATCCCTTAAAATGCGCCTTCGGCGTCACCTCCGGGAAATTCTTAGGATTCGTTGTCCGACATCGTGGAATTGAAATCGATCCGGAGAAGATTAAAGCTATCTTAGAAATGCCGCCTCCCAAAACCTTAAAACAATTACGATCTTTTCAAGGAAGGCGGCATATCTTCGACGCTTTATCTCAAGCACTGTCGGGTAGGTGTCGGCCTTTCTCGGCACTAGTTAAAAGGACGCCAAATTTATTTGGGAAGAGAAATGCCGGAAGGCCTTCGAAGACATTAAACAATATTTAATGACACCTCCTGTCTTAGCAGCCCGGTCTCGGGTAGACCGGCGATACTTTACACCGCGGCTTTAGACGACTCTCTCGGAGCCACGTTAGCCGGGTCGATGATGAGGGTAAAGAAAACGCTCTTTACTACTTAAGCCGTCGTTTACTTCCGACGGAAGTAAGGTATCTCGCAATTGAAAAGCATTGTTTAGCCACGATCTTCGCCGATCAAAAGCTCGGGCACTACATGCTTTCTCATAAGGTCAACTTGATTTCGAAGTTTAATCCATTGCAATACTTGATGACTCGTCCAACACTTTCCGGCGGACTTGCCAGATGGTCAATGATATTATTGCAATTCGATATAACTTTCGTGCCTCTGCGTGCCGTAAAGGGACAAGTCTTAGCAGACTTCCTCGCAGCACACCCTTTGCCGGCCGAATCTCCTCTCAATGACGATTTGCCAGATGAACAAATAATGAATCTAGAAGACCTTGATGATCAACGTTGGGAATTATATTTCGACGGAGCATCTTCAGCACACAAAGACGAAGAATCGCAAGTGATAGTGCCGGTAAGGCGGGAATCGGGCTAATCTTTATAACACCGGAGCGGGGGATGTTAAGATACTCCTACCACTTGACAGAACCGTGTACAAACAACGAAGCGAGAATACGAAGCCCTCATAACGGGATTGGAATTAACTATTCAAATGGGGATAACGGACATCAACATCTACGGGGATTCACGGTTAATCATTCAACGGATTGCCGGACGAGTACGAATTTTAAAGCCAAGACTCGAACAATACTTCCGAGTATGTCATACGAGTTGTTGGAACAGATTCCAAATGTGACAATCTACAAAATTCCTAGAAAAGAGAATGCTTTAGCGAGATGCTTTAGCCCGTCTCGCAAAAGAATTTGCCTGTTTACAAGATGAATCGAGTGGAAGTGTCGGTTCACGGACGTCGAGTCCTATCACGACTTGACATGGACACAATACACAAATCGAGAAAAGAAAAAGAATCGGTTACGGCGGTGACGGAAAACACAGAAGATTGGCGACGGCCATTAATAGACTACCCGCAAACAGGAAAGCTACCGGACGATAGGTCGCTAGCCCATCGGATCAAGAAAAGAACTACTGTCCTACGCATTAATAAACAACACATTATACGAAGGTCTTTTGATCAAATGTGGCTAAGATGCCTAAGCGGGTCCGAGGCCCATGAAATTGTTAAAGAGGTGCATTCGGGACTCTGTGGCGCTCACCGATCGGGTCCAAAGATGAAAATGAAAATTAAATGACTAGGGTACTACGGCCCTCGATGATGACCGACTGCATGAAAATCGCCAAGAGTCGTCATCGATGCCAAGTGCACGGAGTGGTTCTACACCAACCTCCAAATGTGCTACACCGGACAATTGCGTCGTGGCCATTTGAATGTTGGGGCACGGATATAGTGGGTCCGATAGAACCACCATCTTCGAAAGGACATCGCTTCATTCTTGCGGCTACGGATTACTTTTCCAAGTGGGCGAAGCAGTTCCACTTAGAGAAGTGAAAGCACACCACGTGCTACGGTTTTTCAAGAACCAAGTTGTCTGCCATTTCGGAGTGCGCGCGGAGATCATCTCGGATAATGGGTAAGCATTCGAAGCACACAAATAAACAATTTTGTCGGGAGACACGGAATCGGCTGGCGATACTCGACAATTTACTACCCAAGAGCAAACGGTCTCGCCGAGGCTTTTAATAAAACTCTCGTTCAAATCTTAAAGAAAACCCCGGACGATAATAAGAGAAATTGGCACGAGAAATTGTTAGAAGCCTTATGGGCCTACGGACAACCTTCGAACTCCTACTCAAGCTACACCTTACGCTCCGGTGTATGGGTCCGAGGCGAGTGTTACCTTTAGAGGTTCAACTTCCTTCACTCGAATTGCGAGTTGCAAACAAGATCACGACGAAGAAAACGCCGGATTACGACTCGAAGAATTAGAAAGCTTGGAAGGGAAAAGACTTGCGGCGCAACGAATTTAGAACTATACCAAGCTAAGATGGTTCAAGCCCATGACAAGCGGGTCCGCCCGAGAACCTTCAGAAGTTGGTGACTTAGTTCTCGTTCTCGAGAGACCTATTCTTGCACACCGCGAGATAGGAGGAAAATTTGAACCCACTTGGGAAGGACCATTTGTGGTTGAAGCGGTATACTCGGGAGGTTCCTACCGGTTAGTGAATTGCCGGGGAGAACGACATATGCTTCGATCAATGGACGATACTTGAAAAAGTATTACGCTACCTGATGTTTCGAAGGAATGAATTCTTCATCCCTAAGAAACACGGGCGAAGTAATTACTTATGATTGGGTCCGAACCCAAAAAAAAAAAAATAATAATAATAATAAAATGTGCTAAGATAAATAAAATCATGATAATTAAGTTTTCTTTGTTTTCTTTTTCAAATCAAAATCTCTTCCCTCATCTTATCCTACTTCATTCCTGTTAAATTTCAAAATATAAGAATAATAAAAAAATGTATCTTTAATAAAGATTTTCTTAATGTTCTTGTTCTTAGTACGGCCTACGATCCTTTTCCTTGTCTTTTCGCGGGGAAATGTCGAACGGGCGGTTGGTCTTGAACTTTAAGAATGGCGTAAGCCTTGCACTCGATGAAAAGAGGGTGAAAGGTGGAGCGATAATCGAGATTGACTCGGATTTCGCACCGGCGGGCCTACGATACGAGGAAAGTGGCGGGTCCCGGTTAACCGAGAAGAACTACCGGGCGGACAGGTGATGAAAGTGGGTGGCCCAAGCCACCAATCCAACAACAAGAAAAGAAAGGCAAATGCGAAGAAGATAAGAAAATGAAGTCCGTAATCACTACGACGGAGGGCGGGCTTGTCGGCGCCGCGCCCGCAGAGATTCGAAGTTCGGAGGGCTACTCTCACGACCACACAACGAAGGAATAAGAATCGCCGTATCCGTAAGATGTTAACAAAACTAGGCTGCGTACCGGCGCGACGAGACAATTGGCGATGCCGGCACATACACTTCGAGGACACCGGTTCACCGGGAACTCGAAGAAAGGAGGCCGGCTCCTAGAATAACAGAAAGAACCGGGGAAATCTCCGGAAGATCGGAAGAAAGAAGGCTACCACGCCACCGGATAGAACCACCGGCGGTGCATGACCTTGTTGCGAAGCAACCCGGGGGATGTACCGACGGGCATCATCCACGAGGAGCCGAGGTATGCGGGGAACGTGAAGGGATTGAACCATATATCCCACAATATGTCACAAGGCCTTGCCATGCGCAGATCATTCCGGAATACGAGGTCGGAGAGGATGCAAAATGTTGAAAAGAAAACTTTCGAATACTTCGAGAGAATTAAAGGAAGAAGAATCAACATACTAGAAGGCCTCGAGCTACACACCGACGTATTCTCGGAGTATGAACAACGGCAAATCGTGGATCGTATCCGGGATGCGAAGAGAATGGGCCGAGCGGGCCGCTCGAGGGAAAACACATACTCGGAACCCCGGAGATGGATGCCGGGGAAAGGAAGAATCATAATACAATGCGGATGCTGCTACAACTTTCTTGAAGACGAAAGGGAAACCCACCGGGGATACTCCGTCATGGGCGAGTGGATCCGATGCCATTAGTTATCAAGAGAATGGTAAAAAGATTGATAACATGGAGGGTACTGCCGGCGGATTGCATACCCAATAGCTGCATTATCAACATCTACAAACAAGGTGATTGCATACCCCCACATATTGATCACCACGACTTCGTCGGACCTTTACGCACAGTCTCTTTCCTGAATGAGTGTAACATCATGTTCGGATGCGACCTCCGGATAGCGAGCCCGGGTGAGTTCCGAGGGCCGATAAAGATACCTTTACCGGTGGGTTCCGTCATGATGCTGCGAGGTAACGGAGCGGATATCGCAAAGCATTGCATACCGGGAGTGCCGGTGGAGCGAATCTCAGTTACCTTCAGGAGAATGGACGACAGTAAAATACCTTACCATTTCCAACCAGACCCAGAGCTGGCGAACCTCCGGCCTTACGAGCTGTGAGTTACATGGGAAATATCACACCTCCAATGTACATCCAACCGACATCCTTGCCAAGGATGGCTTGGAAGGTGATGTTATTGACCATGTACCCCACTATTCAGACATGGATTTTTTGACGGATGCTTCTTTGGATGAATCAACAAAGATCATACACGATCCGTTTTGAGTCTACATGGATTGTATGAAATATATTCCGAGATCGAGTTGTACGACGTATCTTGATATGATTGGAATGAAAGTGACCATGTCACATTTTTGGCCTTCACCTCTTTTGTGCAAATTGATTGGGAAACGCCATTAAAGTTAAATGAACTTCGAACAAAGAACAGAAAAGAAATAAAACAAAAAAAAGAGAATAAAAGAAAACTTTCTAAAAAAAAAAATCTGAAAAATGACAAATACCAAATTCACATGAACGTTAAATAAACGATAAAATAAAATAAATCATTAAAAGATAAACGAAATCAACACAAATCTCAAATTCAATCTTTCCAGATTCTAAATCTCTATCAAATCTCAAATCCGATCTTCTAGATCTCAAATCAAATCCTCAATCAAATTTCAAATCCACTCTCGATCAAATTTCAAATTTCATCTTTACAAATTCCAAATCAAATCCTCAATCAAATTTCAAATCCACTCTCGATCAAATTTCAAATTTGATCTTTCCAAATTCCAAATCAAATCCTCAATCAAATTTCAAATCCACTCTCGATCAAATTTCAAATTTGATCTTTCCAAATTTCGAATCAAATTCTCAATCAAATTCAAATTCAAACCTTTTGGGTCGAGGATTTTACATCCAAGACTGCACTGCTTTAGGATTCTTTCCCTATTGCACTGAAGTACATCAAAAATTTAATTTTTTGGGTCGAGGATTTTACATCCAAGACTGCACTGCTTTAGGATTCTTTCCCTATTGCACTGAAATACATCAAATTCAAATCAAACTTTTGGGTCGAGGATTTTACATCCAAGACTGCACTGCTTTAGGATCCTTTTCCTATTGCATTGAAATACATCAAATTCAAATCAAACTTTTGGGTCGAGGATTTTACATCCAAGACTGCACTGCTTTAGGATCCTTTTCCTATTGCGCTGAAATACATCAAGTTCAAATTTTTGGGTCGAGGATTTTACATCCAAGTACCTATGCTTTAGGATTCTTTCCCTATTGCCTTTGAAATACATCAAATTCAACCTTTTGGGTCGAGGATTTTACATCCAAGACTGCACTTGCTTTAGGATTCTTTTCCTATTGCCTTTGAAATACATTAAATTCAACCTTTTGGGTCGAGGATTTTACATCCAAGACTGCCTTGCTTTAGGATTCTTTTCCTATTGCACTGAAATACATTAAATTCAACCTTTTGGGTCGAGGATTTTACATCCAAGACTGCACTGCTTTAGGATCCTTTTCCTATTGCACTGAAATACATCAAATTCAAACCTTTTAGGTCGAGGATTTTACATCCAAGACTGCACTGCTTTAGGATTCTTTCCCTATTGCCTTTGAAATACATCAAATTCAACCTTTTGGGTCGAGGATTTTACATCCAAGACTGCCTTTGCTTAGGATTCTTTTCTATTGCCTTTGAAATACATTAAATTCAACCTTTTGGGTCGAGGATTTTACATCCAAGACTGCCTTGCTTTAGGATCCTTTTCCTGTTGCCTTTGAAATACATCAAATTCAAACCTTTTAGGTCGAGGATTTTACATCCGAGACTGCACTTGCTTGCTAGGATTCTTTTCTGTTGCCTTTGAAATACATCAAAATCGAACTCTTGAGGTTAAGGATTTTACATCCAACACCGTATTACTCGAGATATCTTCTCATTGCAACGATTCAATCTAATCAATTCAATTTTCTTTCGAGGTTGAAGATGTTACATCTAAAACCCCGAATTCCAATTTTCATTTCAAATCGAATCCTTGAATTAATTTTGACAAACTTGATCTAAATTGAAACTCCAAATTGAAATCTAAGCTCACACATCAAAACTTAAACTAAAACAAAATAAAATCTAAATCGAAATCCCCCCAGATCATGTGATTTGGGATTCACCTCCTTTTCCTTTCCCTAGCGAGAGTTCTAGAATCTCCGGTTCCGGAGATATACTTGACACTCCCCGGCGAAACTCTTCTACTTCGTCCTAAGTTCGTCACTTGGACATCTGTGTTGGTTTTGTTGATCGCTTCGGTCAACACCAATACGCGCGGTGTGCTCCGTCGGCTCACCACACCTATTGAGGGTCCATTTGTTGACCTCATTTTTGATGAGGTCTTCCCTTCTTCTTTTTAGTGCTTAGGATCTAGCCTTAGGCTTTTCCTTTGACTATCTTAGAGGACTAGAATTGGGACCCGCCTTTTAGAAATTCAAACCACTTCTAAACTCCCTGCAAACTCCACAAACTTGACTATAGACCCCTAATCACCTAGAGGGTTGAAATCAAATGTAGAAGTTTAAAGGATGAGTTCATATAGGACTCTTTGGCCTTAGGGCCATACTGGGTGGCTTGGTGCAGTGAAGGGGCTGACTTACACATACACTTGCATACACACTACACTTACACACTACATTTCCACACACTTCCTAAAACCACACCCATACCCAACTTGACCTCCTGACTCATATAGGTGATCCACATGGATGGTCCTTAACCCCAAGCCCTTGGTAAGAGGGTTAGGAACAACATAGTGAATGCCTCGAAATGAGTCCTTTCATGGCTCATATGGGCTTGAAATGGCTTCATGGCTCAACCAAAATGATTTCTTTCCACCTAGATTCACCCAATCTTTAATTTCCCAAATTTTCAGTTTTTGACCCCCGGGACCCTACACCTACTAAACCTACCCAAAACCCTTGAAATTACCCAAATTTTTTGTAAAATTTCCAAATTACCCAAAATTTTCCAAAATCACTCTCAAACATCTCCACATCACTCAAATTGATCATCCATACCCAAAAATACCAAAAATTCCAAAAATACCTCCCAATACCCTCCAAATACCCAAAATACCCTCCAAATACCAAAATACCCTTCTTGGCCTAAAAATCCAAAAATTCAGAAAATTCCCAGAAAATTCCAGAAAATCCTAAATATTCCCAATTTCATTTTGTCCAACTACACCATGGGCCAATTTTGTCAATTTACCCTACTTTTGTCAAAACCCCCAATTTCACCCATTTTAACCCAAAGTGAACCCAATGTCAAACCAAACCTATCCAATTGACCCAAATTCTGGTCCAATTCAATTCTAAACTTCAATTCAACACTCCCAATACCAATCTAAACCAAATCTAAGTCCAATTTGATTGACATTTGGATCCAATCTCACTTTTGGCCTTAAGGCCCATTTTTGACCTAAGCCCAAACCTAACCCAAATTCAACCCAATTCAAATCCAAATCACCCCCAATTTGTTTCAAATCACTCATGACACATCCATGAGCTAAACCCAACAATTATTTGGCCCAACCTCTTTACAAAATTCCCATCCATAAATTCATTTTTAAACTTAAGGGCCCATTCCTTAAACCATTTTAAAAGCCCACTTCCACCAAATCCAAAACCCCAAAAATTCTTCCAAAGCCCATATGACATTTCCCCTCATCATACTTTCAATTAAAATCATCCCTAAGTCCTAAACCAATGATCAAATATTTCTAAATGAGGCTTCATCCAAATTTCCACCAAATTATCCAAAATCCTTAAAATCCTTTTTATGAAATTGACCGAAACTTTTTGCCAAGCCAAAGGTGAGCCACGAAGCCATGTATGAGCCACATGTGAGCCATGAGAGCTTTGGACACTCCACCATGCCATATTGGGTAAGAAGAGGGGGGCTTTCCTTAATCCCTAAAGCTCATTAGCCTTAATCATGTTTCACCTAAACTTAAATTTAATCCAAATATATTTGGATGGAGACTTCTCCATGCCAAACCAGCTGATCCCTTTGATCCCCCACAGCATCCAAAGCCACCTTGGGTGGTGCACCTAGCCCAAATGGGTGGGTTGACCCATTTAGGTCCAAAACTAGCCATGCCCCATTCTACTTTGGATCAAAGCCTTTACACATGTCCATGGCCGATTGATTGCACAAACCTCCGGCCACGACCCACCGACCAAGATGGTGACCATTGCCAGCCGGCCGGCCACCGGGCCGCCGGAAAACACCATGGCCGAGAGCTCACATGTGAACCAACATTGAAATTCTCACTTGCTGAGCTGCCCCATGCCTAGTGGTCACCATGGCTGTTCTTCTCCTCACCGGAGCAGGCTCGATCCCAAGCCCTAACTCCCCACGGGAGGCCCCCCGACCAGCTCTATTTAAACTCCACCCCTCTCGGCCATGAGAAGAAGAGAAGCATAAACCTTGCCAAAACTACGCCAAAATTGTTCCGGACCCTCTTCCACCCTTAGAGCACTTGATCCCCAGGTGGAATTCCCCTGCCATTTCTCCTCTGAAAGCTCAATTTCAGAGTTGAAATTCCACCCAAAACTAGGACACTTCTCCACAGTGAGTCAATTCCCAAATTGATTGGCTCTACACCTTCACCAGACCAAGAGAAGGTGTCCACCATCAAAAGCCCCATCTCCGGACCACCCGGTTGCTCCGGCCTCCAAGCTTTGTGATCGGGCTTGGTCGAAATCATATCCGGACAATTCACTGAGACCGGGAGACTTCATGCGGAGCTTGCGGGACCCAATCGAAGGTGCAACAACTCTCGGATTGAAGCCACACTTCTCCGAGCCAAGGTATGAGCTAACTCTCCATCCCGAGCTTCTGAAGATTCTCCATTTCAAATGCCATAGTTTCAATGCATGTTAGCCGTATAGATGTGTTCGTCTCTTCAAGACGAATCCATAGAGCATAAGAACATGAAAATCCATTGAGAATTGAGTGAGATCTTAGGGATTTAGTATGGACGGCTCTCGGGTGAGAACACTTGGGGACGATGAACGGATGCCGTCCATTCAATACACGCGCGGACGGACGGCTCAGATGGCGTCGAACCAGGAGACGGTATGAGAACCGCGGGGCCCGGGCTGCTGACTCAAGTGGCAGCGTCGAATGGGAGCGCGCCGCGTAGCCTTTCGGAGCTGCCGAGGATGCGTTGGCGCTGACTCGGATAAGTAGAAAATTAGGGATTTTTTGATTTATTTAATTCCCTAAACTTCGAAAATTCATATCTCCGTGTAGAAAAATCGAGAAAAATAAAATAAAAATACTCTCTTGCTCGAGTGAAGAGAGGAGAATAATGTGGAAAAGAAATCACTTAATTTCATCAAATATTTTATTTTTTATGATTTATTTACTCTCTGCATTGTTTTAATTCTCCATGCATGCATACAATTCACCATGGCATGAGACCATAGGGCTTTTGAAGCCTCCGAATTTGGGAACATTCCCTGAATTTTCCAAAGTCGAGGCCATCCCTATGAAGAGTTCTTGATTTTTCAAGTTCGAGTCACTGTTTTGAGTATTTTAATTCCAGTAAATAGCATGTTGTGAAATAAATTCTAGGAAAATTTGGTGATGTTCCTTATGACCGAGAGAACCCTAGGAAAAATAGATTTTGGCTTAGTTCATTCAAAACAACCCTAATTGGCTTAAACACCCAAAATAGGTCTTTAATTAATTAGAGTTAACCAGGCATCAAATTGACTTGAAATCAATTCTCCACTGACCTTTAGGATTAGAGGAATCCACCATAAAAATTTGAGGTCAATTGGACTTGGTTAGCCCCACTAATTGGGTTGATTAAGTCACTTAGCCATTTTAAACTTTAAAAATTCATAACTTTTAAAATACTTTTTAAAAATCCATCAAATTGGTTTTGGAGCCTCTCTGATATCAGGGGAATCTAAAAAAATTAAAATTTCAATTTTCTAAAAAAGTTGATTTTTAATAATATTTTAATATTTTTAATAATTAAAAAATAATAAAAATCACAAAAATAATAAAATTCACCAAAATGTCACATTTTGAATTTTAATCACTTAGGAACAAATCCCACATTTTTCTTAGGTCTATTTAGTGAGATATTGAATTTTAAAGCCCTAGGGTAATTTTAAAATTAAAAAATGTATTTTCTAGCATTTTCACTAAAATAATTATAATAAATCATAAAAAAATCAGAAAATTGCAAAATTTGCTTCTCTGGTTTCCTTGATATCAGAGAGATTTTTGAAAAATATAAAACCCATTTTTCAACATTTATTTTATTTTTAAATTAATTAACACTCCAAAACTCAAAATAATTATAATAAAAATAATATAATTCAAAAAATCACCAAAATTGGTCCAAGTGCTTCTCTGGTCATTAGGAATGTCCCCTATTTTTCTTAAGGACAGAAACTTTCCCTTGGTCATGTTATTAAATTTTCTTTGAAAATCTCTATTTTCCACCAAAAATAATTATATAAATAAATTAAATACAGAAAAATCACATTTTCTCCTCTCATGTCTTTATTGACATATGAGTGAAGTCACATAAAAATTTCAAGTTCATTTGGGTTCAATTTAGTGAGTTATGAAATTATTAAGCTTAAAGGGTAAAATGGTAATTAAAATCTTTAATCCTTAATTAAAACTTTAGGTTTAATAAAAAATCAACAAGTAAAATATTTGATCTTAATCTGGTTTGGATAATTGAAATTTAAATAATTAAAGGGTAGAAACCCATTAAATAATTTTAAAATGATTAAACTTTAATTAAATAATAGATTAAATTTGGAGGAATAATAAATTGGAATTATTAAAATAAGGGATATTTATTAGGAAGAGATTTATTCTTTAATTTAAAAATCCCTAAACTAATTATATCATTAATACTCAATTTTTAATTAAAATGATAACTCAAATTTAAAATATTAAAAGACTTAATTAAATTATTAAACTCTTTTGAAATTTTAATTAAAATTAAAAATAAAGTAAATTAAAGATAAATTAAAATTAAATTAAATTAAATTAAATTAAATTAAATTAAATTAAAATTAAATTAAATTAAAATTAAATTAAATTAAATTAAAACAAATTAAATTAAATTAAACTAAATTAAAATTAAATTAAATTAAATTAAATTAAATAATTAAATTAAATTAAATTAAATTAAAAAAAATTAAATCAAATTAAATTAAATTAAATTAAATTAAATAAATTAAATTAAATTAAATAATTAATTTAAATTAAATCAAATTAAATTAAAATTAAATCAAATCAAATTAATTAAACACCAAATCAAATTAAATTGAACTATGTTAAACTAAATTAAAACTCAATTAAATTAAGTTGAATTAAATATAACATCACCTAAAACAAAAAGAAATTAAATATAAAGCAACTTGAACACTATTCCAAATTTAAACCCATTAACTTAAATCAAATCATTTGAATACCAATTTACCCTCGAAAGCTTTGGTTATTATAACTCCTAAACGGAACATTAAATGAAATGTTACTTCACTTATAGGATATTCAAATGTCCTAGTTCACTGAGTAAGATAACAACAAAACTTGAATTCCCGGAAGATTAATTCATTTGTATAATTAAATTCATTTGGACTTAAAACAATCCTAGAAAATATTGAAAAGATGTTTAAGATTTGTCTTAAGCACTTCCTCGATATGATAGGATGTTCATAAGAACAATTGAACTTAATTATTCTTTGATGAAGAAAATCGTCCTCAAACCAAAACACAAAGACCTAGACGTCATAGGAAATGACTAGCAATAGGATTAGGAATTTGGTAGAAAACCATAACCCTAACCTTAGCTTTACCTAGGAACTTGCTTAAATATTCTAATTATGTTTTAAGTGCAGCTTGGGATGACGGGAAGACCCTCCAGGTACGCTTTTATTTTATTGCAATTTACTTTCTCGCAATTTACGTTATTGCAATTTATTTAACTCGCAAATGCACTTTACTTTTCTTGCATGATAAGACAACTCGTTGCATGAAAACCCACACCTTTAGGATAGTCCCTAAAACTGAAACCAAAACTAAGTTAAAAGTCATTGCAAGATAAAATTCACCGCCACAACATTTCAAAATATAAAACAACTCAAAATTTAATCACAAACAGAACACAAAACTACAATTACAACTAAATTAAAACGTCCTGTTGGATGATCGGGAATACCTCGGATGATGTAACCTACGTGTTGCTAACGGGATTTCCCACGGTCTAAATGAAAGTGTGGAACTCATTCGGTTGAGTTTAGCAAATTCATACGGACTAAGTGAATCCGATAAAAATAATGATGCCGGGAGGATGGAACCGTGGGATCTTAACCGGTGTCGTTATAATCAACTTTAAGATTTGTTTTAATTAAAACATGAAAAACACTTGGAAATTAAGACTTCTCTAAACCAAAACACTTTTCTCATCCCCTGATTTATGACTTCTAAAACTAAACCTCTGCAACAACAAGGAGCTTGGAGCATAGTGGGCAGCACGGCCATCGTCATCAGCAAAACTTGAATCTACATCAGCAAAACTTTCTTAGAATTAAACAACAAAGCCATAGGACTTCGAGGTAGTTTGCTTAGCGCAACATAAACCCTCAACCTTTGTTAGGCTTTTGCATGATCGGGTCATGTAAATTAAGCCCTAATCTGCTTTAGGATTCCGAGGTAGTCGTTCGATACGACATAAACCCTCACATCTTCGAGGCTATTTGTATGATTCTATCATATAAATATAAGTCCTAATTAACTAAAATTGGCAAGATCAAAACATTTAAATAAATATTAGGACTTCCCTAAATCCAAGCCAAACAATAGGATAGTCGGGAAATTACCGAAGTTCACTTCGAATCTGTGATTTCTCCTACTTTTCTTCCTTTGGATTCACAAAACAAAATGTTCCAAATTTGATCCATTCCCTATTGAAATTCCAAAATTCAATCCCTTGAAAACTAAAACTTTGAAATTCTTGAGAGCAGAATTATTGATTATTATCGAGAGTTTTCTTAGGTGATTCCCGTCACTTAAGATGTAATTAACTATAGGGGCTTGCCCTTATAGGGAATTTTGAAGAACCCAGGTAATATAAACCTCGTTTAATGTTTTCATATTAAGCGGGGAATTTTGTCGGCTTATAAAATTGGTTCGCAGACCAAACGGATGTCATAAATCTTCTAGTTTATTTAATCGAGCCCCACCGTCAAGCAGTGTGTCTATCCTCAGGGATAGATACACGGTTTGTGGTGCGGTGCTTTTTTATATAAACTATTTGGGATGTGAGATCGGTTTAGTCTCATATCTTAAAACCTTCAAATTTGAAATTATTTTCAAAATCAAATACTACTTTTCAAATTATTTATTTTAATTAAATTAAAAAAAAACTCGCCGACAGATTTCTGTTAGGCGACCCCTCTTCAAAATAAAAAAACACAACCTAAAAAAATAGTGCCGACAATCACATAAGGTTTTAAGATTCTTAATATTTCAAACATATAGTTTTTCTTACTTTGAATAGTTAACTATATTCTTATTCTCTTATACAAAATATCTTAGCCTACAAAATTACTTTTCATTACCAAATTCTTTCACTCAATTTCACAAAATACATAAATAAAATCAAAATACAGTTATCTGAAATTGAGTTCTATCACAGGAAATCATGTTAATAATTTTTGAAAATACTTTTGAATGAGGACAATTAATTTTTAATTATTTCTCTCCCCCAAACTTAAATTTTTGAATATGAACATGGAAAGAAAGAAAAGATATAAACATATAACTCATCCCTCAATATGTTGGGCTTTTCATACCTTTGAGTTTAAGCAGGGTTTCCTTCATAATTAGAATAGTAGGCCTGAAATAATTAAGAGCATTTCTATACACAAATAGGGGTTAGAAATTTGCAAGGGAATAAGTTTAAAAACATAAAACATAAACTATTCACACAACATTAACATCCAACTGTTACTATCACAGCTTACTAAACCACATGCAAACTCCTCTATCACATCACATACATCTCAAATCAACATAAAGTCTTCTACAAACATAACCAAATACAAATTACATCACAGATACCAATCTGAGAGAGTCTCAGGTACATCACATATACAAAACAAAATACAAAATAAAATGAAAATAAAACTACTAAACTACCAATCATCATCTGCAGGAGCTCCACCATCATCAGGTTCTTCAGGCTGGTATGAAGTATACTCAGGGTAAGTAGGAAATACAACACTAGTGTCTCCCCTGAAAAATCTTATTTGTGCGTCATGATAAGCTATCTCATATTCTCGCCACCGCACTTTATAATCATCATTTATTTTATTCCTTGTTTCTAGCCCTTCTACTCTGGTATTTAACCTTTCCAACTTATCCAGAACATCATGCAGAGTAGGTTCCCTAGGTGTAGACGGTCTCTCATGGCTAGAAGAAGTTTCATCAGCTTTCTAACTCCATTTCCATCCTACATGGGCTTCATAGGTTTTTAGATTTAATTTAGTAATGGGCTTCAGGGGATAGACTACCTCATCATTTTCTTCAGTTGCTACACCTAACTAAATACACAAGGCATGAATCAGGTTGGGGTGTTCTAGTCCACCTGCAGTCTCTCCTTTTGAACTTGTCAAAATACTCTTATGAATAATAGCCCCAATATTAATATTCTTCATATTCTGAATACAATAATTCAAAATAGCTCTATCTACAGTAACCTCACTATGATGGCTGGTAGGAAATAGTCTTGCAGAAATGAAATAATGCTAGGCATTCGATATAGGATTCAAAGTAGAAAGAGGGTAACTAAATTTTTGTTTCTGTTTAATCTTCCATTTCCCTTTTCCATCAGTCAAAAAGTTCATAATCGTATCCAATGCTTCATTTGTAACAGGAAAATTTTCATATTCACATAAAAAGGGTTCTCTCAACTGATAAAATGCATTGATGCGGGTAGGGGTAAATTCAACCATTTGTCCTCTAACCAGGATATACTCACTTTCAAAATAGTACAAATTAACATAAAACTCCCTCACAATTTCCAGCATTACTTCAGCAGTGAAATAAGAGAAAATCTCCCATTGACGCTTCACAATCAGTTCTTCAATCATATCTCCATGTTTTTCAATGGCTTTCTCTTAAATACATTTCTTATTGCTAAGAAATGCACTGAAGTGTGAATAAGCCTTGAAATTCACAAATTTATGCTCATCATAATCAAACTTTCTCTTCCCCTTAGCCATTCTTGGAACCATTTGTCTAAAAATATCAAATTTTTCCAAATCAATTTCAAAATTGCAATGTAATGGACCTAAGGTAAATGTAAATAGATAAGAACTCAAATACCATGAAAAATCTCCACATTTTCTCTAAAAAACTTAAAATTTAAATCTTCGCAATGTAGGAGATTTTCATAGTCAAAATCAAAAAAATTTAGGTTAAAGTGTAGCTCTTACCAAGAAAAGATCAAATCGAAACTTTTCCGGCCACGAAATTGCTTCAAGTCCAAATACTAGTGAGCCCTATGTGCAAAAATTGGCCTTGGCTGGAGGTTGAAGATGATGGTTTGGAAAAAAATGGTGGGTCCCAGGTTAAATTGCGAAAATCTAGAGTTTAGGGCCTTTTTTTGGTCTAGCGCTGTTCGGCGTTAGTGACAACACCATTCAACGCTATTTTCTGCTTATACGGCCAAACTCTCTGTCTTTTGGCACGGTCTGGCACTGGTGACAGCGCCGTTCGACACCAGTTCAAAAACTGGGATTCCAACTTTCTTTTTCAATTTCGCTCTTTTCAAACCCGCCCGACGTCTAATTAGTTTAATTAAGCATTGAATAACATTCTATAGGCATGAAAAATGAATTTTCTAAACACAAAACATCACTTTCATATATAAAATCAAAGTTACAGACACATTCAAATGACACTAAACACTACACATCGTCAAGTCATAAAATTCTAAAATTCAGCGTCGATCACAACCAAAACACAATAATGCTGAAAACTAAACAAGAAAGCAAGTCTAAATATGTCATCCAAGCAAAGCAAAATAATGAGTTTAAACACAAACACAAAAATAGAATAATCAAAACTTCATTCTTCCTCAGAACTATCATCAACTCTTAAATCTCCAATTGATTGAGCGTGAATGAACATATTATAAAATTGATGAAACAAGAATTCTTCAGTAGAATCCTCTTCAATCCAACCTTTCCTTTTCATCAACCGTGTCATACTTCTCCAAGATACCCAAAATGATCAAATTGCCCCTTCATTCTCCAATCCAGATGATCAAAGAAGTCAGATAGATTGTTTATTGCATTCTTCAGGTGTTGTACTTCCTTCTCCAATTTCTTAATTTTCTTCAAGATGATCTGTGAACTTTCAGGAAAGTAAGGAGGAATAGGCGTTGACCTCTGAGATGGTTGATCTTCAATGATGCTCATGTCATTCATATCACCAACTGCCTGGTAACTATGTTCATCTGCTAGGTCTATAGGCTTCCAAGGTAGAAGTACTCTTTCCCAGTTCTCATATGGAACTTATGATTGACTGCAGAGGAGAAATATGGTGGAGGAATATCCAATCCCATACTTTGATCCCTGAATAATCAATCCCAAAAAAGACTTAACAATCATCGAACCAACATCAATAGGCATCCCCATTTGAATACAGTAGTTCCGAATAAAACACTCCTTAGTTACTTTACTAATTTTCATTGTTGGGAGCAATTTTGCACATATGAAATAATGTTTGTGCTTCGACGTAGGATTTAACAGTGTGGTCAAAAAACTTACATACCTGTTATCTCTTATCTCACAATCATCACTTTCATTCGTCAGATATCTGTATAAATCATTCATATTGTCCTTTGGTGGGGTAAAATTTGAATAGTGGAAGATTAGCACATTCTTAATCATGTATAAATCATTAATCTTTGCAGGAATAAATGTTACAAACCTACGTCTCACATAGACTAATTCTTGGTTGATTCCATGAAGATTTGCATAAAACTCCTTCACAACCGGGACAACTACGGCAGTAGTAGTATAACATACCACTGCCCAACGTCTCTGAATAAAGATTTCATCAATTCTAGTAGTAGGAGAATTCATACCTCGATTCACAAAGCCTCTCACTTTAATTAACCTCATCTTTGAGATATTTTTTTTGAATAGACGTTGCGCTTCGAAACTGATGAACTTTTTACGATTGAAAACTTGAAATCTTGAAGTTTCTATCGAGTCGGAATCCATCTAGACAAGATTTGGGATCTTCCTTTTCATTCCTTTGGTAGTTCCTACTTCTAGGGATGGTTTTTGGGAGTTCAAGTGGAAGAGTTGCCACCCAGAATTGCCAAAACTCGAATTTAAAGACGAGAAACAGTCTTCTAAATAGCAGTGCGGTCCAGTGTTGATGACAGCGTCCTTCGGCACTAGTTCAAATTTTGCAAACTTTATTTTGTCCAAATTCTTTCCAAACTTCAATTTAATTCATTTCTTTAATGTTGTTAATGATATTTAAGAAGGGTAGGACTTAATTAAGTAACAAACAAACACAAATAACACATCAAACAAAGCAAACACTCAATAACTGTGGGTTGCCTCTTACAAAGCACTTGTTTAACGTCATCAGCCCAGCATAACTTCAAGTTATTCAGGTTGAACCAACATTAAAACCTCTTTAAAATTAGGTCTATTGTCTTCAAATATGGTTTTAATCTTTGTCTATTAACTTTGAATATTCTTCCAGATTTAGGGTCTTCGATAATCACAGCTACAAATTGATAAATTTTTACGACAATGAAAGGTCTTGTCCATCTAGATTTCAGTTTCCCAGGAAATAATTTTAATATTGTATTGTATAATAAAAGTTTTTGTCCTGGTTCCGATCCACTTAAAAATTATCTATTTTTCAGTGTACATTTCAAGCTCATTTTATGCACATTTTTAATGATATTACACTTTAAAGGAAGGTATTTTGTATATTTTTGTCGTCAAGTATAAAAATATGGTTTTAGAGAAAATGAAGCAAAAACTATGCAATTTTGAGCCAAATTGAGCAAGGAGGAAAATTCTGACTTGGCACATATCGATATGTCTTTCTACGCTTAATATCTTTTACATTTCTCACATGTTTTTGAAAGACATTACACTCTTGAGAAAGGTTTTTTTATGTCAATATTATAGGTGAAAATGTTAGGAACGCAACACAATTGAAATAGGTTGAAACAGAGTTGAAACGGAGCCAAACGGAGCAAAATAGTGGAGCTGCGCACACGGTGGCGCCTAGGCACCAGTGACGACGAGAAAATGACACCTAGGCGCCAGAATCAAGGCTTAGGTGCCAGAACCCGTCTAGGGACGATTACGGATGGTTATGGACAACTTTGGACAGTTATTTTGACGGTGTTAAGTAGTTTTCAGACCTTCTAGAAGACTGGAAGTTACTCCTAATATATAGGACATGTGATATAATGAATCTAGACACATTGGAACAGTTTAAATCACGAAGAGTTGCGACCCAAACTGAAGGGGTACGAAGACTTGATCATAGAGTTCGGCGCCTAGGCGCCAGATTCTGGCGCCCTAGGCGCCACAGTTAATTTCTAGAATATTCAATGAATGTGGACGAATTTTGAAGAGATGCCTTAAGCAACCCCTGGTTGTTTTCAAAGCACTATAAATAGGAGTCAATTCTAGAGAGAAAAACCGCCCCCTCAGCCCCCTAGCCATCATTTCAAGTTATTTCCTTTAGGGTGAGCCATTTTAGAGTTAAGTTTAAGTATGAAGATGTAGATTTCTACATCTTATGGAGAGATTGGTGAGAGATTTTGAGAGATTTATGTAAGTGATGTACGAGCGGCGCATGGATCAGTGGGAAACTTTGGTGGAGAGATCTTCTTCTTTCTTTCAGAGGGAAAAAGCTAAGTATTGTGTTCTTCATTCTCTTGTAATTGTTGTAAACACTTTCTAGTGGATTTTCTTTATTTTAAACCAAGTTTTCTGTCATGATTTATCCATGTTTCGTAAGTGATTTTCTTTTCTCTTTCTTTTAAATGAAGTAATGACATGTGTAGGAAAATCATTTTTATGATAGAATTAACTATTAAATGCATTTAGGTGACAGATAGTTGCATAAATATAATAGAATATTAATGAAATAAGTTCCTTGTTGGCACTTAAATTATTACATAATTCTTTCAACCCATTTACTTCTTATGCCATTATTTTCATTTACTTTTATTTTGTAATGAAATAGATGCATGTTTAGGAATTAAAATTTTCTTAGATATTCTCTTATTAAATTATGGTGATGATATTCATACTGGATCTTCATTTACTTTAAAAATTGATCACTTGTATTGTTAAAACCTGTTGAAGAATTCTGAGACCTATCCGAAGGTGTGTTCTTAACTAGTAGATATCACATGAATCCTTGGGTAATCTAAGGCTATATGCGGGTTATTCATGGTGAAGTGCAAATAAATAGGGAGATATTGTTTATTGGGGGCAGAATTGATTAGTTTTTAGAGTGACAAACTAAATTCTAATAATTTGGTCTATAGAAAGGGAATGGGTCACTGGTAGGGCCGACCATAGCCACCCTTGGACCTCTAGTAGTGTAAGCCTAGATTAACCCATTCTACTAATAAAACATCCTGAACCGATCTATAGATTAGCCAATGTTCTTTACACCTGGACCAAAGGACAAAGAATAGGATTGCTTCTATTTGGCACTATTACATAAAATTCTAAGCATTTCTTTCCTACACATTATCTATGTAATTGCAAAAGAAAGGTAGTCTTTAACATCTCAAAATTCTCCAAACCAATTTATCCAGATAAGTTATCTTTTTATTTAAGTACTTTATTTAGGATTAGTTATTAGGAAACACATTTTAATCAACATTCCAAATTTAGGCCTTATAGAAATAGACTGGAATTAGCCTAAAGGATTGCTTACCTCGCTTCTCAGTGGGATGAATACTGGGGTTATAAAAGAAAACCCTATATTACTTGAAACGATACATATACTTGCGTAGTACCCCTAGTGTGTAAAATATTTTTTAAAATTTTACAAAATTTTAATTTTATACACTAGCTGCTATTTAAAAATTGGGTCAAGTTTTTAGCCATCTTTTGGAAGCAAAAAATACTGTGTTATTACAGGTCGGGTCAGGTTCAAATTCCTTTTTAACAATCTTCCGATCATGCCATATTTTTCTTCTCTCCTTGTATATTCTATCATTATCATATGATTCATTTCTGATTTCTTCCAATTCATTTAATTGCAATAGTCTTTTCTCACCAGCAACTTTCAAATTAAAATTCAATTTCTTTATCGCCTAATATGCTTTATATTCTAATTCAACCGACAAGTGACAAGTCTTTCCAAAGATTAATCTGTAAGGGGACATTCCTATAGGAGTTTCATAAGCAGTCATATATGCCCATAAAGTAGTGTCTAATCTAGCAGACCAATCTAATTTCTCAGGATTAATGAATTTCTCCAAAATTTACTTAATTTCACGATTAGATACCTCTGCTAAGCCATTAGTTTGGGGATGAAAAGCTGTAGAGATCCTATGCATAATATTATATTTTTCTACTAATCTCTGAATTAGATTGTTCTTAAAATGAGATCCTCCATCAGTGATGATTACTCTAGGCATTCCATATATTGTGAAAATATTTCTCATTAAAAACCTCGAAACACTTCTAGCATCACACTTAGGTAAAGCTATTGCCTTAATCCATTTTGATGCATAATCAACAATAATCAGTATATATATATGTCCAAATGAAGGTATAAATGGTCCCATAAAGTCTAATCCCCAAGCATAAAATATTTCAACATCCAAAGTAAAATTAAGAGGCATTTCACTTCTTCTGGATATATTGCCTATTCTCTGACATCGATCACAAGTTTTGATAAATCTATAAACATCTCTGAAAATAGTAGACCAATAAAATCTAGATTGCAAAATCTTATGTGCAGTTTTATCAATTCTGAAATGTCCTCCAAATTCAGAATCATGAAATTCTCGAATAATTCTTTTAGTTTCTTCATAAGGCACACATCTCCTAATAATAAGATCTTTACATTGCTTGTACAGATAATGATCGTCCCAAAAATGAAATTTAGCATCATGCTTAAAATATTACTAACGATGTAGTTTACAATATAACATACCACGGTAAATTTTCTTCAATAATATTATATAATTTCTCATCCGGAGAAGTTTCAGTGATTTCCCTTTCAAAGTCATCCAAATTAGTTTGTTCAAGTCTAGATAAATGATCAACTATTTGATTATCGACCTCTTTCTTATTAACGATATCAAAATCGAATTCTTTCATTAAAATTATCCATCGAATCAATCTTGGTTTAGCATCCTTCTTTTGCATTAAATATTTAATAGCAGCATGATCAGTATGCACTATACATTTAGCTCCAGTTAATTAAGATCTAAATTTTTCAAAGGCATAAAAAATAGCTAATAGCTCTCTTTTGTAGTGGTATAGTTAATTTGAGCATCAGTAAGAGTCTTACTAGTATAGTATATAACTTTGAACATTTTATCATGCCTTTGTCCTAAAACAACTCCAATAGCATAATCGCAAGCATCGCACTTTAATTCAAATGGTTTCTCCCAGTCAGGTGAAACTATTATAGGGGCATCGATTAATTTTGCTTTAATAGATCGAAAGCTTTTAAACATTCATCGTTAAAATTGAACTTCCTATTTTTTTTCCAAAAGTTGGCATAAAGGCTTAGTGATTTTTAAAAAGTCTTTAATATAACGCTTGTAGAATCCTACATGTCCCAAAAAGCTTCTTACCCTCTCACAATTGTTGGAGGTGGTAATTTTTCTATAATTTGAATTTTTTGCAGGATCTACTTCCATGCCATATTCAAATATTTTATGCCCAAACACAATTCCTCCTGCAACCATAAATTGACAATTTTCCTAGTCTAGGACTAAATTTGTTCTTTCGCATACCTCTAAAACTTTTTGTAAGTTGCATAAGCTTGCATCAAATGAATCTCCAAACACTGAGAAATCATCCATAAATTCTTCTATTCCATCATCTATTAATTTACTAAATATGGACATAATACATCTTTGAAATGTTGCAGGTGCAATACATAATCCAAAAGGCATTCTTCTAAAAGCAAAAGTTTCATAAGGGCTAGTAAATGTAGTCTTCTCTTGATCCTCAGGAGCAATAGGAATTTGGTGATAATCGGTATATCCAGCCAAAAATCAATAGTACTTGTGTCCAGCAAGTGTGTCTAGCATTTGGTCCAAAAATGGTAAAGGAAAGTGATCTTTTCTAGTGGCGGCATTTAATTTTCTATAATAAATACATATTAGTCAACCAGTGACTTGTCTTGACGGTATAATTTTATTTTGATCATTTACGTCAACAGTCACTCCTCCCTTCTTAGGAACAAAATGAGTTGGGCTTACACAAACACTATCAGAAATAAGATATATAATTCCAGCATCTAACCACTTTAAAATCTCTTTTTTTAACCACTTCTTTCATTATTGAGCTCAGTCTCCTTTGTAGATCAACTCTAGGTTTATGTTGTTCATTTAACAAAATTTTGTGCATACAAATCGATGGACTGATTCCTTTAATCTCAGCTATGGACCAACCAAAAGCTTTTTTGTATCTTTTAAGGTGTCCATTAATTTTTTTTTTTGGTATTCATTTAAATTCGAAGATACAATAACTGGTAAAGTAGATGATTCTCCTAAAAACATATACTTTAAATGATTAGGGATAATTTTCAACTCAAGTTCAGGGGGTTTAATGATAGATGAAATTAAACTTTTATCTCCATTTTCCATAGTATCCAATCTTTCAAATTTTTCCTGAACAAATTCTAACTTTTCATTTTTCATATCATCTAAAACATCTTCACTTTCACTTTCATTTTCATCCTCACATTCCAAATTTTCTTCAAATACTTCTTTAAAATGATCTTCTCTTAAATAATCGCAGATTTCCATTCGAAAACACTCATCATCTTTTTTAATTGAAGGGTATTTCATAGATTTCAAAATATTGAAAGTTACCTCTTGATCATTGATTCTTATAGTTAGTTCTCCTTTTTGAACATCGATCACAGCTCTCCCAGTTGCAAGGATTAGTCTTCCCAAAATAATTGGAATTTCTTTATCTTCATCCATACCTAATACAATAAAGTCCATAGGAAAGATAAATTTATCCACCTTCACTAATACATCTTCCACAACTCCTTTAGGATACGTGATAGAGCGATCAGCCAATTGAAGAGTCACAAATGTAGGTGAAATTTCTTCTATTCCCAACCTATTGAAAGTTGATAAAGGCATAAGATTAATACTAGCTCCAAGATCACATAAAGCTCTTCGAAAAAATTTCTCATCTATAGCACACGGGATAGTGAAATTACCTGAGTCTTTAAGTTTTTCAGGAAGCTTCTTATGAATAATTACACTACACTCACCGCTAAGTGCAACTGACTCATGGTCTTTGAGCTTTCTTTTCTTTTTAAGAATAACCATCTTAAACTTTGTATAATCAGTCATCTGCTCTAATGCTTCGAAAAAGGGAATATTAATCGTTAATGTCTTAAGAATTTTAAAAAACTTTGCAAATTTATTATCCCTCTTCTGTTTCTTTAGTTATTGAGGAAAATGAGGAGGTGGTTTTTTAACAGTTATCTTCATTGGTTCAAGCGGATATTCGTCAGGATATATCCTATTAAACTTTTCTCAATGTTCACTTCCTCTCTTTCAACTTCGACTTCTTTTTGAACTCTTGGTTCCAATTATTTTCTTCTCCTTAATTAAATAGCCTTAATTTGCTCCTTATTTTGATATTTTGGGTTGATCTCAACATTGCTAAGAAGATTTCCATAAGGTCTATTATTAAGCGCAGTAAAGATATGTCCCAATTGATTCTCAATGTTCTTCATTGCAACATTTTGAGCTTGAATTTGATTACCCATATTCAGAATCATTTTTTTAGTTCACAACTTCTTTTCCTTAAATTGTTGATTACTATTAAAACCAGGAGGATAAGAAGGTCTATAATTGGTATTTCCTTGGTTTTTCGGATTTCTAACTGGCTTCATAGGATTATTTCCCCATTGCGGGTTAACGACAGCATTGGTGTTATTCCAGGTCAAGTTTGGGTGATTCCTCTAACTAGGATTATAATAATTCGAATAAAGGTTGTTGACTTTGTTGTTTATGGCATTCAAAGTTTCATAAGACATTTGAGAGTCTATTATCTGTCCTAATGAATTTTCTTCTAACACGGGGGTGTTGGAGAATAATTCATTCCATATTGATCCATTTTCTTAGAAAGTGCAGCAATTTGAGAGACTATCATAGTTATCACATCAGAATCATGAATACTACCTACTCTCTTAGGATTTACCTACTCAGGGGCCATTGAAAATTATTAATAGCCATCTCTTCAATTAACGAATATGCTTCATCAAAAGGTTTAGACATTAATGATCCACCAGCAGCAGCATCGATAATCGATCTCAAAGATCTTACTAATCCATTATAAAAGGTTTGAATTATTAACTAGTCTGGTAAAGCATGGTGTGGACACTTTCTCAGAAGATCTTTGAATCTTTCCCAAGCTTCATATATGGATTCTCCATCAAACTGACTAAAAGATGTGATATCATTCCTCAGTTTAGTAGTTTTTGAAGGAGGGAAATATTTTGACAGAAACTTTTGTGAAAGCTCTCCCCAAGTTCTAATAGATCCAGAAGCTAATGAATTTAATCATTCCCTAGCCATATCCCTTAACGAAAAAGGAAAAAGTGTAAGACTAACAGCATCGTTTGACACTCCATCATATTTAAAAGTAGCACACAGTTATAGAAAACTAGCGAGATGTAAGATAGGATCTTCATTAGGTGTTCCTCCAAATTGATTATTCTGTACCATTTGGATAATAGCAGGTTTAAGCTCAAATGAATTAGCAACAAAATCAAGATTTTAGATAGTTAAGTGAATTTCATCTGTTGTTGGATTAACATAATCTCTTAAAGGTCTTGGTATATTTTTGTTTTGATTGTTTAAGTTGTTCTCCATTTTGTGAGGATTTTCAGATTATTTTTTTTTATTTTCAAATTTTTCTAATAGTACGCTCTAATTCAGAATCGTATGACACTAAACCTATTGATCCGATACTACGCATACAAACATAATAAACAAACACAATTATGACTGCAATTCAAAAGTAAGATTTCAAATACTACAAAATTAATTTAAGCAGTTACCTTTCCTCCCTGACAACGGCGCCAAAAACATGGTGCGACTTTTTTAATTTGCCAAAATTTATGAACTCAGATTTATATATATATTGATTTAGTTTTATAATGAGCCACATAATTAAACACAAGTATACACATCACTCAAGTAATACAGGGCTCTAGTAGAGTCCTGGATATCGATCCCACAGGGAGGCAATTAATTTTATGGTGTAGCACAGAAATCACTTATCGAATCACAATACAATTGCAAGTAAGTTCAATTCTTATAATAAAGAAAAACAGTTGTAGTTACTACTCCTACCAAAGTATGTTCTAATCTTCTATCAAGTTAAACTAACACAAGACTAAAGTTATAAAAAAGTTCAATTGTAAGAAAGAGTCTTCCTCCTCTCCAATTATAATATGATGATTTTTGATGATATAAATCAGTGGTGCAAATGTATTGTGCCAAATATGAGCATTCTTATTCTTTACCCTTTTCAAGCGCATAAAGAACATTGGCTAATCTTAAGTTTAGTCTCCAAATTTGTTGTTAGGCTGGGAGAATACTGGCTCTCACTCCAAAGCTCCCACTTCCCTTCCCCTAAAGGCTAACTCTCGCTTTGGTTACCAAACTCTAGTACCAAATTGTGAATTTCAGCCTGTCACTCTGAAATCTCTAATTCTACACCCATGAAAGTATATTTCCCTATTTATTTGCACTCAATCCCCATGAACTACATCACTCATTCATAGACATTTAATATGACCTTCACTTTTGTTGTGGAACTCATAATCCTTTCAGAACACATGTTTCTCAACATGTTTTAACAATTTAATTGGCCAGATCAGAAAGTAAATGAAGTACAAAGTGAAAATGTCATCACAAATTCTCCATAATAAATCAGCACATCATTTCCACATCACAACATCAACACATCACATGAAAAGGAGGAACACAGAGAAATCTACTCAAAACTCATGAGGAAATTATGATAAAACATCGATTTTATATATAAAAGCAAAGTCAAACAAATAGAGTAAAGAAAAGACAACTTATCTCAAAATCTTCCCCAAGCGAATCTCAAAGAATTCCTTTGACTCCCCTTTTTCTTCACAACAACACACAATTCTCTCTTTAAATAAGTAAGGAAGAAGAAATATCTCACTTTCACTCTTCTCCTACACTCCTTAGAAGAGAAAACAAAAAACCTAGATTACCTAAACAAAATAAAAAGACACTCTCTCCTCACTCTCTCTACACTCTAAACTCTCTCTCCCCTCTCTAAATTTGGCTCCAAAGTAGTTTAAATTCAACCATAACTGATTTCCCAAGTGTTTACTCAAGCAGCCCTTCAAAATCCGGTCAAATATGTTGAATTTAGTTTGAATTCCAGATAGGGCGCGGTCCGGCGTAGGATAGGGCGTCTTTCGGCTCTATTTTTCTCCTTTAGCGCCTAAAATCTCTATAAATTGATGCGGTCCGGTGTCGGTGACAGCGTCGTTCAATGCTAGTTCATTAAAATGAACTTTTACTCCTTCTTGCTCCAAAATTACTCCTTTTCGCTTCCTTTTGCTCCAAAAGCCTAAAATCATTGTACCTGCTTGAAATAATGAAAATTACCTTTATTTAAAGTGTAATATCATCAAAAACAGGTTTGAAATGGATAGTAAAAAGCTATCAAATTTTTAGTGGATCAATGCTCTAATCTTTTATTTCGTGAAACCGAGAAGTAGAAGGTAATGGGGTGGTTAAAATGGCAAAATTTTGGACTTTTAACTGCAGAAAACTGATTTTTGCGAACCGGCGTCTATGTGCGGAGCATACGGCGCATATCCGTTAAATTTGGAGCTTAAACGCCGACGATTGGGCGCTTAGCTGCCAGTGCCCAAATTTTGACAATTAATTTAAATGACACAAAATCACTTAATTAATCTTCCTTATTTAATTCTAATACTTATTTTTCCCCATAAACTCTTTAAATACTACAAAATTAAACTAAAACTTCCATCGATTCGAAACAAATTTTACACAAACACAAACTTTTATTTCATTAATAACAAAATACACTTAATACAAACTAAAAATTTCTATCCAAATATTTTGGATGAAATTCTCCAATACATAAGTTCATAATACATTTCATAAACACAAACTTACATCATCAAGATGTAACAGACATCAAATTAAAGTGTAACATAACACAAACATTAATCACAAACACAAAACACTCAACACAAAAAACCAAATCTCAAGACTACACTTAATTTAATTCCAATCTCCAGTAGGCGGAATATATTCAGAATCAACATTTATTTCCATTTGAACCATTTGGAATATAAATATGATAAAATGGGCGATGATTAAAAACTCTTACATCATCTTCTTCTAAACATTTGTTCTACAGATACATCGCTCTATTTGCTTCTTCCACATGACTTGGATGACTGAATTGCATTTTGAGTTGCCATCCAATATGCATTAAAAGAACATTAGTTTCATTTACCTTTGCTTCAGTTGGTTCCACATCGGCTTCAATCTTTATAATCCTTTCTGTAATTCCTTGAATACTAACTGCTAGGAATCCGTTGAATAATTCTTGCGCACATTCACTAATGAACTTCTTCTTGTTAGCTTCCTCATTCTTATTAACTTCGCTCTCCCAAGAAGACATTTTTGTACTCAAAATACTCTTTTTAAGACTCAGGAATGAAAATAAGAACTAGGGTAAGTATTTCTTTAATTTAGGGCCTTTTTATAGACTTGGGAAGGCATAAAACCGACCCTAGACGTGTTAAAATTCCTCATTAACTCCAAAAACCACTTATTCATGACTTAGGCATCTAGAAACCATTTTTTCACATTTTTTGTAACTCCGGCGCCTAAGCGCCAATTTGCGGCGCATAACCGCCAGTGCTCAATTTAGCATAGGTCTGCTAAACATCTAAATCTTCATTCTAACTCCTCTATGTCATCAAATATGGTCCAAATAACACCACTATAGCATATAAACTTCAAATTACAACCATAAAATCATAAAAACAAACCAAAAAAAGCACACACATCAAAATTAAAGTAAAGCACACCAAAAACTATGGATTGCCTCCCACAAAGCACTTGGTTTATCATCTTCAGCCTGACATACTCAGAGCTTATTCCGAGTGACCCAATATCAGATTATCATCAGGTTTAAGTTGATTGACTAAAAAATATGGTTTAAGTCTATGACCATTAACTTTAAATATTTTTCCAGTCTTAGGATCTAGAATATCCACAACTCCATAGTAATAAACTTTCATCACAATAAATGGGCCCGTCCACTTGGACTTAAGTTTTCCATCAAATATTTTCAATTTAGCATTATACAATAAAATTTTTTTTCCTGGCTGAAGATTTTTAATAAGAATCTTCCGATCATGCCACAACTTCATCTTTTCTTTATAAATCTTAGCATTTTCATAAGATTCATTCCTTATCTCTTCAAACTCATTTAATTACAATAATCTCTTTTCTCTAACATCTTTCAAATCATAATTGAACTCTTTAATAGCCCAATATGCTTTATGCTCAAGTTCAACTGGTAAATGACAAGTTTTTCAAAAAAATTAGCCAATATGGGGACATTCCTATAGGAGTTCTGTAAGCAGTCCTATAGGTCCATAAAGCATAATCCAGTTTGATTGACCAATCCTTTCTGTTTGGATTAACAATATTTTTAAAAATTCTTTTAATTTCATGATTAGATAATTCAACCAAACTACTTGTCTGCGGATGATAAGCAGTAGCAATGCGATGGTTAATATTACTTCTCTTTGTTAGCTTTTCCATAATCACATTTCTAAAATGACTTCCACCATCAGTTATGATTACTCTTGGTATTCCTAATCTGCAAAATATATTTTTCATAAAAACTTTGAAACACTTTGAGCATTACATCAAGGAAAAGTAACAGCTTCTATCCATTTGGATACATAATCTACTGCTATCAAAATGTATATATTTCTGAAAGATGGTATAAATGATCCCATGAAATCTAATCCCCAAACATCAAATATTTCAACTTCCAAAATATAATTGAGGGGCATCTATCATAATTTTTAATATAAGCATTAACATCCTTAAGAATTGTACACCAATACAATCTAGATTGTACGTTTTTATATGCAGTTTTATCAACTCCAAAATGTCCCACATAATCAGAATTATGACATTTTTTGAATAATTTCATAAGTTTCTTTAAAGGCACACATCTTTGAATGATTAGATCCTTTCCTTGTTTATATAAAAATGGTTCTTCAAAAAAATAAGTCCTAGCTTCAGATAAAAATTTCTTCCTCTCCTGATATGTCAAACCATAGGGTAAAATATCACTCACATTAAAGTTTACAATGTCGGTATACCACAGAACACGCCACTCATTAACAGTAAACAATTTTTCATCAGAATAATTTTCATTAATTTCTTCAGCATCACAGAGAGATTTTTTAGTTTCAAGCCTGGACAGATGATCAACAATTTGATTATAAGCACCATTCCTATCTACTATCTCAAAATCAAATTCTTGCAACAGAAGAATCCATCTTATCAGTCTTGGTTTTGCATCCTTCTTTTTCATTAAATATTTAATAGCAGAATGATCAGTATGCACAACACATTTAGTTCCAATTAAATATGATCTGAATTTATTAAAAGTAAATACTATAGCTAATAACTCTTTCTCAATAGTGGTATAATTAATTTGAGCTTCATTAAGAGTTTTACTAGCATAGTAAATTACTTTGAAACTCTTATCATATTTCTGACCTAAAACAGCTCCAATAGCATAATCACTAGCATCACATATTAATTCAAAAGGTTTTTCCCAGTTTGGTGAGACTATAAGAGGTTCAGTGATTAATTTTTTTTTAATGTTTCAAAAGCTTTTAGGCATTCATCATCAAAATAAAAAATTACATCTTTTTCCAGTAACAACATAAAGGTTTTGAAATTTTTGAAAAGTCTTTAATATAACGCCTATAGAATCCAGCATGTCCTAAAAAACTTCTAATTACCCTTACATTGGTCAATCAAGGTAAATTAGAGATCACTTTAATTTTTGCAGGATCTACCTCCATGATATACGATGTTTTGAAACTATTCCTCTTGCTACCATAAATTAGCATTTTTCTCAGCTAAGAAGCAAATTAGTTTCTTCACAGTGTTTTAGAACTTTAAACAGATGTTCTAAACATGATTCAAATAAAATTCCAAATACTGAAAAGTCATCCATAAAAACTTCAATTCCCTTTTCAATTAAAATACCGAAAGTTGCCATCATACATCTATGAAATGTAGCAGGGGCATTACATAATCTGAAGGACATTCTTCTAAAAGCAAATGTACCATAAGAACTAGTAAACAATGTTTTCTCTTGATCCTCAGGAGCAATCTGTATTTAGTTGTAACCAGCATATCCATTTAGAAAACAAAAATATTTATGCTTAACTAGTCTATCCAACATCTGATCTAGAAAGGGAAGTGGAAAATGGTCTTTCCTTGTCATAAGGTTTAATTTTCTATAATCAATACATATTCTCCATCCTTTAACTTGTCTTATTGGTATTATTTCATTCTTTTCATTAACAATCATAGTAACTCCTCCTTTCTTAGGGACACAGTGAATAGGACTAACCTATGCACTATCTAAAATAGTGTAGATAATTCCATCATCCAGCCACTTTAAAATTTCTTTTTTAATAAATTCTTTCATAATCGAGTTTAATCTCCTTTAAGGATCAGCTTGAGGTTTGCAGTTATCCTCCATAAGGATTCTATGCATACATATTGAATGACTGATTCCTTTAATATTAGCTACTGTCCATCCAAAGGCTTTCTTATATTTCTTTAAAATTTAAAGCAAACTCTCTTCTTCTTTCTTTGTTAATTGAAAGGAAATTAAAACAGACAAAGTTGAGAAATCACCTAAAAAGGCATGCTTCAAATGGTTAGGAAGCAACTTTAAATCAAGTTCAGGAGGTTTTTCAGTTGATAGACCAAAAGATTCATCTTTTTCAGTCATGCCAAACAATTCAAAATTTTCATGAACATAATTTAAATCTTCCTCATGAAAATCTTCAGAATGCTGTAATTCCTTTTCTTACTCATGTTCCACTTTTTCACTTTCAAATCTTTCTTCATAAGCTGATTTGAAATGACATTCACTTAAATATCTGATAACATCCATCCTATAACATTCATCATCTTTACCTCTTGCAGAACATTTTATTGATTTTGAATTATTGAATGTAATAGTTTGATCATTGACTCTCATTATTACTTCACCTTTTTTACACATTTATCATCGTTCTGCCTGTGGCTAGGAAAGGTCTCCCTAAAATTATGGGTATCTCTTTATCTTCCTCTATATCTAGCACAATGAAATCAACAGGAAAGATAAACTGATCCACTTTCACCAAAACATTTTCTATAACTCCTTTAGGATATGTGATCGAACGATCCGCTAATCGCAGAGTTACCGTAGTAGGGATTATTTCTCCTAATCCCAGTCTTTTAAATATTGATAATGGCATAAGGTTAATTCTTGCACCCAAATCACATAAAGCTTTTCCATAAAGTCTATCTCTGATCGCACATGGAATTGCAAAACTACTAGGATCTTTAAGCTTTTCAGGAAGCTTTTTCTGAATTATTACACTGCACTCTTCACTAAGTGCAACAGTTTGATTATCTTCAAACTTCTTTTTTTTTGTTGAGAATATCCTTCATAAATTTTACATAGCTTGACGTTGGTTCTAAGGCTTCAACAAATGGAATATTGATTGTAAGCTTCTTAAATATCTTCATAACTTTGAAAATTGCTTATCCAACTTTTGTTGACGAAGTCTCTGAGGAAATGAAGGTGGTGGCTTTTCTAAATCAATCTTAAGTGGAGAAAAAAGTCTTTCCAAACCTTTCGGAGTGTCCTCTTTTGGTTTTTCAATCTCTTCTTTCTCAACTTCAATCTCTTTTTGAACTCTACCTTCCAACTCTCTTCCACTTCTCAATTGAATTGCTTTAACTTGCTCTTTGTTCTTATCTATTGGATTTACTTCAGTATTAGTAGGAAGCGTTCCTTGGGATCTATTACTTAATGAATTGACAATTTGTCTCACTTGATTCTCAATATTTCTGATTGTAGCTCCTTGTCTTTGCAATTAATTTCCTATTTGTAACACCACTTCTTCTATATCCAACTTCTTCTCCTTAAATTGTTAAGTATTGTTAAATCCTGGAGGATTGGTTTTTCTATAATTATCATTCCCTTGGTTGTTTTAGTTCCCCAATGGGTTTACTTGGTTGTTCCCCCATTGTTGATTACTACCACTCTTATTATTGTTATTCCAGTTAAAGTTTGGATGGTTTTTCCAACCTGGATTATAATAATTGGAATATGGGTTATTAGGCTTACTTATAACATTCAAAGTTTCTGGGGAAGTTTGAGAATGAACAATTTGGCCTAATGAATTTTCTTCAATCATGGAAATTGGCTGAGAAAAATTCATTCCAAATTGGTTTTCTTTCTTGAAATTGCAGCTACTTGATTTGCTAGCATTGCAAAAGCATCATTATCATGAATATTGGCTACCTTTTTAGAATTTAACCTTTCAGAAGGCCATTAAAAATTGTGTGTAGCCATTTCTTCAATTAAAGCATAAGCATCAGCAAACTGTTTAGTCATCAATGAACCATCCGTAGCGGCATCGATAATAGTTCTAAGAGATCCAACTAATCCATTATAAAAAGTCTGAATTATTAACCAATCTGGTATCGAATGATGTAGACACTTTCTTAGGAGATCTTTAAATCATTCCTATGCTTCATATATAGATTCACCTTCAAACTGACAAAAAAATGTAATATCATTTTTAAGCTTCACAGTCTTTGATGGTGAAAAGTATTTAGCAAGGAAATTTTATGCTAAATCACTTCAAGTTCTGATAGATCCAAGTGCTAATGAATTTAACCATATCTTAGCTTTATCCCTCAGTGAAAAAGGAAAAAGTCTAAGTCTAATAGTATCATCAGAAACACCATCATATTTAAAACTAGTACACAATTCTAGAAAATTGGCAAGATGTAAATTAGGATCTTCAGCTGGTGCTCCCCCAAATTATTAAATACTATTTGGATTATAGCAGGTTTAAGTTCAAATGAATTAGCAACTATAGCAGGGTGTTGAATACTACCATGAAGTTCATCCACTGTAAGGTTAGCATAATCCTTTAATGGTATGAATTCTTGATGGATGTTAACATTTTGATTTTATTAATTTGTTATTTCTTAAATACTTTTATCTTTTTCAGTACTTTTAATTTTTCTGATAGTTTTCTCTAATTCAGAATTGTAAGGCACAAGACCTTTAGAACCTGAACTACACATTAAAAAATAAAATACATAAAGTAAAACACACTAACAAAAGCAAAGAAAAGTAAAAGTTTTAATTTTTCTTAATCTTTTTTATATGAAATTTTAATTAATTTCCCCGACAACGACGCCAAAAACTTGATCCTTGAATTTTTATGCTCACATTTTTCATTTTATGTTTCTTTCCAATGATATTATCTCTTTCTTTGCAACAGATGCCGAAAACTTGAATCCAAAGTAAATAAGAAATATATTTTACTTATTTATAATGAAGGATTCTATGCAAGTATATGTATTATTTATCAAGTAATATATGACTTTCTGATTAAGCCCCGAGATATCGAACCTACAGGGAAATGTCTAAAAATATAAAGAAATAAGAACATTCATTTTTTACTTTTTAAATTGATTTTGTAATGTATATTTTAAAATATATAATTTGAAAATTGTTTTTAAAATTTTCTATTTAAGAAAAAGTAAAGCAAGCAACTACAATTTTCAAGACTCTAAAAACGATATGAAAGCAATGAGAATAAAATATCTTTTTCCACTTTTAATGAATGAGTAATAATTATGGTATTTCGTTGTGGATGTAGTTAATTGAGTTGTGCCAAATATGAACAATTATATTCTTTACCCTTACTTGGTTCTATAAATAAAATTGGTTATTTGAAGCTTTGAAATTTTGTAGATGGGTTAGGCAGGGAAGAAACCATCTCTCACTCTAAAGTTCCCTCTATTCCCTCCACCTTGGGGCTAACATCTTATAACAAAAATTTTCACCTCAAACCAAATTAGGGGGCTTTAGGCTGTCTCTCTAAAGACCTCTAATTTTACACTCCATTAAAAATATATCTCTCTATCTATTTGCATTCAATTATATGAACTACAATTCTCATCCATACAATTCCATGTGATTCTTTCTATTTTTTTATTGAGATAATACCGCATTAGATCTTACATAATATCACAACAAATTTTAACATCTTAATTGGCCAAATCATGAAGTAATTTAAGTTCAAGGAAATAAATTATCACAACTTCTTCCAACATTAAACTTATATACTTCACACAACTTCCTTCCATAATTTAATTACTTCATCATTTAAAAGGAATAAGATAAATAAAACTATTCATAACTCATGGAGAAAACACAAACACAACTTGATTTGAAAGACAAACATAGTGAAAACACAAGTTTTACTTAAAAACCAAATGTAAAAATAAAGATAAACACTTATCTGAAAATCCTCTCCACAAGACTCTGGAAGTTCCTCTGAAATTTTACTTTCCACTATAAGACTCCATAAAGGTTGGTACCCAACTGTGAGGATTGACTCTCCTAAATTCTAATACAAACTATGATAAAGTAAAGTATAAGAGTAAATAAAATTTGGCGAGAAGAAGCCTCTCTTTCTTCCTCTTTCCCTGGAAACAACTTCAAACTTTTCTCCAACTTCTCCCACCAAACTTTTTCTTCCAAACTCTTCTCTTGGGTGTGGAGCCACTTTTTGATCTTCAAGTCTTCATTTTTAAGAATTCTCAAAAAAGTGCTTTGGTGTTATGTCCAAATTCAATGAAACCACCAAGAGATGCATCCATCCATTCAAATCTTAAATGAATTTTGGCGCTAATGGGAAGTTAATGAAGTTTAAAGCAATGGATGCTTGAAAAACCTCTTCAAATTTGTGCAAAAATTAATTCAAATTTGTCACTTTAACTGTGGCGCCTATGCACCAGCCATCCGGCGAATAGGCGTCAGAGGCCAAACTTGCACACCTTCCAATTTTTGCTCCAAATTTGATCCTTTTTTGCTCATTTTTATCATAATCAGTCATTTTAATCATACCTGCAAGAAAAACACAAAACTAAATTCTATTAAAGTGCAATATCATCAAAAATAGGTATTAAAATGTGCATAAAAATACTATATATTTTAGGTGTATCACCCCACTCAAGGGATAATCAAAGTATCTAAGTTCATTGATCAAGAACTAAAATATCTTTAAGAAACTCTAGTTGAGTAGGGGTGATTTGATTGAACATTATGATGAAACCAAATGAACTCTAAATGAACCTAAAAGTTTTGAAAAGATGTTCAGGGTTATTGCCCGAGCACTTCCTCAATCTAATGGGATATTTTAGAAGAAAAATTGGACTTCATTGTTCTTTAATCAAGAAAACCATCCTTAACACACCTTACGACCCACCAAGTTATAAAATGGCTTCCCTCACTAAATTTAAATCACTAAATTTCAGTTGCTACTTTTATACCTGCTTTAAAATGCTTCATCAGGTGTACTTGAAGACTTCCAGGTAAGCCTTTATTTATGACAAATTACACTGCTTCATTTAATGCTTTACTCCTACTTACATGTCAAAACTGGAACTTTTAGGATAGCTGTAACAACAAAAACAAAACCAAGAATCGATTCACAATAATCAAAATATAAGAAAACTCAAAATTTAATCACAAAATAACCAACCAAAACTACAATCACAACTAAATTAATAAACCCTCTATTGGGTGATCGGGAATCCCTTGGATGATGCAACCTAGGCCTGCTAACAATATTTCCCAAAGTCTAAATGAAAGTATTGAATTCATTTACTTGAGTTTGGTAAATTCATCTGGACTAAGTGAATTCAAAGAAAATAGTGGTGCCAGAATGAGAGAACCGTGGGATCCTAAACGGTTTTGCTATAATCAACTTAAAGTCCCTCAAATAAAACTTAAGACATTAAATTTGACACACTAGAAAACTTGAACTCCAAAACTTAACACTTCTCTCATCCTTACAATTTGACATTTCTAAAACTAAACCAACTTCAATGAGGAGCTCGGAGCAAAAATCATGGGACACACGACCATCTTCAACAGCAAAATAAATCTACATCAACTAAATATTCCTTAGAAATGCATAACAAGCCATAGGACTTTGAGGTTATTTGTCTAGTGCAACATAAGTCCTCACCTTATCTTTAGGCCTTTGCACAATCATGTTGTGCAATTTAAGCCCGAACTCTTTTTAGGATCTCGAGTTTGTAGTCCGTCACAACATAAACCCTCCTATCTTCCAAGCTATTTGTATAATTATATCATGCAAACATAAGTCCAAAAAAACTAAAATTAGCAGGATTGAAACAATAAATAATTTCCAAAATTAAAGCCAACCAACATGATAGTCTGGGAAGTCACCAGAGGTTCTCCATCGGGTCTATGAGATCCTCTACTTCTCACTTCTTTGGATTCTAGAATAATTGTTCCAATTTGATCCCATCCCCTTAGATATTTCTAGGTCCATCCTTGAAATTCTTAAACTTTGAAATTCTTGAGAGAAAAATCACTGATCTTTATCGAGAGTTTTCTTAAGTGACTTCGGTTATTTAGGATGTAATTAACTATAGAGTCTTGCCTCTACAGAGAACTTTAGAACCCAGGTAATCTAAACCCTATTTAATCTTTTGTATTAATAGAGGAACTTGTTGGCCAATATAAATGGTTTGCAGACCAAACAGATGTCATAAATTCTGTAGTTTATTTAATCAAGCCATATCAACAAGTAGTGTGTCTATTCCTCAGAATAGATACATTACTTGTGATATTGCGCTCATTTATCTAAACTATTGCATATATGAGATTAGTTTGATTTCATATTTTTAAATTAAAATGACATTATCCATATATATATATATATAATAAATCTAAAACCAAATCTAAATCTCTTTAAAAAATGTGCCGACAGTAGACATATGTTCCTTGTTAACACATAACATATTACTTAATTCTATCAATTCTTTTTACTGCCGATGCCCTTATCTTCATTTTACTTTTCTTTTTCAATGAAATAGATGCATGTTTAGGAATTTAGATTTGCTTAGAAATTCTCTTATTTTATTAATGGGATGGTATTTTCATCGGCTCTTAATTGACTTTGTAAACTGATCACTTGTGAGGTTAAATACATTGAGAAACATAATGAACCGGGAGGGCTATGATTTCACCCAACTAGTGATACCACACTTCATTCTAGGCAGAGCAATGGAGATCACTTAAGGGGGAGTGCAACTAAATAGGGAGATAGGTTTCGATGGGCGTAGAATTAATTAGTTCTTAAGTGACAGGCTAGGTTCTTATCAATTTGGCTTAAGGTTTAGTATCCTGACGCTGAGATTCAGTCAATATAGTGGCATAGGCTTAGGGACATCTAGAGGTGAGAGTCTAGATAGTTCCAATGCAGAATCGTGATGTTAAGGAATCGGCCTTAAGTTAGCCAATGTTCTTTGCTAGCACCGGGAGGGGGTAAAGAATATGTATGCTCCTATTTGTCACTGACTACATTAAATTCTAAGCATTTCATTCCTTCACATTATCTAGGTAATTACACAAAAAGAGTTTTCTTTAACATCTCAAAATTATCCAAACTAATTTATCCAGATAAGTTATCTTAGATTTAATATTTTCATTTTGGATTAGTTGTTAGAAAAATCACATTAATCAACATTCTATACTAAGGTCTGATAGTAGTAAAATATAATAACCCTAAGGGATTTCTTACCTCGCTTCTGTGTGGGATCGATACTGGGTATTAAAAGAAACCCCTATATTACTTGAAATGATACATATACTTATGTAGTATCCCAACTGTGTAAACTATTTTCTAATTTTTATAGCATTTCAATTTTGCACACTAGCCGCTAAATATAAATTGGGTCAAATTTTTGACAATATTTTGAAAGCTAAATTATTGCGTAATTAAAGGTCAGGTCATTGGTCGCGATGCCTTAAAGAGCATTTCTTATTGGGTTGATTCCGATGAACAATACGAGTTAAGTTATCATGATTGACATGAGTATGACTGTGCTAAGGATCAAAGGGATCTAACATGTGTCACCCTTGCATGTTACGAGTCCACATTTAATAGCCCTTATTCTAAAATATATAAAATATATTTTTTCTATTTATTGCGCTCCTCCATAATTTCAAAATTATGCATATAGCAAGCTGGGCCATGTGTAAGGCTAACCATTTTTCAAGATCCATCTTGGGTGACACCCTTTAGATCATTTAGATCTTTAGGATGGGGCTGGTGCAGTGACCCCGTCAAAGTCATACATCCCTTGAGACTTACCTTGTACTTAGATGTTAGTTAGGACACATAACACTAGACGGTGTGCTAGACTAGGATTTAAGGTGCTAGATAGTATTTTTTTTATTCCTCTGGCTATTATTCTATGTTGTATTACTTATTCTAGTCATGCGTCACCTTTCTACTTTTTGGTGTGCTAATGTGCTTGATGTACATGGTGATATTGTAGAGAGTCCTTCTGCAGGGAGTCGTGCCTATACTTGCACTCACACATGTACTACTATGAGGGAGCCTAATCCTTTTGACTTGGATGTGCCATTAGCTTCCCTGCTTATAAGCACGGCTCATTTTATACGTTGCATGGCTTTCCCAGCTAACACTTATTTTCATGCTGGCCAAGTCTTTTATTTTCTCTTTCAATGTATTTTATAGAGTCCTTAAATTGAGTTTGTATTGGAAATAAGGTACGGGCACATGTCTCAAGATGGATGTCATATTGAACCATGTGATGGGGTCCGGGAGAGACATCTCATGCCCCATGCTTTAAGTTTGAAGTTTCTATGTTGTCGTATAGATCTAGGATCGGGCATGTATATGTAGAGTCCGGCTGCTTTCCTATTTTCCTAGGTTATATTGCTGACGTAGTGGCGTTTTGGCCTCTTTTATATATTTTAGAGAGCTTCCTTTTATTGAATGCTTATATGTATGGATTGCTTCTATTGTTTACTTTAGTGCATCTGGGTTATCATGAAAATTATAATCTAGACTCTTTAAGAACCATAAAATTATAAATTTTCTACTTAAAAATCCTAATAATAATAGATTGAGACAATCAAATTTTCAGATTAAAAGATTATAGACTATTAAAAACATGTCTTTGCTTTTTGCATGTCTTTCGGGCTAGTTTTAAAATGGGCCACATGCATGGATATCACCCTAATCATATTTAATAGAGCCTCTACACTTACGATTTTGGTAGATAGCTACATCATGTTTGCGTGTCTTGAGGAAAAATCCTCGTGCTTCTCCAACCTGACTGGTCCAACATACCTTTTTACATTGGAGATTGTCTAGTGCACATAGGGAGTTAGAAGACTCCACAACCCAGATGAGCCGTAAGTCCTTTTTACTGCCGATGCCCTTATCTTCAAATTGATCTTGTTTAGACATATACTCTAAACCCATCACAAGAGGATTGCCCATACATAAGCCTTCCATCGCTTTTCTTTTTTATTTGTTTATTTATGTATCTATCGTAAAACCTTTTTTTATTCAATTAATCTCTTCTTCAAATCATTTGTATTGTTTGAGAGGGAGACTAATTTGAATAAGGGAATTATATGATGACACATAAATTGACAAGATGGAAAATCTAAGCTCTAAAAAGAACCGGGAAAAATAACAATTCTCAGACCTTTTGTTGTAAGCCTTATAGGGTTCTGCTTAGCATCCTAATTTAATAGTGATAACTGTTTTGTCTCTTCATATAAGCTAGTTGCCTTACTAATAAAATTTTTAAATATCTTGATAGTGAAGCCTTTTAAAAACAAAAAAAAAACCTAAAATTGTTCCTTAAAAGGATTTTTATGGAATATTATTCTTATAACTGAGGTTCCCACTTTAAGCTTAAGATTCTTCACCTTAAGATGTAGTCGACTAGGGATTCATCAGGCTTTTGTTTTTTGATGAATAAATCATCTACTGTGATATATCATTGAGCTACAACAAATCTCTTTATAAATAGATCTTCTAGTTCTGAAAAAGTCTTAACTGACCCACTAAGCAATTCGACATAGACAAGCTATTGACAAATAAATGGAAGAGTAAGGCATCAATTCCCCCGACATTACAACAACTTGCTCAAAAATGAGTCAAGTGTTGTCTTTGGTTACTAGTTCCTTTGAAAAACTTAAAGGTTTGTGGAACAAACCTTTTAGATATTGTAGTGAACCAAATTCCCCAAGATATGGTCTCTCTTTAGGTATAGATGAGATGACTCGATATTGAGCTAAGGCACCTTCTACTTATTTCTCAATTAAGATTTATAGGAGAGGTGATTCTGAGTTCTTCTTTGAGACTTCTCCCTCGGTTCATCTTCAGGTTTCTCCATTTGTACATGTAAAGAGGCCAAGATTTTCTCCATTCTTCTTTTTAATTTCTTTATTTGTTGATTCCTATGTTTCAATTATTCTAACAGATTTTGGGTAGTGTCAAGTGTTATACCTTTCTCTACCATATCATCATGGGAATCATTATCTTATTGACATTCCCTTACCAATGATTGGTTGCGACAACCATAACATCAACAACATCTCTTGATGCGAGTTCTTCTTTTCTGAGTGTTTAAACAGCTTCCAATTCACTTATGACTTCATTTATTAGTGACCTTTGACATATTTTGGATCAATAGAATATATTTAAGTTCATGATCTGATAAAATGCAAACCAGATTGATTTTCCCCTCTTTGATTTCTATATCTTTTATGTTTCGATCAGGATCTATATATCCTGGATTTGTTATACTTTTCTAGGTCAAATGAAAGAATTATTCTCATGTCACTTGTCTAGAGAGGTGGTTCACAACCTTCATGCTTAATGGGATGAAAGGAGGAGCATTAGGTGATAGTCGAAATGGTATCCAGGCCTTTCTGAGTTACATCAGAATGAAAGGAGGTGCTTTAGGAGACAATTAGTGTGATTGAACACAAAAAATCAAAAAAAGAACTGTTCTGATTGCTTTTTTTACTTCAAGACCCTTTTTTCTTGATTCATGATATAATTCTTCCTACAACATAAAGGATTTCTGCAATAGGAGAACCTTCCCGCTTTGTGATGTTTACGAACACCTTGTAAAGTCAAGCTATGTGTGATCTTCTTCTTTTAATATTAGGGACTGCACATCTATATGGAAGTAATTCTGCTATGTTATGGACATTTTCTTCTCTTTAAGCAGTAGAGAGCATATGAAACCTACTTGCTTTGAAGAAAGAAGAGGTCTCTGGTTCAACATCATCTATTTATTTTGTTATCCATGCCTCTCTTGCAGAGCCCCCTGTTCTGACATTGTCCTTGAATCTTACTCAATACTGAAGTGACTTCATCAGATGGGTCAATCGTGAAGATCACTGAAGTTTTAAGTAGGTCACAGATCAAATCAGGAGTTTTCTTGATTTCTTCTTTCTTAGGATGCTAAGGAAGAACAGTGGTAGTTACAATAGTGTCAGCCTTGATAGCCCAATCATTTTCAATGATGGAAAGTGTTCTTCTAATTCAATGTTAATGTATAGCAAGGATTCCCTGTCAACTATAGAAAATTTAGATTTGTTGAACCCATTTCAAACTTGATTGGGGGCCCACGGTTCAAATAACTTGGGTCAAATGCAAGGTTACTTCTATTTTAAGAGTGAAAATGAGTTTAGGAGACATCTTACTTCTAATGTGTACAGAAAGATATCAATAGAGAGTTGACTATAAATTCTTCAATAATTATTTGAATGAAAACTAAGATAATAATCAATTTGATAAAGGTTTTAAGGAGTATTGATGACAATACATGTCCTGAAATCTACTCATTAAACAGAGTTTAAGTGAGCAGATGGAGACTCAAAGATTAAAGACACGGTAAAGGACCTAGAGTTTGACAAACCCATAAAAAGCTTGATAGAAGGATAGACAATTTAACTTATCACAAAAGATGAAGAGAAGAAACTTTCCCCTGTGGAGTCTCTAGAAGAAAACTTTGGTGGGATTTTTTATTGGTGTCTACCATAGATCTTGAAATATTTCTATCTAAATGATCAAATATGACACTTAAAATATAATATACTATCTCATAAAATAGAAATATTACCTTAGAATAGATTCAATCAGTCAAAAGAGAGAATTCTTTGGGATTTATGGATCTGTGGAGCCAGGATTCTTCCCTTAACATACAGGTGTAAGATAAGATTTATTTTAATTCTAGGCTCTTGATCCCTACAAGGGCAAGCCCTTCTAGTTAATTACATCTTTAGAGTTGTGAAGCCTAAAGAAAACACTTAATGTGATAAGTTAAATTATTAGAGATCAGAATTTCATAATTGAAATGATTAGAGGTATATGGTCCAAATTAGAAGAATTAAGTTTCTAGGGATGATCATACAGTTGAATGATAGCATGTCATAGGAAGGCCCAAGATATAGAGTAAATTTTAAAGAGAGATTTAAAAGGGGTCTGATATTGATTTTGTACTGATCATGTAAAGTCAAATGATAAATCAGGGATAATATATTTGATTAACAAGAATGGTTGGAAACCCTAAGCTAAGGATAGAGTCGGGTAAGAAAGGATTTCTAAATGATTAATGAAACCCCTAGACTCAGTAAGAAATTCTATAGGCAGACTAACCTTGAATTTGGGAATAACATCCCTGGTCAAGATGCCTATGGCTTTCCATTGTGTCGGAAACTCTGGTATTCATCGACTATGACTAGCCTTATAATAAGGAGCCCCCCTTGAGTGTCGAAGCATGGAGGATTCATAGTTTAAAATCAATTTCAAATACCTTCATTATAACCATGGGTTACTTCATTCTAGGGTATTCCCTAAAGGGGAATGTATTTTTTATTTGTATGTTCTAGTACTTAACACTAATAAGGGTACTTAAGTTAACCTAAGCTTCGATACTCAGACTAACCTGAGGTAATTGTGTGGCCCTCGATTTGGTTTCTAAGTTAGCTAACATAAGTCATGTGCCAAATCTACCTAGGTTCAGTTATTATTCTTTATCTTGATGTGTTTTAGATATTTATTTGAAGTTCATTATTTTAATTTATGTCTTTTTTCAATTCCCAGGTTTGTTAGTCATGTTGAGAAATCAGAGTTTTTTAAGTTTTGAGTTTGTTTAGTTTGACGTTTGATTTATGTTGTTTGTGAGGAAAACTATCTAATGAGAGGTTTCCTCCCTTGTTTTTCTTTTATGTTTTTTTTTCTTTGGATTTTGAACATGGAGTAACATGAAACAAAACATGAAATAACACATGTAAAGTAACACATAAATTAGCCTTATATTAGACTTGAGCTAGGGTTAAATCTTTTGGCTTAAGCTTAGGGTGGGTTTAAACTAATTTGGGTTGGTTAGGATTGACTCAGATTAAGTTTGATTTGATTTAAAATGGCCATTGTTAAGCTAGTTTAACCTGAATGAAATTTTGGTAGACTTGTGTTGACCCGGGTTAAGCTATGTTGACCTAGGTTTCGTTTGGGTTGACCCAGGTTAAGCTGGATTGACCTAGGTTTGGTTTTCATCAATCTACGTTAAGCTTGACTGACTTAGATTTGATTTATTTTTACCTTGGTTTGGTTTGGGTTGACTCGGGTTATGCTGGGTTGACCTGGGTTGAGCTGGGTTTGATATGGTTGAGTTAGATCTAAGTTGGGTTAGGTCCTAGCATGGTCAAGTCTAGGTTAGGTTAGACCCTAGTTAAGAGGGTTAGGAACAACATATTGAGTGCCTAAGATGAGTCCTCTCATGGCTCTTGTGAGCTTAACATGGCTTCTTGGCTCAACCTAAATGGATTGATTTTACTCACATTTAATCAATCTTCATTTTTCCCAAATTTCAAATTTTGACCCCCGGGGCCCTAAACCCACCAAACCTACCAAATACCCTTGAAGTTGTCCAAAATTCCCAAAATTGCCTAAATTAACCAAGATTTCTCAAAATCAACCCTAAACATTCCTCACCACTCAAATTGATCATTCATGACCAAATATAACAAAATTTCCGAAATTAGCCCCCAATACCCTTCATGTACTCTACTTGTACCCTAAATAGCCTAAAATTCCAAAAATTCAGAAAATTCTTAAAAAATCCCAAAAATTCCAAAATATTATCCACATCCTTTTCTTCAAATACCACCTACCCTAATTTTGTCAATTTAACCTAGTTTGATAAAAAAATCCTAAATTGGCCCTTAAGGCCCAAAGTGACCAATTAACCTAATCCATCCCAAATTGAACCCAAATGTCACCCAATTTTCCCCAAATTTGTTTTGAAACCTTCCTAACATCCCCACAAATAAAACTCTAACTTAATTTACCAAATATTTGGACCCAAACTCCACTTAAGCCTAACTCAAACCAAAATTCCCCAAATTGGCCTAAACCAATCATGAACCCAAACAAGCCCAAATCCCAAAATCAAGACTTAACCAAAATTGAAAACTCTTTTTAACACCTTCATAAAAACTTTGCAACATTAATTTCATATCAAAACCAACGTTAGCCCAACTTTAGCCCAAGTTAGCCCAATTTGACCCACTTTGACCCTATTATTAAAAGACCCAAATTAAACACAATTCAACTCCAAATGACCCCAAATATTTCCTAAAACCTTCATAACACATTCCCAAACTAAATGCAACATTTATTTGGCATAACCTTTTACCAAATTTTTATCCAAAAGTTTATTTTAAAACCTAAAAGCCCATCTCCTTAAAACATTTTTAAAGCCCATCTCCACCAAATTTAAAAAGCCCAAAAACCTATTCCAGGACCACATGCCATTCCTCTTCATAATGCATTCAATTAAAATCTTCTCTAAGTTTCAAATTCATCATTAAACCATTCCAAATCAAGTTTCATCCAAATTTTCATCAAGATATCAAAAAAATCCTAAAATCCTTTCTCATGCAAGTGAGCCAACTTTTTCCAAGCCAAAAGTGAGCCAAATGAAGCCATGAGCAAGCCATGTACAAGCAATATGAAGCCATGAGAACTTTGACTTCTCACCACTCCCTAAATAAAAAAAGGAGGAGGGCCTTTAAACACCCTTTAAAAAGTCATTAACCCTTTCCATGATTCCCCTTAACCCAAGATTAATCCAAACAATTTTGATGGGGACTTCACCACGGTTTGCTAGCTGACCCAATTGATTCCCTCAGCCCAAAATCAAGTCTTGGGGAGGTACACCCAACCCATTTCCATGGCTTGACCATTTTAAGCCCAAAATGCACTCTTCCCCCATGCCATTTAAATTAAACCCTTTACACATGGCAGCAACCAATTGAATTCACCAAATCCCATCTCTGACCTCACTGGTCATGAGGGTGACTTGATCCTGGCTGGACCACCACCTGGGTCACCGGAAAACACCAGGCCGAGAGCTCCATGTGAGCCAAAAAAAATCCAAACTCCCTTTTTGAGCTATCCCATTCCAATTGGACTCCATAGCTCTTCTTCTCCTCCCCTGAGCAGCTGATCCAACCCTGCAATCGATCCTAGGAAGCTCTCTAGCCATGGCTATTTAAACTCCTCACCTCCACGGCCAAAAGGTTGGATGCACTGGACCTTAGTAGAACCCTGTCAAATTGGTTCCAAACTCCTCTCCTAACCTAGAGCAGTTGATCCCCACTGAAATCCAGCCCTAAAATCCTCTCTATGAGCTCAATTTCTGAGCTCAATTTTAAGCCCAAAAATAGGATACTTCACCATAGTGAGCCAATCTTCAAATTGATCGACCCTACACCATCACCAGACCAAGAGGAGAAGTTCCCCATTGAAAGCGCCCTCACCAGGCCAGCCATTCCTCCTATCAGCCAAGCTTTGAAATGGAGTTTAGTGGAAATCATACCTAGGCAATTCACTAGGACCAGAGGCTCATTCTGTAGACTCCTTGGACTCCAGCGAATGTGCCGAGCACATCCAATCTAGGCTTCACCTCTTAGACCAAGGTATGGAGACTTCTCCTTAGCCCGAGCTTCCAGCGATTCCCTATTTTGCTTTACTCAATTTCAAGGCCTATTAGTCATATGGATTTGTAGCTCTCGTTTAGAAGAACAGATAGGATCAAATTTCATGTAATTTGGTTGAGAAATGAGCGAGATCTTAGGGTTAGAAGGTGGACAACTCTCGGGACGCACCAGAGTTAGACGATGACCAGGGACCATCGAATGGCTTGTGTATCGAGTGAACGGCCAGGATCGCGTCGGACGAGGAGACAGAGTGAAATGGCAGGCCGCATGGCATCCCAATCAGATGACGACATCAAATGGCGGAGCGATGTCTGTGACTTCGGAGTGCCTAGGATGACTTGGTGCCGCGCTGGATAAGTAGAAAAATAGGGGATTTTTCTATTTAATTAATTTAGTAAATTTTAAAAATGCATAACTTTGCATATAAAAATCATAAAAATAAAAGAAAAATACCCAGTATACAAATTGAGCAACAGGGTATTTTTCTTTTAACTAACAGAGGAGAATAATGTGGAAAAAGAATTAAGTTAATTTGTTGAGTCTATAATTTTTAATGATTTAAATACTCTCTGTGATTTTTTTTAATTCTCAATTTGTATACATAATTCACCATGGCATGAGACCATAAGGCTTTTGTAGTCTCTGACCTTGGGAGCATTCCCTTAATTTTTCAAGGCTAGAGGCCATCTCTATGATAAGTTATCTATTTTCTAAATTTTTGTGTCAGTTTTAGCATTTTAATTCCAATAATTTTCATGTTGATTATAAAAATCTAGAAAAATTAGGGGAGGTATCTTATGACCAAAGGACCTTAGGAAAATTATGGTTTGATTTAACTCTTTAGAAATAACCCTAATTAGCCTAAGCACTTAAAACTGAACTTTAATTAATTAGGAGTAACCACACATAAAAAACACATGAAATTAATTCTCCACTATCACTTAGGATACAAAGAACCTCACATAAAAATTTCAAGTCAATTGGAATTAATTTAACCCATTAAATGAATTAATTAAGTGACATAGCTATTCTAAAAATTAAAAAATTTATAAAGTCCAAAATACACCTAAAAAATCCACCAAATTAATTTTGAGGCCTCTCTGGTTTCAGAGAAGTCTAAGAAAATTAAAATTAGAATTTTTCAAAAATTTTCATTTTTAACTCATTTTTGAATATTTTAATAATTAAAAAATTATAAAAATCACAAAAGTATTAAACATCATAAAAATGTCACATTTGGTCTTCTAATCACTTAGGAACTATTCCCCTAATTTTCCTAGGTCTCTAAGTTAAGATATTAATTTTTAAAGGCTTAGGATAATTTTTAATACTTAAAAAATAGATTTTCTTAACTTTTCACTAAAATAATTCCAATAAATCAACCAAAAATCAGAAAAATATAAAATTTATTTCTCTGGGTTCCCTGACCTTAGAGAGGTTTTTGAAAAATATAAAACTTAAATTTTAACTTTAATTTTATTTTATAATTAATTAACACTTCAAAATTTAAATAATTATAATAAATTAAATATAATTTAAAAAATCACCAATACTGGTCCAAGTGGTCCTCTAGTTAGTAGAAACATCCCATAATTTTCCTAAGGACAGAAACCCTACTTTGGTCTTGTTGATGAATTTTCATTGAAAACCCTTATTTTTCATTAAGATAATTATATAAATTAAATTAAAAATGGAAAAAATCACATTTTCTCCTCTAATGTCTTAATGGACATGTGAGTAAGGTGATATAAAAATTTCAAGTTCATTTGAGCTCAATTTAATGAGTTATGAAGTGAATATGCTTAAAAGGGGCATAAAAGTAATTAAGGATTTTAACCTTAATTAATACTTTAAGGTTAATCAAAGGGAGGGTAAAATATCTGATCTTAATTTTCTCTTGGATGATTGAAATTTAGGGAATAAAGGGGTAGAAACCCATTAATCACTTTGAAAATATCAAAATGAAACTTTAATTAATTAAATCATTTAAATTTTGGAGAATAATTAAAATTTTGGATTATTAAATTTGGGGATATGACTTAGGAAGATGTCAATTCTTTAATTTAAAGTCCCTAATTGAATTAATTCAATGGTATTCAATCCTTAATTAATTCAAATAATGACAATTTCAATTAATAATCCTTAATTAAATTAAAGCTTAAAACATTAAATGATTTAATAATTAAATTAAAATAAATTTAAAACACTTAAAACTAATTTGAAATCACTTAAGAACAAACTTAAAACAAATTTGAAACATTAAATAATCTTGAAACAATTCATAATTAAAAATGTGAAAATTAAACCAATTAAAGCCAACTTAAAGTACTATAATTAATTCAAAATGAAATTAAATGATTTAAATACCTCTTCCAACCTAAATGATTTTAAAACATTTAAGAATCAATTTGAAACCTTACTATCAAATCAGATTGTTTTAAATCATCAACCCAACATTAATGGCTAAATCCTTCAATAAAATAATTTACCCCTGAAGGCTCCCACATTTATAACCCTTAAATAAAGTATCAAGTGAAAAGTCACTTTACTCATCGGATAATCAAAAGTCACAGTTCACTGGGCAAGAAACAAAATTCAACTTAATTCTTGGATGATTAACTCACCTGTATAATAAAACTCATTTAGACTCGAAATAATCTCAGAAGTATTGAAAAGATGTTCAGGGCTCATTCTAAACACTTTCTCAATATGGTGAGGTTATTTAGAAGAACAATTGAACTTTTGGTGAAGAAAATCATCCTTAACAAGACACAAGAACCTAGACGTCATAGGAATTGACTAGCAATAGGATTAGAATCTTGGTAGACAACCAGAGCCTTCCCTTAGCTTTACATAGGTATTTCTTGCAAATATAAATGCTCTGACATGTGTTTTAAGTGCAGCCGGGAATGACGAGAAGATCCACCAGGTACGCTTCTATTTTATTGTGATTTATTTACCTGCACTGTACTTTACTTCTCTTGCATGTTAAACAACATTGTCACCCTGCATGAAAACCAAATCCTTTAGGATAGCCACAAAACTGAAACCCAAAACTAAATTAAAAATCAGCACAAGATAAAATTCACCGCCACAACATTCAAAAGATAAAACAACTAAAATTTTAATCACAAACAGAATAACAAAACTACAACTGCAACTAAATTAAAACGTCTCGTTGGATGATCGGAATCCCTCTAATGATGTGACCCACATATTGCTAACGAGATTTCCCACGGTCTAAATGAAAGTGTGAACTCATTCAGTTGATTTTAGCAAATTCATTTAGAGTAAGTGAATCCGATGAAAATAACGGTGCCGGGATGACGGAACCGTGGGATCTTAATCGGTTATGTTTAATCAACTTTAAGATTTGTTTTAATTAAAACATAAGGACACCTGAACCTTAAGACTTCTAAACCAAAACACCTCTCTCATCTCTTGATTGCCACTTTTTAAAACTAAACCTCTGCAATAACAAGAAGCTTGGAACACAGTGGGCAGCACGACCATCTTCATCAGCAAAACTTGTGTCTACTTCAGGAAAACCATTCTTTAGTCTACATATCCAAGTCATAGGATTTCAAGGTAGTTTGCTTAGTGCAACATAAATCCTCAACGTTTCTTTAGGCATTTGCATAATCATGTTATGCAAATTAAGTCCTAACCGGTCTTAGGACTCCGAGGTAGTCATTTGGTATGACATAAACCCTCACATCTTCGAGGCTATTTGTGTGATTATATCATGCAAGTATAAGTCCTAATTAAATAAAATTGGCAGGATTGAAAAATTAAATAAATTCTCAAATTGAAGCCAAACAATAGGATAGTCGGGAAGTCACCAAAGTTCACTTTGGTTCTGTGACATCCCCTACTTCTCTTCCTTTGATTCCAAAAAATAAACTGTTCCAAATTTGAGCTATTCCCTATTAAAATTTCCAAAATCTAATTTGTTTAAAAACTTAAACTTTGAAATTCTTGAGAGCAAAATCACTAATCATTATCGAGAGTTTTCTTGAGTGTCTTCGGGCATTTAAGATGTAATTAACTATAGGTGCTTGCCTTTATAGGGAACTTTAAGAACCCGGAAAATTTAAACCCTGCTTAATTTCTTTATATTAAGCAGGGGAACTTGTCGGCTTATAAAATTGGTTCGCAGACCAAACAGATGTCACAAATCTTCTAGTTTATTTAATCGAGCCCCATCATCAAGCAGTGTGTCTATTCCTAGGGATAGATACATGGTTTTTTATGCTGTGCTCGTTTATATAAACTATTTGGGATGTGAGACCGGTTTGATTTCATTTCTTAAAATTTTATAAACTTAAAATTATTTTCAAAAATCAAACAATACTTTTCAAATTATATATATATATATATTAATTAAATTTAAAATCTAAAATTCGCTGACAACTTCTGTAGGAGACCCCTTTTCAAAACACATAACCTAAAAATATGCCAACAGACCACTCTAGGCTAAAAAAGGGTACGTTCAGTTTTGGCCAATTTAACTGTACTGGACTAAAGAAAAATGTTCGTGCAAGTCCTATGTACCCATATAGAGGACAACAATCTTTAGTAGTGGTCATGACATTTTTTTATCTACTGCAGTAGAAGAGAGGTTCGATGGTCGTAGAAGGTTTTATCTACATGTTCTCCTCTAGAGTCAAGTCAGATGACTTTATGGTGTTGGGTCAACCAAAAAGTTTCACTTATTGAGAGTTGAGAATAATATAAAAGATTAAAAGCAGTGCTTTCTCCTTGAGTCTGCCAAATACTAGAGAATCTCGACCCATTCGACCAATGGAGTATATAAGAAGAAAAAGACTGTGCCTCCCCAATTCAAGGCATGGCTTTGGCTATCGAGGGGAGGCAGCTATCTATCCTCTAGTACACCACTGACATGGTGGTGAACAAGATCCAGGATTTGGATAGATTTAGAGTGATGATCACACACTTATGGGAGAAGATAGATGCGGAGAAGTAGCAATGAAGGATTGAGATGTTCACCCAGCTTTCTCAAAAGAAATCATAGAATAAGGTAGTTTGATAAGAGGTTATCGAGGGAGAAAAATAAGAGGAGGCAATCATTTGTGCCGATAATATGATTCCAGGTTTAAATTATATCCACTCTATATTTGAGAATACTATTGTGATACAATGATTTCCAATAGAGAACTTATTGATCAAAATATAACCTACTTTGATGGGTTTAGATTCTTTGAGGGCACAATGCCAGGAAGCAGAAAGAACTCTAAGCATTTTAAGATCTGATGCCAGGGTAGAACTTTGAGGTAAGTAGATCTGAATAGAGTGACTCCTTGACAAAAAATTTCCAGCTTCATTGATTTTGTAAAGAGGGGAGGAGCCTAGTCTGCTGTCACATATGGTTTAAATTATGTCCAAATCACAGCCTACCATAGATGCATTAGGAGAGCAAACCCATCACAGAGAAGAGGTCTAAACTGAGTCTAAACTGGAGTTTAAGCTTGTTGCCTCAAATGAAGCCCATCGAAGGAAAGACATGGGTCTGATGGTCAATTCAGACGCTTAACTTCCCTTGCCGTCTGGAAAATGACAGAGGGGCTTTAGGGAAATGGATTTCGATGCAAAAGAGGCTGTTAAAATATTATTTGAGTAAGGACTACCAGTTTGTGTTTATCAACATAATGGTGGATTAATTTTCGACACCCTAGGTTTTGATGTATATGCCTCGATGATCGTGGACACCCTCTGGTCGGAGAGTTATGAAAAAGCACCCCAACAAGCACAACCCTTGAAACCTATGCCATATGGTTGAACAATACCAACTTCTGTGACTTACAAATACTCATCAGTTATCCTCTCTCTATCTCAACACCAAGGAGAAGGTTTTTAAAACTGAAAAAGAGGGCCAAGCTTACTAAGGAGTGATTAAAGGCAGCTAAGGATTGGGTGGTCGTGGCTAATGCTAGATTAGAAGAAACTAAGGAAGAGTTGGAGATGTTGTCTAAGTGGGTTTTAGTTAATCATGAGGAGAATGATGTTCTGACAAAGAAAGTGGCAACGATTGTTGACCTCATTTTTGGTGAGGTCTTCTCTCTCCTTAGTGCTTAGGATCTAGCCATAGGTTTTCCCTTTGACTATCCTAGAGGACTAGAAATGGAACCCACCACCACTTAGAAATTCAAACCACATCTTGACTCCCTTCAAACCCCACAAGTTTGATTGTAAACCCCTAAACCACTTGGAGGGTTATGATCAAATGTGGAGGTTTAAAGGATGAGTTTCTTAAGAGACTCTTTGGCCTTAGGGTTACCCTAGGTGGTCTGGTCCTGGTGAGGGTAAGCTTGCACACAGCACTCCCTCACACACATTCCAAAACCCTAAAACCACACCTATACCCAATTTGACTTCCTGACTCATGTAGGTAATTCATATGGATGGACCTTAACCCCTAAGCCCCTAGCTAAGAGGATTAGGAACAACATAGTGAATGTCTAAAATGAGTCCACTCATGGATCTTGTGAGCTTAACATGGCTTCATGGCTCAACCAAAATGATTTCATTTCACTCACACTTGATCAAACTTCATTTTTACAAAATTTCAATTTTTGACCCCTAGGACCCTAAACCCACCAAGCCTGCCAAATGCCATTGAAATTGCCCAAAATTTGCAAAATTGCCTAAATTACCCAAAATTCCTCAAAGTCAGTCCTAAACATTTCCCACCACTCAAATTGATCATCCTTGGTCAAATATACCAAAATTTTCAAAATACCCCCCAATACCCTCCAAATATCCAAAATACCCTTTGAACCCAAAAATTACAAAAATTCAGAAAATTCCCAAAAAATTTCAAAAAATCTCAAATATTCCCAATTTCATTTTGTTCAACTACACCATAAGCAAATTTTGTCAATTTAGCCCACGTTTACCAAAACCCTCAATTTGACCTATTTTTATCCTAAGAAAGCCCAACGTCCAACCAAACCACTCCAATTGACCTCATTTTTTATCTAATTCAATCCTAAACTTCAGTTTAATATCCCCAATATCAATTTAAACCAAATCTAAACTCAATTTTACCAACATGTGGATATAATTTCAATTTGAAGCTTAAAGCCCAATTTTGGCCCATGACCTAAACTTAGCCCAAACCAACCCAACTTAACTCCAATTAGCCCCAAATCTTTTCTAAAACCTTCCTAATATCCCCACAAACAAAACATTCACATGATTTGCCCCAAATTTGAAACAAAACTCCACCCAAGCCTAACTCAAACCAAAAATCCCCAATTTGGCCTAAACTAATCATGAACCCAAATAAGCCCAAATCCCAAGATCAAAACCCAACCAAAGTTAAAAAACTCTTTGTCACACCCCCATAAACATTTTTTAACATTAATTTTACATCAAAACCAACACTAGCCCAACCTTACCCCAAGTTAGCCCAATATGACCCACTTTGGCCCCATTACTAAAAAGACTCAAATTAAATCTGATTTAACTCAAAATCATCCCAAACGTTTTCCAAATTACTCATGGCACATTCTTAAACCAATTGCAACATTTATTTGACACAACCCTTCACCAAATTTTTATCCATCAATTTGTTTTAAAACCTAAATGCCCACCTTCCTAAAGCATTTTAAAATCCCATCTTCACCAAATTTAAAAAGCCCAAAAATCCATTCTAAAATCCATATGACACTCTTCTTCATCGTGCATTTAATTAAAAGCATCCCTAAGTTCCAATAAATTATCAAATTATTCTAAATCAAGACACATGCCAATCTCCCCTAAATTCATCAAAAATACCAAAACACATTTTTATGAAAATAAGCCAAACTTTTCCCAAGCCATGGGCAAGCCAAATGAAGCCATTCACAAGCCATATGAAGTCATGAGAGCCTTGACACCTCACCAAGCCATAAATGGTAAGAGGAGGGCGTTCTTTCTTAACTTTTCACTAAACCTTTTTAACCCCATTTATGCTACACTCTAAACCAAGCTTAGCCACCTCACAATGGATAGAGACCTCACAACCTTCTCTTAACTGACCCAAATGATTCCTTTCAGCCCAAAATCAGGCCTTGGTGGGTGCACCAAGCCCATTTCCATGGGTTGACCAAATCAAGCTCAAAATAGCCCCTCCCCCTTTCCATTTTAATCAAACCACTTTACACATGGCCAAAGCCAATTGAACTCACAAACATCAAGCCCTGACCTCCCTGACCCTGAGGGTGACCTGACCCTGCCGGCCAGCCGCCTGGGTCGCCGGAAAATGCCATGGCCGAGAGCTCCACGTGAGCCAAAATTTCAAATTCTTCCTTGCTGGGTTGTCCCAACTCAATTGGACTCCATGGTTGTTCTTCCCTTGCATAGAGCAGCTGATCCCAAGCCCTAACTCCCCCTGGGAAGCCCTCCAGCCTTGTCTATTTAAACACCACCACCTCTGGGCCAAAGGAGGTGTTGAACCAAAACCATACCAAAACTCTACCAAAATCATTCCAGACCCTTCTCCTAGCATAGAGCAATTGATCCCCACTGAAATCTAGCCCTAATTCCCCCTCTGTGAGCTCAATTTCTAAGTTCAATTTCAAGCCTAAAACCAGGACACTTCACCACAGTGAGCCAATCCCCAAATTAATTGACTCTACACCTTCACCAGACTAAGAGAAGAAGTTCCCCAGCAAAAGCTCCTCTCCAGGCCAGCCATACTCTCTATCGGCCAAGCTTTGAAATCAGGCTTGGTGGAAATCGGGTCTAGGCAATTCACCAGAGCCAGAGATTTAATCTGGAGCTTTCTTGGGTTCAATCAAAGGTGCCACAACTCTCTGATTGAAGCTTCACTTCTCAAAGCAAAGGTATGGATCTCTTCTTCCTTCCAAGCTTCTGTGAATTCTCCATTTTGTTTGGCTCAATTTCATAGCATGTTAGTTGTATAGATGTGTGTGTCTTGTTAAGATGAATCCATAGAGCATAAGAACATAAAATTTGGTGGAGAAATGAGGGAGATCTTAAGGTTTTAGTGTGGACGGCTCTTGGGTTAGGGCGCTCGGGGACGATGAACGGATGTCGTCCATTCGCGCGTGTATCGTATGAACGACCCAGATCGCGTCAAACCAGAAAATGGGGCAGGAACCGCGGGCTGCGTGGTGCTGAGCCAGATGGCGGCGCCGAATGGGAGTGCGCCATGTGGAACTTCGGAGCTGCCTAGGTTAATGCGGCGCTGGCTGATTTAAATAGAAAAATAGGGTATTTTTTATTTATTTAAATACCCAGAACTTAGAAAATTCATATCTTTGTGTAGAAAAATCACAAAAATAAAATAAAAATACCCTCTTGCTCAGTGAACAGAGAAGAACAATGTGGAAAAAGAATTAAGTTATTTTAATGAGTATTTTATTTTTAATTAATTATTTACTGATTTCATGGTTTTAATTCTCCATGCATGCACACAATTCACTATGGCATGAGACCATAGGGCTTTTGTAGCCTTTGTCTTTGGGAACATTCCTAAATTTTCCAAGGCCAGAGGCCATCTCTACGGTAAGTTATTGATTTTCCAAATTTATGTGCCTGTTTTGACATTTTAATTCCAATAATTAGCATGTTGCTTAATAAATTCTAAGAAAATTAGGGAAGCTAGCTTATGACTAGAGGACCCTAGAAAAATTATGGTTTGATTTAATTTCTTAAGAATAACCCTAATTGGCCTAAACACCTAAAATTGAATTCTAATTAATTAGGAGTAACCACACATCAAAATCACTTGAAATCAACACTACATTATCATTTATGATACAGATGTTGGGTAATGTGGAGAGCCGGTCCACAATGATTTAATTAACTTCCTAATTAGGAATCCCACCGACCACTCACCTACCCTTCCACCTACCGTTCACCTACCTCCCCACCTACCGCTCACCTACCTCCCACCTACCACTCTTCTTGATTCTATAAATAGCCTCTTTTGGCTATTGGATGAGGAGCAAGCCAAGTGAAGAGCTAAGCCAAGCAAAGTAAGGGCCAAGCCAAGTTCTCCAAGAGAGAAAGAGAGGAAGAGAGAAAGAGAGGAAGGGAGACAAGAAAAATAGAGTTTTTCTTATATATGTCAAGGCGCTCGACGGTGTAATTCCTCGAAGTAATAAATTCCTCTAGAGCTCCGTAGACGTAGGCAAATTTGTCGAACCATGTAAATCTATGTGTCGCTTTAGTGTTTTATGCGTGCAATTTTCTCGATCCATTTTTCACTTTATTGTTGTCATTTTTTTTCACAACAACTGGTATCAGAGATTTAGTTTCGAATCTTAATAAAAACGATGGGCGGAGACGAAGTGATGACATCGGGGATCGAGAAGTTCAATGGCACAGATTTTGGTTACTGGAGGATGCAGATAGAGGACTACCTCTATGGGAAGAAACTTCATCTTCCGTTACTAGGAAAGCGACCGGAAAAGATGGACGAGGCGGAATGGAATCTATTGGATCGACAGGTTCTAGGGGTTATACGATTAACCCTGTCGAGATCAGTTGCCCACAACGTCATCAAGGAAAGAACTACTGCAAATCTCATGGCAGCTTTATCAGGTATGTATGAAAAGCCATTGGCGAATAACAAGGTTCACTTGATGAAAAAGTTAACTTGAAGATGGCGGAAGGTATGTTTGTTGCTCAACACCTGAATGATTTCAATACTATCACAAATCAATTGCCATCTGTTGAAATTGATTTTAATGATGAGATACGTGCGTTGATATTGTTGGCTTCATTGCCAAATAGCTGGGAAGCCATGAGGATGGCAGTTAGCAGTTCTGCAGGTAAATCTAAACTGAAATATGATGATATTCGTGATTTAATTTTGGCTGAAGAGGTGCGCAGGAAAGGTTCTGGTGAGACCCCGGGTTCGAGTTCGACACTAATTGTTGATTCCAGAAGGAGATCACAAGACAGAAACTCAAACAGAGGAAGATCAAAATCAAAGTCTGGTCAACAAGCAACCTGCTGGAATTGTGGCAAGGCTGGCCACATAAAAAGGAACTGTAGGAATCCTATGAAAAAGGAGAATGATGGCGCTAATGTTGTAACTAAAGAAATACAGGATGCGCTATTGCTGGCAGTTCACAGTTCTATTGATGACTGGATACTGGATTCAAGGGCTTCCTTCCATACATCTTCCCACCAAGAGTTAATGTGAAACTATGTTGCAGGTAACTTTGGGAAGGTACATATGGCTTATGGAAAAGCTTTGGACGTAGTGGGGATGGGAGACGTTGATATTGCACTCCCTAACAAGAGCAAATGGACTTTGCAAAAAGTCAGACACGTTCCTGAGTTGAAGAAAAACCTCATCTATGTTGGGCAGCTCAATAAGGGCGGTTATTCGGTAGTATTCTCAGATAGCACCTGGAAGGTTACCAAAGGAGCATTAGTACTGGCTCGGGGTAAGAAAACTGACACATTATATATGACTACTAGTTTACTCAACACTGTTACTACTACAGTTGCAGAGAGCACGAGAGATCTGCGGCATTGCAGGCGTGTACACATGAGTCAGAGGTGCATTATGGAGAAGCAGAAGAAGGTCAATTTCTTTAAAAGTAGCAGAGCGCCAAAGGTAGGAAAACTAGACCTTGTACAGACAAATGGTGGAGAACCACAGAGCTATGAAGAAATCTTGCAAGATGAGAACTCGAGCAAGTGGGAGCTGAGATGGAGGAGATGGATTCCCTGCCAGGGAATCAGACTTGGGAGTTGACAAAACTTCCACCAATTAAAAAGGCATTGCACAACAAGTGGGTGTACAAGGTAAAGACTGCGCTTGATGGCAGTAAGAGGTACAAGGCTGGACTTGTTGAAAAGGGCTTTCAGCAGGGGCAGGATAGTGCTCATGCAGTGGGAGTTGTAAGCAGATACAGGAGCAACCCAGGAAAGAGCTTGGTGGTACAAGGCAACGTTGACGGTGATATGTCAACTGAGGGTGTTACTTGTGAGAAGTTGAAGTTGTGCTAGACTTCAGCTAGTCTTCTGGCATGAAGATAGAGACTTTGAGTTGCAGAGGTGGAGGAATGTCGAGGAAAGTGGAGGATATCATGTATGAGGAAAAGGTCAGTATAGTTAGCAGATGATGCAAACTGTAGGTGGTGCAGTGAGTGTCCCAGTCTCCAAGTGGGAGAATTGTTGGGTAATGTGGAGACCCGGTCCACATTGATTTAATTAACTTCCTAATTAAGAATCCCACCTACCGCTCACCTACCCTTCCACCTACCGCTCACCTACCTCCCCACCTACCGCTCACCTACCTCCCACCTACCACTCTTCTTGATTCTATAAATAGCCTCTTTTGGCTATTGGATGAGGAGCAAGCCAAGTGAAGAGCTAAGCCAAGTTATCCAAGAGAGAAAGAGAGGAAGAGAGAAAGAGAGGAAGGGAGAGAAGAAAAATAGAGTTTTTCTTGTATACGTCAAGGCACTCGACGGTGTAATTCCTCGAAGTAATAAATTCCTCTACAGATCCGTGGACATAGGCAAATTTGCCGAACCACGTAAATTTGTGTGTTGCTCTAGTGTTTTATGCGTGCAATTTTCTCATTCCATTTTTCACTTTATTGTCGTCGTTTTTTTTTCACAACAACAGAGAACCTCACATAAAAATTTGAAGTTAATTGGAAGTAATTTAACCCACTAAATGGATCATTTAGGTTGTATGGCCATTTTTAAACTTTAAAATTCATAAAACCTAAAATACACTTCAAAAATTCACCAAAATGGTTTTGTGGGCTCTCTGATATCAGAGGAGTCTAAGAAAATTAAAATTGAAATTTTCTAAAAATATTTCATTTTTAATCATATTTCTAATATTTTAATAATTAAAAAATAATAAAAATCACAAAAATATTAAAAATCACAAAAATGTCACATTCTGCCTCCTAATAACTTAGGAATAAACCAAATATTTTTCTCAAGTCTCTAGGTTAAGAAATTGAATTTTAAAGGCTTAAGACAATTTTTAATATTAAAAAATGAAGTTCCCAACATTTTCACTAAATTAATTCTAATAAATCAAAGAAAAATTAAAAAAAATCCAAAATTTGCTTCTCTGGACTCCTTGAGTCGGAAGGATTTAAGAAAAATATAAAACTTAATTTTCAACTTTAATTTTATTTTATAATTAATTAAAACCATAAAACTCAAAATAATTATAATAAATAAAATATAATTCAAAAAATCACCAAAATTGGTCTTGGTGGTCCTCTGGTCAGTAGGAACATCCCTTAAGTTTCTTAAGGATAGAAACTTTACCTTGGCCATGTTGTTGAATTTTCATTGAAATTCCTTACTTTCCACTAAAATAAATATATAAATTAAATTAAAAACAGAAAAATCACATTTGACATGTGAGTGAAGTGATATAAAAAACCTCAAGTTTATTTGAGCTCAATTTAGTGTGTTATGAATTGAATAAGCTTAAAAGGGCATAAAGGTAATTAAGGATTTCAACCCTAATTAATAGTTAGGTCTAATCAAAAGGGAGGGTAAAATATCTAATTTTTAACTTTCTCTTGGATGATTGAAACTTAGGGAATAAAGGGGTAGAAATCCATTAGTCACTTTGAAAATATCAAAATGGAACTTTAATTAATTAAATCAATTAAATTTTGGGAGGATAATTAAAATTTTAGATTATTAGGGATGTGACTTAACAAGATACCAATTCTTTAATTTAAAATCCTTAAATGAATCACTTTAATAACATTTCAATTCTTAATTAAACTTAAAATGATAATTGAAATTAATGATTAAAAAGAAAATAACCCTTAATTAAATTAAAGCTTAAAACATTAAGTGATTTAATAACCTAATTAAATTAAATTGAGAACATTAAAATTAATTTATCATTTGAAAACAAACCTAAAACAAATTTGAAACATTAAAAATCAATATCAAAACAATTTATAATAAAAATGTATAAAAAAATTAAACTAATTAAAATCAACCTAAAATATTACAATTAATCCAAATAAAGTCATTAAAACTTAATAAAAAATAAATGATTTAAACACCTCTTTCAAATTAAACAAATTTAAAACATTAAAACTAATTTGAAATATTAAGATAATTAAAATATAAAGATTTAATTAAATTGAAACAACTTGAACACTATTCCAAACTTAAAATCATTAATTAAATTTTTATAACTAAACCACATCATTTCAAATCATTAATTCCAATTTTCTAATTAAGAATTGTTAAAACCTTCAACAAATTAATTTGCCCCTAAAGACTTTCATTATCATAACTCTTAAATAAAGCATTAAGTGAAATGTCACTTCAATCATAGGATAATCAAACACCCTAGTTCACTGAGCAAGAAATAAAACTTAACTAAATTCTTGGATGATTAATTTACCAATACAATAAAATCATTTGGACTCAAAATAATCTCAGAAGTATTGAAAAGATGTTCAGGATTTGTCCTAAGCACTTACTCAATATGATGAAATGGTTTAGAAGAACAATTGAATTTAATTGTTCTTTGGTGAATAAAATCATCCTTAACAAAACATAAGAACCTAGATGTCATAGGAATTGACTAGCTATAGGATTAGGATTTTGGTAGACAACCAAAGCCTTCCCTTAGCTTTACCTATGTGTTTTCTTACAATTATATAAATGCTTTAACCTGTGTTTTAAGTGCAGGAGAAAATAAATAGGATTGCTTACCAGGTACGTTTTTTTTTCATTGCAATTTATTTACCTGCACTGTACTTTACTTCTCTTGCATGATAAACAAGAATGTCACCCTGCATGAAAACTGAAACCTTTAGGATAACCACAAAACTGAAACCCAAAACTAAATTAAAAGTCACAATAACATAAAATTCACCGCCACAACATTCAAAATATAAAATAACTCAAAATTTAATCACAAACATAACAACAAAACTACAACTACAACTAAATTAAAACGTCTCCTTGGATGATCGGGAATACCTCGGATGATATAACCCACGTGTTGCTAACGGGATTTCCCACGGTCTAAATGAAAGTGTGGAACTCATTCAGTTGAGTTTAGCAAATTCATCTGGACTAAGTGAATCCAATGAAAATAATAGTGTCGGGATGACGGAACCCTGGGATCTTAATCAGTTCTGTTTAACCAACTTTTAGATTTGTTTTAATTAAAACATTAAAAACATTTGGACTTTAAGACTTTTCTAAACCAAAACACTTCTCTCATCTCCTAATTTTCACTTTCTAAAACTAAACCTCTGCAACAATACAGAGCTTGGAGCATAGTGGGCATCACGGCCATCGTCATCAGCAAAACTGGAATCTACATCAACAAAACTTTCCTAGTTTTAAATAACAAGCCATAGGATTTCGAGGTAGTGTCGGCATATTTTTAGGTTGTGTGTTATTTTAAAGGGGGGGTCACCTAACAGAAGCTGTCGGCGAATTTTTAATTTAATTAAAATAAATAATTTGAAAAGTAGTATTTGATTTTGAAAATAATTTTAAATTTGAAGGTTTTAAGATTTGAGATTAAACCGATCTCACATCCCAAATAGTTTATATAAACGAGCACCGCACCACAAACCGTGTATCTATCCCTAAGGATAGACACATTGCTTGACGGTGGGGCTCGATTAAATAAACTAGAAGATTTGTGACATCCGTTTGGTCTGAGAACCAATTTTATAAGCCGACAAAATTCCCCTGCTTAATATGAAAACATTAAACAGGGTTTATATTACACAGGTTCTTTAAAATTCCCTATAAGGGCAAGCCCCTATAGTTAATTACATCTTAAGTGATGGGAATCACCTAAGAAAACTCTCGATAATAATCAATAATTCGCTCTCAAGGATTTCAAAGTTTAAGATTTTCGAGGGATTGAATTTTTTAATTTCAATAGGGAATGGATCAAGTTTGGAACATTTTGTTTTGTGAATCCAAAGGAAGAAAAGTAGGAGAAATCACGCATTCGAAGCGAACTTCGGTAATTTCCCGACTATCCTATTGTTTGGCTTGGATTTAGGGAAGTCCTAATATTTATTTAAATGTTTTGATTTTGCCAATTTTAGTTAATTAGGACTTATATTTATATGATAGAATCATACAAATAGCTTTGAAGATGTGAGGGTTTATGTCGTACCAAACGACTACCTCGGAATCCTAAGACCGGTTAGGGCTTAATTTGCAATGCAAGTGCCTAACGAAGAGGTTGAGGATTTATGTTGCACTGAAGCAAACTATCTCGAAATCCTATGGCTTGATTATGTAATTCTAGGAAAGTTTTGCTTGAAGTAGACTCGAGTTTTCGTTGATGACGATGGCCGTGCTTGCCCACCATGCTCCGAGCTCCTTGTTGTTGCAGAGGTTTAGTTTTAGAAATTATAAATCGGGGGATGAGAAAAGTGTTTTGGTTTAGAGCAAATCTTAATTTCCAAGTATTTTTTATATTTTAATTAAAACAAATCTTAAAGTTGATTATAACGACACCGGTTAAGATCCCACGGTTCCATCCTTCCGGCATCATTATTTTTATCGGATTCACTTAGTCCAGATGAATTTGCTAAAATCAATCGAATGAGTTCCACACTTTCATTTAGACCGTGGGAAATCCCGTTAGCAACACGTAGGTTACATCATCCGAGGTATTCCCGATCATCCAACGAGGACGTTTTAATTTAGTTGTAATTGTAGTTTTGTGTTACGTTTGTGATTAAATTTTGAGTTGTTTTATATTTTGAAATGTTGTGGCGGTGAATTTTATCTTGCAATGACTTTTACCTTAGTTTTGGTTTCGGTTTTAGGGTCTATCCTAAAGGTGTGAGTTTTCATGCAACGATTGTTTATCATGCAAGAAAAGTAAGTGCAATGCGATTAAATAAATTGCAATAATGTAAATTGCAAGAAAGTAGATTGCAATAAAATAAAAGTGTACTCGGAGGGTCTTCCCGTCATCCCAAGCTGCACTTAAAACACAATTAGAATATTTAAGCAAGTTCCTAGGTAAAGCTAAGGGAAGGGTTATGGTTTTCTACCAAATTCCTAATCCTATAGCTAGTCATCTCCTATGACGTCTAGGTTCTTTGTGTTTTGGTTTAAGGACGATTTTCTTCATCAAAGAACAATTAAGTCCAATTGTTCTTATAAATGTCCTATCATATTGAGGAAGTGCTTAAGAATAATCTTAAACATCTTTTCAATATTTCTAGGATTGTTTTAAGTCCAAATGGGTTTAATTATACAAATGAATTAATCGTCCGAGAATTCAAGTTTTGTTGTTATCTTACTCGAGTGAACTAGGACATTTGAATATCCTATAAGTGAAGTAACATTTCATTTAATGTTACTGTTTAGGAGTTATAATAACCAAAGCTTTCGAGGGTAAATTCGTATTCAAATGATTTGATTTAAGTTAATGGGTTTAAATTTAGAATAGTGTTCAAGTTGCTTTATATTTAATTTCTTTCTGTTTTAGGTGATGTTATTTAATTCAATTTAATTTAATTTAATTTAATTTAATTGAGTTTTAATTTTAATTTAATTTAATTTAATTCAATTGAGTTTGATTTGATGTTAAATTAATTTAATTTGATTTGATTTAATTTTAATTTAATTTGATTTAATTTAATTTAATTTAATTTAATTTAATTTAATTTGATTTAATTTAATTTGTTTAATTTAATTTAATTTGATTTAATTTAATTTAATTTGTTTAATTTAATTTAATTTGATTTAATTTAATTTAATTTAATTTTTAATTTAATTTAATTTGATTTAATTTAATTTAATTTGTTTAATTTAATTTAATTTAATTTTTTAATCTTAATTTAATTTAATTTAATTTAATTTAATTTATTTAATTTAATTTAATTTTAATTTATTTTTATCTTTAATTTTAATTGAAATTTTTGAAAGAGTTTAATAATTTAATTTTAGTTTAATGATTAAGTCTTTTAATATTTTAAATTTGAGTTATCATTTTAATTAAGAATTGAATATTAATGAGATAATTAATTTAGGGATTTTTAAATTAAAGAATAAATTTCTTCCTAATAATATCCCTATTTTAATAATTTCAATTTTATTATTCTTCCAAATTTAATCCATTATTTAATTAAAGTTTAATCATTTTAAAATTGCTTAATGGGTTTCTACCCTTTAATCATTTAAATTTCAATCATCCAAATCAGATTAGGATCAAATATTTTACTTGTTAATTTTTTATTAAACCTAAAGTTTTAATTAAGGGTTAAAAAAAATTTAATTACCACTTTACCCTTTAAGCTTAAAAATTTCATAACTCACTAAATTGAACTCAAATGAACTTGAAATTTTTATGTAACTTCACTCATATGTCAATAAAGACATGAGAGGAGAAAATGTGATTTTTCTGTATTTAATTTATTTATATAATTATTTTTGGTAGAAAATAGAGATTTTCAAAGAAAATTTAATAACATGACCAAGGGAAAGTTTCTGTCCTTAAGAAAATTAGGGGACATTTCTAATGACCAGAGTACCACTTGGACCAATTTTGGTGATTTTTTGAATTATATTATTTTTATTATAATTATTTTAAGTTTTGGAGTGTTAATTAATTTTAAAATAAAATAAATGTTGAAAAATGAATTTTATATTTTTCAAAAATCTCTCTGATATCAAGGAAACCAGAGAAGTAAATTTTGCAATTTTCAGATTTTTCTATGATTTATTATAATTATTTTAGTGAAAATGCTAGAAAATACATTTTTTTAATTTTAAAATTACCTTAAAGCTTTAAAATTTAATATCTCACTAAATAGACCTAAGAAAAATGTGGGATTTGTTCCTATGTGATTAAAATTCAAAATGTGACATTTTCGTGAATTTTATTATTTTTGTGATTTTTATTATTTTTTAATTATTAAAAATATTAAAATATTATTAAAAATTAACTTTTTTAGAAAATTGAAATTTTAATTTTCTTAGGTTCCCCTGATATTAGAGAGGCTCTAAAACCAATTTGGTGAATTTTTGAAAGGTATTTTAAAAGTTATGAATTTTTAAAGTTTAAAATGGCTAAGTGGCTTAATCAACCCAATTAGTGGGGCTAATCAAGTCCAATTGACCTCAAACTTTTATGGTGGATTCCTCTGATCCTAAAGGTCAGTGGAGAATTGATTTCAAGTCAATTTGATGCATGGTTAACTCTAATTAATTAGAGACCTATTTTGGGTGTTTAAGCCAATTAGGGTTGTTTTAAATGAAATAACTCAAAACCTATTTTTCCTAGGGTCCTCTGGTCATAAGAAACATCCTCAAATTTTCCTAGAATTTATTTCATAATATGCTATTTATTGGAATTAAAATACTCAAAACAGTAACATGAACTTGAAAAATCAATAACTCTTCATAGGGATGGCCTCTCGACTTTGGAAAATTCAGGGAATGTTCCCAAATTCGGAGGCTTCAAAAGCCCTATGGTCTCATGCCATGGTGAATTGTATACATGCATGGAGAATTAAAAGTATGCAGAGAGTAAATAAATTATAAAAAATAAAATACTTGGTGAAATTAAATGATTTCTTTTCCACATTATTCTCCTCTCGTTCATCGAGTAAGAGGGTATTTTTATTTTATTTTTCCGATTTTTCTACACAGAGTTATAAATTTTTGAAGTTTAGGAATTAAATAAATCAAAAAATACCCTAATTTTCTATTTATCCACGCGGCGCCAACTCATCCTCGGCATCTCCGAAACGCCGCGTGTCGCGCTCCCATTCGACGCCGCCACCCGAGTCGGCCAGCCCGAGCCCCGCGGTTCTCGTACCGTCTCCCGGTCCGACGCCATCCGAGCCGTTCGTCCGCGCGTGTATTGAATGGACGGCATCCGTTCATCGTCCCCGAGCGTCCTCACCCGAGAGCCGTCCACACTAAATCCCTAAGATCTCACTCGATACTCAATAGATTTTCATGTTCTTATGCTCTATGGATTCGTCTTGAAGAGACGAACACATCTATACGGCTATCATGCATTGAAATTAAAGCATTCGAAATGGAGAATCTCTAGAAGCTCGGGATGAAAAATTAGCTCATACCTTTGCTCAGAGAAGTGTGGCTTCAATCTGAGAGTTGTTGCACCTTCGATTGGATCCCGCGAAGCTTCGGATGAAGTCTCCCGGTTCAGTGAATTTTCTAGGTGTGATTTCGACCAAGCCCGATCACAAAGCTTGGAGGCTCGGAGCAACCGGGTGGCTCTGGAGATGGGGCTTTTGCTGGTGGACACCTTCCCTTGGTCCGGTGAAGGTGTAGAACCAATCAATTTGGGGATTGGCTCACCGTGGAGAAGTGTCCCGGTTTTGGGTGGAATTTCAGTTGGGAAATCGGATTTTATCAGTGGGGATTAGTGCAAATCGACACCTGGGGCTCAACCGCTCTAAGGGTGGAGAAGGGTTTGGAACAATTTTGGCGAGTTTCGGCAAGGTTTGTGTAACTCTCCTTCATGGCCGCGAGGGTGAGGGGTTTAAATAGGAGAGGCCGGAGAGCCTTCCGTGGGGAGTCGAGGCATGGGATCAGCTGCTTCGGTGAGGAGAAGAACAGCCATAGTGACCATTTGGCATGGGGCAGCTCAGCAAGTGGGAATTCCAAACTTTGGCTCCTCCCAAGGTCTCGGCCATGGTGTTTTCCGACGATCCAGGCGGCTGGCCGGCAGGCATGGGTCACCCTCAAGTCCGAGTGGGTCGGGGTTGGAGGTTTGTGCAATCAATCGGCAATTTCCATGTGTAAAGGCTTTGAATTAAAATGGAATGGGGAGGGGGTCATTTTGGCCTTAATTTGGTCAACCCATTGGTTTGGGTTGGGTGCACCTCCCCATGGCCCGATTTTGGGCCGAGAGGATCCGTTGGGTCGACCAAGGGAGAGTGGTGTGGTCTCTATCCATGATGAGGCGGCTAAACATGGTTTAGTGTGCGACATGCTTAAGGTAAAAAGGGGTTAAGGAGGATTAGGAAAGGGGCTCCTCCTTTTGCCATTAATGGCTTGATCACATGTCAAGCCTTCCATGGCTTCATGTGGCTCGTCCATGGCTTGCATGGCTCACCTTTGGCTTCGGGAAAAGGTTCTGGTCAATTTCATGAAAATGGGTTTTAAGAATTTTTGGTAATTTGATGGAAATTTGTATGAAACTTGATTTGGAATAATTTGATGGTGAATTTAGGACTTAGGTAATGGCTTTAATTAAGTGGATGACAAATGGAGATGTCATGTGGGCTTTAGGGTAGATTTTGGGCCTTTGGATGTGGTGAAGTGGGCTTTTAGGAAAGTTTAAGGGAAATGGGCTTTTTGATTTTAGGATGGGCATTTGGGTAAAGATTTTGTTAAGAACTTTGTCAAATAAATGTCATAATTGGTTTAGGGATGTTCTATGAAGGGCTTGGAATCAATTTGGTGCGATTTGGAGTTGAATTGGTTTGAATTTGGATTTATTTGGTAAGTGGGCCTATGTAGGTCAAATTGGGCTAACTTGGGCTAATGTTGGGCTAGGGTTGAAATTGATATAAAATCAATGTTGAGAAATGTTTATGGGAGTGTTTCAAAGAGGTTTTGACTTTGGTTGGGCTTTGATTTTGGGGTTTGGGCTCATTTGGGTTAGGTTTGGGTTTAGGTCAAAATAGGGCCTTTTAACTTTGGGTTGAGTTTGAGTGGGGTTTGGGTCTAAATTTTGGGCAAATCATGTTAGTATTTTGTTTGTGGGAATTTTAAAGAAGATTTAGAAAAGATTTGGGGTTAATTGGAATTGAATTGGGTGAGTTTGGGTTAGGTTTGGGTCATGGGTCCAAATCGGGCTTTAAGGCCAAAAGTGAGATTGGATCCAAATGTCAATCAAATTGGGCTTGGATTTGGTCTAGATTGGTATTTGGGATATTGAATTGAAGTTTAGAATTGAATTGGACCAAAATTGGGGTCAATTGGGTAGGTTTGGTTTAACATTGGGTTCACTTTGGGTTAAAATGGGTCAAATTGGGGGTTTTGACAAAAGTAGGGTAAATTGACAAAATTGGCCCATGGTGTAGTTGGACAAAATGAAATTGGGAATATTTGGGATTTTCTGGAATTTTCTGGGAATTTTCTAAATTTTTTGGATTTTTAGGTCAAGAGGGGTATTTTGGGTATTTGGAGGGTATTGGGAGGTTTTCTTGGAATTTTTGGTATTTTTGGGTATGGATGATCAATTTAAGTGATGTGGAAATGTTTGGGAATGATTTTGGAGAATTTTGGATAATTTGGAAATTTTGAGAAATTTGGGTAATTTCGGGGTTTTGGTAGCTAAGCGGGTGTAGGGTCCCGGGGGTCAAAAATTGAAAATTTGGAAAATTGAAGATTGGGTGGATGTAAGTTGAAAGAAGTCATTTTGGTTGAGCCATGAAGCCATGAAGCCATGAAGCCATGAAGCCATGAAGCCATGAAGCCATGAAGCCATGTCAAGCCCATGTGAGCCATGAAGGGACCCATTTGAGGCATTCACTATGTTGTTCCTAACCCTCTTAGCCAAGGGCTTAGGGGTTAAGAACCATCCATGTGAACCACCCACATGAGTCAGGAGGTCAAGTTAAGTATGGGTGTGTGAAAGTGTAGTGTATAGGTGTAGTGTATAAGTGTAGTGTGTGTGTAAGTCAGCCCCTTCACTGCACCGAGCCACCTGTAGCAGGTCCTAAGGCCAAAGAGTCCTATAGGAACTCATCCTTTAAACTTCCACATTTGATTTCAACCCTCTAGGTGATTAGGGGTCTACAATCAAGTTTGTAGAGTTTGCAGGGAGTTAAGAAGTGGTTTGAATTTCTAAAAGGTGGGTCCCAATTCTAGTCCTCTAAGACAGTCAAAGGAAAAGCCTAAGGCTAGATCCTAAGTACTAAAGAGAAGAAGAGAAGACCTCATCAAAAATGAGGTCAACAGTAGTTTGCCTAGTGCAACATAAATCCTCAACTTTTTGTTAGACATTTGCATAATCATATTATGCAAATTAAGCCCTAACCGGTCTTAGGACTCCGAGGTAGTCATTTGGTACGACATAAACCCTCACATCTTCGAGGCTATTTGTATGATTACGTTATACAAATATAAGTCCTAATTAATTAAAATTGACAGGATTAAAACATTAAATATACTCTTAAATTGAAGCCAAACAATAGGATAGTTTGGGAAGTTGTCAAGATTCTTCTTGGATCCTCAGCTTCTCCTACTTCTCTTCCTTTGGACTCCTAAAATTAATTGTTCCAAATTTGAGCTAATCCCTTTTGAAATTCCAAAATTCAATCATTTGAAAACCTTAATCTTTGAAATTCTTTAGAGCAAAACCACTGATCATTATCGAGAGTTTTCTTAAGTGATTCCCACCATTTAAGATGTAATTAACTATAGGGGCTTACCCTTATAGGGAACTTTAAGAACCCATGTAATATAAACCCTGCTTAATTCCTTTATATTAAGCAGGAGAACTTGTCGGCTTATAAAATTAGTTCGCAGACCAAACGGATGTCACAAATCTTCTAGTTTATTTAATCGAGCCCCATCATCAAGCAGTGTGCCTATTCTTCGGGATAGATACACGGTTTGTGGTGTGGTGCTCATTTATATAAACTATTTGAAATGTGAGATCGTTTTGATTTCATATCTTAAAATTTTCAAACTTGAAATTATTTTCAAAATCAAATAGTACTTTCAAATTATATAATTAAAACCTAAAATTCTCCTACAATTTCTTTAGGCGACCCCCTTTTCAAAACACAACCTAAAAAAATAAGCCGTACAATTTCTGGCGATTCTGCTGGGGACTAGTTCCTCTCTCCATTTTGATCAGATGGTTTTTCTTTCATAAATCGGTAGTGAGTCCATACCCCCAGTGGACCAAGATACCATTCTTCCATTGAAATACCACGTTCATTTCTGTCTTGTGCGGGTATAATCAACTCTCTTGGATTTTGGAGCCACTGTTTAGACATCCCTAAACAGAGAGGTTCTGAAATCCTCCTTTTTTGTTACCTCTCCAAAGAGGTGGGGTAAACCCGAATAGGTGTTAGCTTAGGAGCGGTCCTTCCAGTTGAGAAGTCTTACAAGAGTTTCTCTTCATTTCCAAGTTCTGGATTGGGTCCTTTACCTTTCCTAAACCTCTTCCTTTAATTATCTCGCTCCTAACGAGTCAATCCTCTAATGAACTCTTTTTCACAAATGCACGAATAAAGACAGAATCTAAAATACCTTGTAAATAAAATTAAGGAAAAGAAAAGATAAATAGTATTGTGTTCAAACTCTTTTTAAGAATTTCCTCTCTTTCTTCGTCCCGACGAAAGGAAGTATAAATCGAAATTGACGCTTAGAATCTACCCTGTAGAAAATGTCTGCACCAAAGTTGATTTTCTCCTTCACCAACTGACTAGACTTGGCTGTCTACAAGGATGAGCTGCCTGACAATGGGATCATTCTCTTTGGACGAGGATTCGACAATACAGACGTTAAGTTCTCAGATGTTACTCTGTTCACTCTAATGAACAAAGTATCAGAAACTGAGGAGCCTGTAATTGAGTTTAACCTGAAGTCGACTCAAGAATTCCCTCCCCTGCAAAGGGTCACAACTGAAAGAAATACTATTATTCATAGGAGGACTGTTGTCTCTATCCCCACCGATGTAGTCATCTCTGCACCTACCCCGGCTCCTGCCAAACTAACGGGGAAGGAAATCCAAATCTGTGATGAGCCTGTCACCGTGGAGAGTACAGATTTTGCTACAATACCTTCTATCTTCAAGATAGGGTCCAGTTTAAGAATTGCACCCTTAACTCAGACTCAAAGGAGAAATAGAAGCAGAAAGATCGCCAGAATCGAGAAGGCCAAGGCTGCTGAAGTGGCCTTTTTGGAAAAGATTTCTGAGAAAGAGGAAGAACTGCACCTCTGTTGGAAGGAAGTAGGTTTCACCCCCTCTCTGCTGCATCGGATGAGGAAGATGTTCGGAGGATCACCGCCGCTTTAACCCGACCTGCATACTATAGTGACTGCAAGAGGAAGAGGGTCAAGACTACGCCATTTGACCTGCTGTAAGCTGTGATAAAGAAACTAGCTAAGAAAGAAAGATGCCCCGTATCAGAGATCCTAAGAAGAATGGGACGAGTGCTAGCTAGATTCCGCCTCGGACCACGAGTAGACCCCGTTACTGCCCTATAGAGACCAAGGAAGAAAATGCGAGCTAGTGAAAGAAGTTCGCCTGTTGTCATATCAGGTCACCATAGTAGGGAGGACACCACCTACCGACGCACAGCTTACATACCATCTGGTCCTAGGCCTTCTACTGCAAGAAGGATGGTGTGGCAACCTATTATTGCTGAACGGATACCGGCGCAGTGTTCTAGGAAGAAGAATGTCATCAGGAGACCTGAATCAAAAGAAAGTGCTACTGCATTAAAGGAAACTCCTGAAAAGGAAATTCAACAGTCATCACGTGACAACCGCGACACCGTTTGGAAGAGACCGCTTGAGGATGCTATAGGAAAGGTAAGAACGGACATCCGACAGTTAGCAAGAGAAAGAGGAGAAAATTTAGGAACTGAAGTTGATTCATCAGAATTTATGGATGAAGAGTATGCCGAGATCAACATGGTTGAGACCCGAGCATCGTCAGCTTTGGAAGGAGTTCCGCCAACTTCAGAAAGAGATGAGCCAGATGTAATGAGAGTACGTCTTCAAGAGAAAGATGATACAATTTCTCAAATGGCAAAGAAAATGGAAGAGATGGTTGCTGCCTTAACCACTCTCCAAAGCCAGCTTCAACCACAAAAGGAGACACCCCCAGAGATCATTCGCATTGCAGATGGAGGGAAAGAGATTACGTATGTCAATGGAGATGAACAATCGAAGAAGGATTCTATACAGAGCATGATTCCCGAGAAGGATATCAAGAACATTGTAGAATAGCAGGTGTGAGAAGCCTTAACACAGTCTAAGAGAGGAGCATCTATTCAGACGGTAGACCTTACCCTGAAGAATTTGATGTAGTTCAATACCCGAAGGGCTTTGTACCATCTATTCAAGACTTTTGAATGTACACGAAACCCCCAACAGCATGTCGTACATTTTCATGCTAGTTGCTGCAATGCCGGTGGGAGCGATGTTTTACTCTTCCTTCAGTTCATCAGAAGTTTGTCAGGGATTGCCTTCAACTAGTATGCAGAATTGCCGAACGAGTTAAAACCTTCTCAGAGTTAGAAAACCACTTCATTAAGCGGTTTGTCGGGGCTCGACACCACATCACTATCGGTGATCTAGTGGTGGAGCAACAGAAACCAAACGAATCTTTGATGGATTACATACTTCGATGGAGGAATTTAAGCATGAAGTGTGAACCACAGCTATAGGAACAACATGTAGTTGGTATCCTACTTAAGAATATCCACGGCCCAATTGCACTTCTCCTTAAAGGATTTACAATTAAGACTTTCGAGAAGTTGCTTAGCAAGGCCGGGGGCTTGCAGGAGGAAGCAAAATAGCTTAGTTTCATCGACAAGACCGATAAGCAGAAGCCCGTGAAAGCATTCGAAAAGAAATTCAGGATTGTCGCGACAGTCGATAAAGGTAAGCAGCCGGTGCAAATACAGCCAGAGCGGCCACAGCCTAGTTATCAACCACCGCAACGGACTTACCAACAACCACAACAGATTTATCAATAGCCTCAGTAAGGCTATCAATAGCCTCGACCGAGCTATCAGCCATGGCAGCATGATCAACCACTGCCTCGTCCGTCACGTCCCCTGAAGGAACTTCTGAACAAGGATTACCCCTTCAAAACTGAAGCAGTGGCTAAAATGTTTCGCAGTTTGATGAAGACACCCAATTTTCAGTTGCCAGAGTCCAGGAGGCCAGAAGAAGTCGACAAGAAAGATCATCTGAACTACTGCTCTTACCACAGGATGCTTGGACATAAGATTAAAGATTGCTTCACTTTTAAGAATTGACTCGAAGATAATCTACGGAGAGGGAACATAACGATCCCGAAGGAATACATGAAAGAACCTCAAAAAGGAGGTTCCGTTAATGTTATTTCAACTGATCCTATTATTCTGATAGACCCGTACACGACCAACGATGGATGGAGTACTGTCTGGACAAAGTCTTCAAAGAAAATTTTGGGTCACATCTAGACCGCTTTGGTGCGCGCTGACCACAAGAAAAAATATTGCAAATTTTATACCAATTTCATATGAAATTACACTTTAAAGAAAGGTATTTTCTGTGTTTTATTGCAGGAATGAAGATTTATAGGTGCTGAGAGCAAAAAGAGCAAAAAGGCTTGAATCTGGATTAAAAAGGACAAAAAAAGATGAAAATTGAACTGTCTCATCGACTGCGAGATTTAAGCCTCCGACGGTGAGATTTTCCCTAGAGTTTTCAATATATTATAATAGAGCCCGCCGATGGCGAGATCGAGCCCACCGACAGTGAGCCTGAACAGTTAGCCTTGCTTCTAGAAGCCCGCCGACGGTGAGATCGAGTCCACCGACTGCGAGACAGTTGAATCAAGCTAAATACAATGAATCTGGACGCGCTTTGAAGAGGTGCTTAAGCAACCTTTGGAAATTTGACTCCTTCTATAAATATAAACGATTTTATGTATTAGTGTGTGTCAGTTAAGTCGTCTTTAAGTGTCAATTAGTGTCAAATTAGTGTTTCCTTTTGTAGTAAGAATTCGTGTTTAGTGTCTTTGTGAGTTCTAAGAGTGTTGTACAAGAAAGAGTCAAAGGAACTTGAGGAATCTGCTTGGGGAGAAGAATTGAGATAAGTATATTTGTTTATTGTTTATAACTTTAAATGAAATCCAAAATCTGTGTTATTATTCTCATGCGTTCTGAGTAGTATTCTTTGTCTTTCTCCTTGTTATTGAGATTTTGTGAAATGGAGAATTAAAATTAGTTGTGGCTAATAATACTAAATAGAGATTGTGATAATCTTTTACTTAAATCATAATTTACTTTCAATTTGGCCAATTGAATTGTTAACATATGTTGAATTATCAACTATAATAAAGATTACATCCAAGATTCAGGGAATTCAAAAGCCTTGGAAGGAGGGTGCAAATAAATAGGGAAATATTAATTATCGGGCGAAGAATTGAATATTTTAGTGTGACAGACTAGAATATTCAATTCGGTCATATTGTTTGGGAGCTGAAGTGTAGATGTTAGCCCTCAGGTGAAGGGAACGTGGGAGCTCTGAAATGGCGACGGCATCCTCCCGGCCCTAGCCACGATTCGAGTAACCAAACATAGGATTAGTCAATATTCTTTGCACCTGGACCAAAGGATAAAGAATAGGAATGCTCCTACTTGGCACAATATAATTCTAAACACATTTAATTATTTATTCATCTAATCCTCTTAACAAGGAGAAAGATACTTTTCTAAATTGACTTATATAATCTGTCTTTTAAGTATTAGTTTTAAGTTTAAGCGTTCTTCAATTTTCGTATATTATACTAAAAAAGATTAGTAATCTGCTGTTACTAAAAATTAGTCTTTAAATCTCTAACTTCCCTGTGGGATCGATATCTAGGACTCCAATAAAGCCCTTTACTTGAGCGAAACGTATACTTGCATTGATTAAAGGGGAGGGAGTACAATTGCTATTTTACTTTGAAAAACATTTACAACTTATTAAGCTTAACAATTATATACATCCTTTTAATTATTACCCTACTCTCCCCGAGGTCCGAATTATTATATTTGTCTGCGTGGTCCTGGTCAAGTTTTTGGCGCCGTTGCCGGGAAGTGAAGTAATTATTCAATTAAAAATATATATAAATATATAATTATAATTACTAGAGTAACGTATTATTTTATTATTATTGTTAGTTTTGTATGCGTAAATTTGGAACCGAAAGTTTAATACCTTACAATTCGTAATTAGAGCGCACTATTAAAAGAATTAGAAAACGGAAAAGAGAAATCATAAAATTAAATCAAATGGAAAATAATCCGAAATTGAAAATATAAACCAACCAAGACCTTTGAAAGATTACGCTAACCCTACATTAGATGAAATTCACTTAACTATTCAAAACCCTGATGTAGCGGCTAACACATTTGAGCTTAAACCTGCAATTATCCAAATGGTACAGAATAATCAATTTAGTGGTTCACTAAATGAAGATCCTAATTTACATCTTGCAAATTTTTTAGAGTTGAGTGCTACTTTTAGATATGACGGAGTATCTAATGATGCCATTAGACTTAGGCTATTTCCATTCTATTTAAGGGATAAGGCTAAGATGTGGTTAAATTCATTAGCACCTGGATCAATTAAAACTTGGGGAGAATTATCACAAAAATTTCTATCCAAATATTTTCCTCCCTCAAAAACTGCAAAACTTAGAAATGATATAACTTCTTTTAGTCAGTTTGACGGAGAATCAATATATGAATCTTGGGAGAGATTTAAAGATTATCTTAGGAAATGCCCACACCATGCATTACCAGATTGGTTAATTATACAAACATTTTATAATGGTTTAGTAGGATCTCTTAGATCAATCATTGATGCTGCTGCTGGAGGTTCAATGGCCTTCTGAAAGGTTAAATTTTAAAAAAATAGCCAGTATACATGATTTTGATGCAATATCTATGTTAGCTTCTCAAATTACTGCTATATCTAAGAAATTAGATCATTTTGGAATGAATTATTCTCCTAATATAACAGAAGAAAATTTAACTGGACAACTTATAGATGCTCAATCTTCATATGAAACTATAAATGTTGTTAACAATATACCCAATAATCCTTATGCAAATTATTATAACCCTGGGTGGAAAAATCATCCAAATTTTAATTGGAATAACAATTCTGCTAATCAGCAATGGATGAAAAATTCAGTAAAACCAATAGGAAATCCTTCTAACCAAAGAAATTCTAATTTTAAACCTTCTTGTCCACCTGGATTTAATAATAACTCTCAATATAAGGATAAGAAGTTATCTATGGAAGAATTAATATTAAATATGGGTCAACATTTACAAAATCAAGGTAGTCAGTTACAAATTCAAGAAAACCAATTACAAACTCAAGGAACAATAATTAAAAATAATGAAATTCAACTTGGACATATCGCTACTGCACTTATTAATAGAAGCCCTGGAACTTTTCCGAGTAATGCGGAAATAAATCCTAAAGATCAAGAAAAAGAACAAATTAAAGTGATACAGTTACGAAGTGGAAAAGAATTAGAAAAAAGAATACAGAAAGAAACGGAAAGTCAGAATGAGGAGGTGGAAATTGAAAAAGAAAAAGATCAGAAAGATCAAAATCTAGAAGATTCATTGATACCTATGAAAATTTCTGTTGAAAAACCACCACCATCATTTCCTCAACGACTAAGTCAACATAAGAAAGATAAGCAATTTTCTAAATTTCTTGAGATTTTAAAGAAATTAACGGTAAACATTCCTTTTGTAGAAGCATTGGAACAAATGCCCAATTATGTGAAATTTATGAAGGATATTTTAAATAAAAAAGAAAATTCACTGATAATGAAACTGTTACACTTAGTGAAGAGTGTAGTGCAATTATTCGAAAAAGCTTCTTGAAAAATTAAAAGATCCCGGTAGTTTCACTATACCTTGCGCTATCGGAGATAATTTTTTGGAAAAGCATTATGTGATTTAGGAGCCAAGCATAAATCTAATGCCTCTATCAATCTTTAAAAGATTAGGATTAGGAGAAGTCTCACCTACTTCAGTAACTCTTTAATTAGCTGATCGTTCTGTTACTTATCCTAAGGGAGTTATTGAAGATGTGTTAGTAAAAGTTGATAAATTTATCTTCCTAGTGGACTTTATTGTTTTAGATATGGAGGAAGATAAAGAAATACCAATAATATTAGGAGGACCCTTCTTAGCTACTGGAAAAGCTATGATTGATGTTCAAAAAGGAGAATTAACTATGAGAGTAAACGATCAAAAAGTTAACTTCAACATTGCAAAATCAATGAAATATCCTGCTATAGAAAAAGAAGATGAATGTTTTTGAATGGAAATTATTGAACATCTACAAAATGAACATTTTAAAGAATGCTTTGAAGAAAAACTCGAAATAGAAGATACTGACTTAATTGAAGAAATAAACAATGAATAATTAGAATCTATACAAGAAAATTTTGAATTGTTGGATAATACAGAAAATGCTGAAAATAATATAGTTCCGTCAATTATTAAACCTCCTGAACTTGAATTAAAAATCTTACCTTCTCATTTGAAGTATGCTTATTTAGGTAACTCTTCAACTTTACCAGTTATTATATCAGCAGAATTAAATGAATCACAAGAGCAAAAACTTTTGGACACATTAAAAAAATATAAGAAAACTATTGGCTGGACTTTTGCAGAAATTAAAGGAATTAGTCCTTCAATCTGTATGCACAGAATTATTTTAGATACCGAACACAAAACAAGAGTTGATCTCCAAAGGAGATTAAACCCAATTATGAAAGAGATAGTCAAGAAAGAAATATTAAAATGGTTAAATAATGGTATTATATATCCTATTTCTGACAGTGCATGGGTAATCCCAATTCACTGTGTTCCTAAGAAAGGAGGGGTGACTGTTAAAGCTAATGAAAATAATGATTTAATACCTATAAGACAAGTTACTGGATGGCGTATATGTATTGACTATAGAAAATTAAATGCAGCCACCACGAAAGATCACTTCCCTTTACCATTTCTAAACCAAATGTTGGATAGACTAGCTGGACATAAATATTTTTGTTTTTTAGATAGATACACAGGTTATCATCAAATTCCTATTGCTCCTGAGGATCAAGAAAAAATTACATTTACCAGTCCTTATGGAACATTCGCTTTTCAAAGAATGCCTTTTGGATTATGTAATGCACCTGCAACATTCCAGAGATGTATGATGTCTATATTTAGAAAATTAATTGATGATGGAATGAAAGTATTTATGGATGATTTCTTAGTATTTGAAACATCATTTGACGTATGCTTGAGTCATCTAGAAAAAGTCTTAGAAGTATGCAAGAAAACTAACTTAGTTCTAAATTGGGAGAAATGTCAATTTATGGTTGCAGGAGGAATTGTATTAGGGCATAAAATTTCAGAAAATGACATGGAAGTAGATCCTGCAAAAATTCAAGTTATAGCTAAATTACCACCTCCTACTACAGTGAGAGGGGTAAGAAGTTTTCTTGGACATGCCGGTTTTTACAGACGCTACATAAAAGATTTTTCAAAAATTACTAAACCTCTATGCCAACTTTTAGAAAAGGACAAGAAATTTGAATTCACAATGTAACGCTTAAATGCTTTTGAATTAACAAAAGATAAATTAATCACAGCACCTATAATAGTTTCCCCTGATTGGGAGAAACCATTTGAACTTATGTGTGATGCTAGTGATTATGCTATAGGACCTGTTCTTGGACAAAGATATGATAAAATTTTTAAAGTCATATACTATGCTAGTAAAACTCTTAATAATGTTGAAATCAACTTCACAGTTACAGAAAGAGAATTATTAGCAATTGTTTATGCTTTTGATAAATTTAGATCTTACCTAATTGGAACTAAATGTATTGTGCATACTTATCACTCTGCTATTAAATATTTAATGCAAAAGAAGGATACCAAACTAAGATTAATCAGATGGATATTATTAATGCAAGAATTTAATTTTGAAATCATTAATAAAAAGGGAACTTATAATTAAATTGCAGATCATTTATCAAGATTAGAATATAATGAACTATCTGACATTGATAATGAAATTTCAGACCATTTTCCCGACGAACAACTTTATAATATAAATGAATGGAAAATACCTTGGTATGCTGATATAGTAAATTATATTGTAAGTGATATTTTACCACCTATGCTAGCTCTGCAACAACAGAAAAAATTTATTCATGATGCTAAAACTTATTTTTGGGATGCGCCATATTTATATAAGCAATGTAAGGATTCAATAATTAGAAGATGTGTGCCTTATGAAGAAACTGAACAAATCGTTCAAAAATGTTACGATTCTAAATTTGGAGGACATTTTGGAACAGATAAATCTGTTTACAAAATTTTGCAATCTGGATTTTATTGACCTACTCTTTTTAGAGATGTTTATAGATATATCAAAACTTGCGATAAATGCCAACGAGTAGGTAATATATCTAGAAGAAATGAAATGCCTCTAAATTTTATATTAGAAGTTGAAATTTTTTATGTTTGGGGATTATATTTTATGGGACAATTTTTACCTTCATTTGGAAACTCATATATATTAGTTGTTGTTGATTATGTTTCTAAATGGATTGAAGCACAAGTCTTACCTCGATGTGATGCTAAGAGTGTTTCAAAATTTTTAATGAAAAATATTTTTACATGATACGGAATGCCGAGAGTGATTATCACTGACGGAGGATCCCATTTTAGGAACGAATATATTCACAAATTAGTAGAAAAATTCAACATTATTCATAAAATTTTAACTGCTTATCATCCACAAACCAGTGGATTAGCTGAAGTTTCTAATCGAGAAATTACACAAATTTTAGAAAAAACTGTAAACCCTAATCGATTAAATTGGTCTACAAGACTAGATATTGCATTATGGGCATACAGGACTGCTTATAAAATTCCGATTGGAATGACTCCTTACAGACTTATATATGGAAAAACTTGTCACTTACCAGTTGAATTAGAGCACAAAGCTTATTGGTCGATTAAAGAATTTAATTATAATTTAAGAGAAGCTGGTGAGAAGAGATTATTACAGATGAATGAATCAGAAGAATTAAGAAAAGAATCTTACAATAATGATAGAATCTATAAAGTGAAAATGAAATTATGGCATGATCGAAAGATTAAACAGAAAAATTTTGAGCCAGGACAAGAAGTTTTGCTCTATGATACAAGATTAAAACTATTTCCTGGAAAATTGAAATCTCGATGGTTAGGACCTTTCACTATAACTCAAATATTTACCTACGAAATTATAGAAATTGAAGATCCAAAGACTGGACACAAATTTAAAGTGAATGGACATTGATTAAAACCATATTTTCAAGGAAAAAAGACCAAATTTTAAAGAGGTTTTAATGTTCAGTCAACCTGATTAACAACCAAAATAGGTCGGGCTGACGACGTTAAACCAAGCGCTTTATGGAAGGCAACCCATAGTAGTCTTAAATTATAGTTTATTTACTTGGTTTATTGATAATTATAGTATAAATGAATTCTACTACTCATATTTGTTTTTAAAATCATCACAATATTAAGATTAACAAAATAAATTAAAATTTTGGGAATAAAAGCGAAAATGGGAAATTTTGCCTTAGCCTGTCGACGGCGAGATCGACGCCACCGACGGTGAGATTTGCGCACCTTTATTCAGTTTAAAATTATAACTATCCCGCCGATGGCGAGATCGTTACCGCCGACGGTGAGACTAGTAGAAGAGCGGTTTTAAGGAGTTATCTTGGTGGTTTCTGGCGATTCTAAATGTTTTTCTCTATATAAGACGCTTGAACTCAAATTTTTCACATTTTACTTCCTAAAAACGACTAGAAACTCCACCAAAACAAGAAATTATGGCATCCAATCCACTTGAAATCATGAAATCCCAAGTGCTCAATAGGAGAAAGTTCGTCAGTTATGAAGCACAGTGGATATTCAACAAGGTTATGATGAAAAAGTGATTGATTAAAGAAAAAGGATTGGTTAGTAGAGGTGCGAAGAATTCGATAACATCTATTGAAGAGATGATTATTCGACGATGTTGGGAGGTATTATGCTATACAACTTCTGCGGTAATTATCCCTGTAGTCAAAGAATTCTATTCCAATCTTCATGGAATCAACAATGGAAGCGTATTTGTACGAGGTAGATGGGTAACTTTCACTCCTTCAAGAATTAATGAGTTGTATTCAATGGAGAATACACCTGTTTGCCACTATTCAAATTTTGTCCCTACAAGATACAATATGAATGAGATTTACCGATATTTGACTGATGAACCAGAAGATTGGGAAATGCGAGAAGACGGGTACGTTAGTTTTTCTGCATCACTTCTTAACCCCGTCTCTAAGCACTGGCACTTCTTTATTTCCTCTAAATTATTACCCACTATGAGGGTAAATAAAGTCTCTAAGGAATGTACGATTTTGAATTATTGTATTTAAACTGGATTACCCATCGATGTTGGAACTATTATTGTGAAGTCTGCCTTAGGCCTAATTATACATGGATCTATTCACGGGTTCGGACATCCTTCAACAATTTTCACATTATGTAGTTAATACCAAGTTTCTTACGAAGCTTGGGAAAAAGTACTATTGCCTTAGAAACCATTAGATCTGACTGATATTTTTCCTACTTTGGATAACGATAATGAGACAACCATTATTACGGATTAAGCATCTCAAAACAATCCATCAATCAGACCCTTGACTGACAGAACTAACATGATCTTACGAAAACTTAAAGGATTGGAGAATGAAATACAAAATATGATGAATTCTATTGACAATATCTATGATTTATTTGATCACATTGACTGGAGATTGATAGAGCACTTTGATCATTCAGCACATTTGGAGGCTAGTTTTATACGACTTTCAGAAGAAAGGGATGGATTGAAGAAGATTCTACCGATGAATTCCCTTTCAGGTCTTTCTATAATCTGTTCGTGCATTTACGTTCTATTGGAAATATCAGAGAAGAATTAATTTCAGATCTTGAGGAGTAGAAGATATTCATTCGTACTTATTTGTGTGTGATTACTTGAATTTACTATTTATTTGCACTTTTTATAGTTAATCTCAGTCTAGATATGATTGTGTTATTTATGTAGTCTCAGCGTTTTGAGTATTGTAGTGTGGATTGCGACGCTGAATTGCGTGTGCGTTAAGATTTTTCAAAGCAATTTGTTAGTAATGTAAAGTGTGTAATTTGTAAACATTTGGATTTCCTATATATAAAGTTGTAATGTTTGTGTTGTGTGAATTTATGTGTTAATATAATATCTAATCATGATAAAGTATAATCTAAAGTGATCGGAAATTATCGAGGCTTAAAATGAATTGAAGACATTATAAATATTAAAAATATTAAATTTTCAGAAACCTCGCCGACAGCGAGACCGATCCCGCCGACGGTGAGATTTTCCCGAAACTTTTAACCTCTTTGAATTAATAAGCTCGCCGACGGTGAGAAATTTCTCGCCGACAGCGAGATTCCGTAAAACACTATATTTTGACCGGTCAACCGTCACTATTCATCATCCCCTTCCTCAAAACTTCGAAAAACCGACCTAGGGCTTGAGAGATCTTGCATTTGGAGCGATATCAACTCATTTTGACGCCAGATTTTGTCTTCCCTTGGTAAGAGCTTCCCTCTTATGTAAAAATTTTTTATTTTCACCATGAATTTCTTCCACATTAAGGAATTTTGGAAAATTTGAAAATGTGGAGAAAAGATTTCGAAAAAGTTCATTGAACTTGATTTAGAATGATTTTAGTCATCTTTGGAAGCCATTTTAGTAATATATTGGAGATTAATTGAGATTTTTATAAATTTGATAGATCGAAAAATGGCTCCTTTACAAAAGAGGCGAATGGAATATGATGAAACACGATTTGTAAGTGCTCAAGCGCAATCAAGATACTTCCACAATATCCAAGCAAGGAAGTGCATACAAGATCGAGTATTTAAGAATCCAGGAGGAGAAGTGGAACGAATTATAAAAGAAAGGAGGTGGGAAAATTTCTGTTACACCACAAATAGAGCTGCAGTGGAAGTAGTGAAGGAATTTTATGCCAACTTAACTGAAATAGAAGATGCACCAAAAAAGGTTAGAGGATTTTTAGTCGATTTCAATGCTGCAAGAATCAATTCTTTCTATGAAGTACATGACCCTACACACCAACGATTATGATACTTTTGGAACAATGGAAGGACCACTGGAAGAAGTAATCAGTTTTCTCACTGATGGGAAAGGAGTTTGGAAAATCAAGCAGCGTGAACAGGTAAACTTCCCTCTTTCTATGCTGAATGCAATATCTAAAGCCTGGCATTATTTTATTTGTTCTACCTTGTTACCTACCTATCATCATAGTGAAGTAACAAGAGATATAGCAGTTCTGAATTTCTGTATTCAGAACCAAAGAAGTATTAATGTGGGAAGAATTATTTACAAGAATGTATTAGCCTCTGCAAGAAGTGAGAGTGGAGGAGGACTAGGGCATCCTGGTCTAATTTATGTACTATGCCAATTATCTGGGGTAGAGGCAAGAGATGATGAGGAATGGGTGAAGCCTATGAAACCCATTACCTGTGGTAATATAAAGACTTATGAATCCCACGAAGGATGGAGATCTGGAACTAGGAGTTACGTACCTTCAACTAGTAGGGATATTCCCTCTACCAGTTATGATCCTCCTACTTATAGTTCTCCTACCCTTCATGATTTGATGAATGAAATGACCTCGCAAATGGAAGAGTTTTAAAAAGATTGAGGAAAAATTGGAGCATATTGATCAGAGAATTGGAGGATTAGAGCAAAGGCACAATTATGACAGTGAGTATCTCTAGAGACATTCGAAGTTTGAGATAGCTTATTATGATGTTGAGAAATGTTACAGGAGAGGAGAGCTTGATGTTATTATCGACATATTTTGTAGGTTGTGTGGTATTTTGAAAAGGGGTCTCCAAACAGAAATTATCGACGAATTTTTAAATTTTAAATTTAATTTAAATATACATATAATTTAGAAAATAGCATTTGATTTTAAAAATTATTTAAAGTTTGAAAATTTTAAGATATGAAATTAAACCGATCTCACATCCCAAATAGTTTATATAAACGAGCACCACACCAAAAACCGTGTATCTATCCCGAAGAATAGACACAATGCTTGATGATAGGGCTCGATTAAAAAAAACTAGAAGATTTATGACATCCATTCGGTCTGTGAACCAATTTTATAAGCCGATAAGTTCCCCTGCTTAATATAAAGGAATCAAGCAGGGTTTATATTACCTGGGTTCTTAAAGGTCCCTATAAGGGCAAGCCCCAATAGTTAATTACATTTTAAATGTCCGAAGACACTTAAGAAAACTCTTGATAATGATCAGTAGTTTTGCTCTTAAGAATTTCAAAGTTTAGGGTTTTCAAAGGATTGAAGTTTTGGAAATTTCAATAGGGAAAGGATCAAATTTGGTAAAATTTATTTCAGGAGTCCAAAGGAAGAGAAGTAGGAGAAGCTGATGATCCAAGAAGAATCTTCGTAACTTCCTAAACTATCTTATTGTTTGGCTTCAACTTAAGAGTATATTTAATGTTTCAATCCTGCCAATTTTAATTAATTAGGACTTATACTTGTATGACATAATCTCAAAAATAGCCTCGAAGATGTGAGGGTTTATGTACTACCAAATGACTACCTCGGAGTCCTAAGACCGGTTAGGGCTTAATTTGCATAATATGATTATGCAAATGCCTAACGAAAAGTTGAGGATTTATGCTGCACTAGGCAAACTACCTCGAAATCCTATGGCTTATTTATTTAAAGCTAAGAAAGGTTTAGCAGATGTAGATTCAAGTTTGGCTGATGACGATGGTCGTGCTGCCCACTATGCTCTGAGCTCTTTGATTTAGCAGAGGTTTGGTTTTATAAGGTGGTAATGAAGATATGAGAGAAGTGTTTTGGTTTAGAAAAATTTTTAAAGTCCAAATATTTTTAACGTTTTATTAGGGGAATCTTAAAGTTGATTATAACAACACCGGTTAAGATCCCATGGTTCCATTATTTCGGCACCGTTATTTTTATAGGATTCACTTAGTCCAGATGAATTTGCTAAACTCAACTAAATGAGTTCCACACTTTCATTTAGACCGTGAGAAATCCCGTTAGCAGCACGTAGGTTACATCATCCGAGGTATTCCTGATCATCCAACAAGACATTTTAATTTAATTGCAATTGTAGTTTTGTTGTTCTGTTTGTGATTAAATTTTGAGATGTTTTATATTTTGAAATGTTGTGTCGGTGAATTTTATCTTCGTTGTGACTTTTAATTTAGTTTTGGGTTTCAGTTTTGTGGCTACCCTAAAGTTTCAGTTTTCATGCAGGGTAACAATCTTGTTTAACATGCAAGAAAAATAAAACGCGATACAGGTAAATAAATTGCAATAAAATAAAAGCGTACCTGGAGGGTCTTCTAGTCATTCCAAGCTGCACTTAAAACACGTGTTAAGGCATTTAAATATCTGCAACACGTACCTAGGTAAAGCTAAGGGAATGTTTTAGTTGTCTACCAAAATCCTAGTCCTATAGCTAGTCAATTCCTATGACATCTAGGTTCTTGTGTTTTGTGGAAGATTTTCTTCACCAAAGAACAATTAAGTTCAATTATTCTTTTAAGACACCCCATCATATTGAGAAAGTGCTTAAGACAAGTCTTAAATATCTTTTCAATGTTTCTGGGATTGTTTTGAGTCTGAATGAATTTCACTGCACAGGTGAATTAATCGTTCAAGGGTTTAGTTAAGTTTTGTCTCTTGCTCAGTAAACTAGGACGTTTGATTATCCTATGAGTGAAGTGACATTTCACTTAGTGCTTTATTTAAGAGTTATAATAATAAAAGTCTTTAGGGGTTAAATTGGTTTGTTAAGGAATCTAATCATCCTTTAATTAAAATTTAATTGATAACATAAGATAATTTTAGTTTCCTCCTAAGCATCTTAAGTTAGATTGAAAGGGATACTTGAGTTGTTTAGTTTAAGTTTTGATGATTTAAATTTGAGTTTGAATTAATCATATTAAATTAGATTGATTTTAATGACTAATTTAAGTTGATCTTAAATTGATTTAATTCTCACATTTTTTTTATTTAATGTTTTGAATTTGCTTATTAAATGATTCTAGATTAGTTTCAAATACTTTAAGCTTCCTTTGATTTGATTATTAAATGATTTAACATTTTAAATTTTAATTAACTACTAAATTGTTAAAGTTTTAAATTTTAATTAACCATTTAAATTATTTGATATTTTAGATTTATGAATTATTTATTATTTAATAAATAATTTAAATTATAATTTCTTATAGTTGAATGTCATTGTATTAATTCAATTAGGGATTTGAATCAGAGAATTAATATCTTCTTAAATTATATCCCTAATAAAAAAATAATTATACAAAAATTTTAATTAATCTTCCAAAATTTAAATAATTTAATTAATTAAGGTTCCATCTTAATATTCTTAAAGTGATTGATTGGTTTCTACCCTTTTATCTTTTAAGTTTCAATCATCTAAGGGAACATTAAATCAAATATTTTACCCTCCCCTTTCATTAGGCCTAAAATATTTATTAAAGTTAAAATCCTTAATTACTTTTATGCCCTCTTAAGCCTATTCACTTCATAACTCACTAAATTGAGCTCAAGTGATTTTGAAATTTTTGTGTCACTTCACTCACATGTCAATTAAGACATTAAAGGAGAAAATGTGATTATCTATTTTTAATTTAATTTATATAATTATTTTTAATAGGAACAAGGGTTTTTCAATGAAAATTCAACAACATGACCAAGGTAATTTTTCTAACCTTAGGAAAATTATGGGATGTTTCTATTGACCAGATGACCACTTGGACCAATTTTGGTAATTTTTTGAATTATATTTTATTTATTATAATTATTTTAAGTTTTAGAGTGTTAATTAACTTTAGAATAGAATAGAAGTTAAAAAATGGATTTTATATTTTTCAAAAATCTCTCTGACCTCAAGGAACTCAGAGAAATAAATTTTATAATTTTATAATTTTTCTTTAATTTATTAGAATTAATTTAGAGAGAAAGGTTAAAAGTTCTTTTTTTTAATATTAGAAATTACATTAAGCCTTTAAAATTTAATATTTTAACCTAGAGACTTGGGAAAAATATTTGGTTGGTTCCCAAATGATTAAGAAATAAAATATGACATTTTGATGATTTTTAAAATTTTTATGATTTTTAATATTTTTATTTATTAAAATATTTAAAGATAGGCTAAAAATAAAAAAAATTTAGAAATTTCTAATTTTATTTTTCCTAGACTCCTCTGATATCAGAGAAGTCCCAAAATCAATTTGGTGAATTTTTGAAAAGTATTTTGGGTTTTATGGATTTTTGAAATTTAAAAATGATCATGTAACTTAAATGATCCATTTAGTGGGTTAAATTATTTCTAATTGACTTCAAATTTTTATGTGAGGTTTCTCTGATCCCAAAGATCAATGGAGAATTGATTTCAATTGATTTTAATATGTGGTTATTTCTAATTAATTAGGGTTCAATTTTAGGGTTTTGGCCAAATTAAAATTGTATCTGTATCATGAACACTAGCTACCTTTTTAGGATTTACCCTTGCAGAGGGCCATTGAAATTCATTTGTAGTCATTTCTTCAATTAATGCATACGCTTCATCAAATGATTTTGACATTAATGATCCACCAGTGGTAGCATCAATTATAGACCTAAGGGATCCTACTAACCCATTATAAAATGTTTGAATGATTAACCAATTGGGCAGAGCATGTTGTGGACACTTTCTTAGGAGTTCCTTAAATCTTTCCCAGGCTTCCTATATTGATTCCCCTTCATATTGACAAAATGAGATAATATCGTTTCTAAGTTGAGAGTAGTCCTTGAAGGTGGAAAATACTTAGCTAAGAATTTCTTAGTTAACTCCTCCCAAGTTTGAATAGAACCAGGTGCTAATGAGTATAACCACATTTTAGCCTTATCTCTTAGTGAGAAAGGGAAAAGCCTTAGTCTAACAGCATTGTTTGACATGCCATTATAACGAAATGTAGCACAAAGTTCTAGAAAATTTGATAAGTGTAAATAGGGATCCTCTAAAGGAGTTCCCCCAAACTGATTGTTCTGCACCAGTTGGATAATCTCAGGATTTATTTCAAACGAGTCAGCTTCTATGACAGGGTTTTGTATACTAGAGTGAATTTCATCTGTCGTAGGATTTATGTAATCCCTCAATGATTTATGATGATTTTCCAAGTTATTATTTTGTAAGTTTTCTATTTCAATTTCTAGTTTTTTGAGTCCTTTCTGTATTTTTATTTTTTTATTTTCTTCAAATACGGGATCATAAGGCACAAGTCCTACAGATCCATTGTTTTGCATACATAACATAACAAACAATACATTAACAATTAAACAAATAATAAATGAAATATATTCAACACAACAAAACATTTTCACGAACACCTTATTTTTCACACAAACAGTCTTTTCACAACATTTTTTTATATAAAAACACTTTCACAAAAAACAGATTTTACAACACTACAATTTTCCAAGTCTAAGCCTAATTACTTTAACTAAAATTCTCCTAAAGTTCTTACGGAAGCCTCCCCGGCAACGGCGCCAAAAACTTGACCCGACCCGCAATTACGCAGTAATTTAACTTCCAAAAGATGGCCAACAAATTGACCCAATTTATAAATAATGGCTAGTGTGCAAAATCTTAAATGATATAAGAATTGGAAAATATTTTACACACTAGGGGCACTACGCAAGTATATGTATCGTTTCAAGTAATATAGAGTTTTCTTTAAAAACCCCAGTATCGATCCCACGAGGAAGTGAAATAAGAAGTCTTTAATCAAATTCTAGTCTACTACTAATAGTCTTTAGTTTGGAATGTCGATTAAAATTGTGTTTTATCTAGCAACTATTCCTAAATGCAAGTGTTAAATGTAATAGTAACTATAACTAAATGTAAATAATAATTCTAAAGATAACCCTTTTTGTATGAGTTGGTTTGGAGAATTTTGAGATATTAAAACCTATTATTCTTATGTAATGAAATAGATAATGTATAGGATTGAGATGCATTAAATATTGTATGTGCCAAATAGGAGCAATCATATTCTTTACCCTTTAGTCCAGGCATAAAGAACATTGACTAATCATATGCTTGGTTATCGAATCACGGCTAGGCCGGGAGGATACCGACTCTCACTTCGGAGCTCCCACGTTCCCCTCGCCTGAGGGCTAACAATCTACACTTCAGCACCCAAACGATAATACCGAATTGAGGATTTTAGCCTGTCACCCTAAAATCTCCAATTCTACGCCCGATAATTATATTTCCCTATTTATTTGAATTCAATCCCCATGAACTTCACCATCCATGGAATTTGAATGGTTCCACTTTGTTGAGAATTACACCACCCATTTGTGACAATGCAATTACAACGAATTTTAACACTACAATGGGCCCTTATTGCAATGTAAATGAAGTGCAAGTAAAAACCATCACATTTATAATTAAATTTACTTCTACCATGCATCACAAAATCCTAAACATGATTTCTACTCATTAAAAAAGAAAAGTAAAATGAAAATAATAACATAATCTTCTCATGCCGCTATTTCCAAAGAAAAAGAAAGAGTAAGAGAGATACGTCACAAAGCAGGAAGAAAACACAACGCAAACTTCATGTAACCAAAGCAAATTCACTAAATAAATGTTTACAAAATTATAAGATAATGAAGAACAATACTTAGCTTTTTCCCCTTGAAAGAAAGACTAAGATCTCTCCCATAAAGTCTCCCTGCGATCCATGCAATGCTAACAAAATCTCCTACAAATTCTCTCAAAAATCTCCTCTTCAATCTCTCCAAAAGGGTAGAAATCTACATTTCTACTCTTAATCTAAGAATCCTAAACATTCCTCTAAGTTTTTCTCTCCTTTCCTCTATTGTTTTTTTTTACTCTTTCTAACATAAATTTGCCATTTTTAAAGAGTGTGGACGAATTTCCAAGAGTCTCCTTAAGCGCCCCTTCGAAAAAGAGTCCAAATACGTCGAATATTGGCCCAAAACTGCCAAAAGTCGGTTCATGGTCGTCTGGGCCGCTGTCGGCGGGTTCGAGGCCGTTGTCAATGGCCTTTTTTGCCATTTTCCGACTTTCTCGGGAAAATCTCGCCGTCGGCGAGCAGGCTGCTGCGCGGCTCCACCGTTTCGCTCCGTTTGGCTCTGTTTTAGCTCTGATTCGTCCCGTTTCAATTGCGTTGTGTTCGTAACAGATAGCCCTACAAAATAAGCATAAAAATAACCTTTCTTTAAATTATAATCTCATTCAAAAATATGCAAGAATTGTAAAAGAGATTAAGCATCAAAAGACTTATCGAAAGGTGTCAGGGCAGAATTTCATTTCTTGCTCGTTTTTGCTCCAAATTGCTTTGTTTTTGCTTCATTTTGCTCCAATTACCATTTCTTGTACCTAAAACCAAAAAATATACAAAATACCTTCCTTTAAAGTGTAATATCATAAAAAATGAGTAAAATGATATAGCAAAAAGTGTATATATTTCAGGCGTGTTAAAATCCCCCAAACTTAACTGTTACTTGTCCTCAAGTAACACTTTTACTACATAAAATTATAACTCCTTGCAATGTACTTTTCACCTGTACGAAACTAAAATTTTTCATTCAAAAGAATATATTGGTTAGAATTTTAGAATGAAATTCAGTAACTCAGGTTAACACTACAAGTATAAGAATATTCAGCAATCAAGTCTAAGGGTTCTAGTCTTATATTTATTTCAAGATAAATCATAATTTGTCACATTAAGAGTGCCTTGAAAGATTATGTGAAAAAGGAGTTCATGTAAAATTCATCGAATGTAGCCAATACTTTAAATATAAATTCAGAAATGAAATCAAGTTTTCCCTTTATAGTGACTCAAGTGAAGCCAATTTTTGATTAGGCATCTCCTCAAGCTTCTCCTCATAATTTTTTTTTTCTTTCTTTTTTTTTTCTTTTATTTCGGGATCATTTTCAATCCCTTTTTTTTCACTCTCTTTTATTTTTCTCTTTTTTCTTTTTTTTAATGAGGATTACTATATTTGGATAGCCTGTAATGATTTTGAACTTCACTCTCCTCTTTCTGAAGTTCAAACTTGAAACACATCCTTAATTTATAATTAGGTATGAGCTTTATTATTCATCATAAAGTCACAATCTCTTCTTAACACACAATACTTTAAGTTTCTTAACATTTCAAAAATACAGTTTTCTTTACTTTAAATAGTTAACTATAATCAAATTCTTTCATACCAAATATCTTATCCTTATAAAATTAACCTGTATTACTAAAAACTTTCATCCAATCATTACATAATATTCAACTGAAATAAAAATTTTTAGTTATCTCAAGTGAGGTTCAATTGCTAGAAGTTATGCTAATAATTTTTTAAAATATAATAATTGAGAAAAAATAAGAGTTAATATTTTTCTTCCCCCCAAACTTAAATTTTAAAAATATTTTGCAATTAATTCTATAAAATATAGCAGGAAGAAAAAGTAAAGGTTGAATCTACTTGCTACTACAACATTCGATCAAATTCATATACATGCATAATCAGGATAGAATGACTGTAGGAAAAAGTAAATCTAACCTAAAACATGCTTGTAATAAAATTACACTAAAAGGAAGTATTTTCACAATAAAATTTTATTGATCTTCCTACCCCCAAACTTAATTTTTAACATATATGGCATTCAGTACAGAAAATATAAGCAGGAAGAAAATAATTTAGAAATTTTATCTACCACAAATGTCTATCAAAATCATTTGCAAGTATTCATTAGGATAGAACAATATGCAGCAGAAAGTAAATCTAAACTAATCATGCTAGAATGAAATTAACTAAACCAAAGTCTAACTAGCATTGTAGGTATCAATAAAGGAATATAAAAATATTCTTCAAGACCTAAATAAAGTTGTAACACAAACATAAACACACATGTGATAAATGAGGTTAATTCATCCTTTAACTCATCACATCTTACTAACTTACCTCCAATATCTAACGGAATCACTACACTAGTAAATTAGATACTTTAAAATGATTTTATAGATTATAATCCCAATGATAAGATTATCCCTAAAATGAAAATAAAGTTAGAGAAAAGAAGTAACAAATTAAGATGGAACTTTCAATGTTTAAATTTATCATTTCTCATGTAAAACTTAAGTCTGGGTGATACCCAAGTTATAGCGGACTCATTAATCCAACAACTACAAGAGATCAATTCTAGCCATAATAAGAAGTTAAGGAATCACCTCCCTCATGACACACAAAGATCAAATAAAACTATTAATAATCCAAACATCTACCAACAACAATCAAATTGATCAATCCACTATAAAGCAAATACAATAGATTACTAACAATCATGACTCTCAAGCACACTAAATCAAAACACACTAAATCAAAGCACACTGATAATTATGGGTTGCCTCCCAAAAAGAGCTTGGTTTAATGTCATTAGCCCGACAAATGATTCCACCTGGATCAAAATTCCATTTAAGTAATCCTCGATCAATCGCCCAATCATTTTCAGATCCAGGGATTCCTGCAGAATTCTCAAATTTTAATTTTTCATTTAGCTCTTCATTTTCAGTTGGATTTATATCATTGTTCCTCATATTTCTTTCTAGATCCAATATTCTTCTATTGATTTTCTGAATTTACATATTAATATCATCTTTGAAACTTGATAGAAATGGATCTTTATAAAATACTTCAATATCTCCCAAATTTTGGATCAAATTCTCTAGATAATTCAGATTCTGGATCAAATTCTTCTATGTCACTCTTATTATTCAAGTTATCTTCCAATTCTTCCTCTTTATAATTATTAAATGATTGAGGATCTATCTTAGTTGAGGAAATAGGTTTTTCTAATTCCCTAGTAATTTCTTCTAATGGTCTTCCAATATCCTTATCCTCTTTTCTCAACTCAAAGTTATTTTGAAATTTATCCTCAAATTCTCTTCCAAGTCCTAGTTCAATAATTTTATCTTGTTCATCATTTAATTCAGGTTTTTCTTGTGATTGAGTCGATTCTAAAGATATAAAGACTGGTTGTGTAGATGAATTCTCTAAATAGATAGGCTTTAAAATTATATGGGGTACATCCATCTTAAGTTCATGAGATTTTTCAATAGATAGAATTAAAAGTTTACTATTTTTGGTAGCGTTCATCATTTCACACCTCTCCTGAACATACATACAGTCTGCTTTACGTAATGCTTTTGAATCATCATGAAAGTCTATTTCATTCTCATCTGTTAACTTACTCTCAAAACTTTCTTGGAAATGGTATTTACTTAGATAATCAATTTCATCTATCCAAAAACAATCATCATCTTTTCTCTCAGCTGGATATTTCATAGTCTTTAATACATTAAAAGTTACTTCCTGATCATTAATATTCATAGTCAACTCTCCTTTTTGCACATCTATCATAGCTTGTCCAGTAACAAGGAAAGGTCTCCCTAAAATAATTAGAATTTCTTTATCTTCCTCCATATCTAATACAATAAAGTCCAAAGGAAAGATAAATTTATCCACTTTAACAAGCACGTCTTTTATAACTCCTTTTGGATAAATGATAGATCGATCAGCTAACATAAGGGTTACAGTAGTGGGAGAAATATTGACTAAACCTAACCTTAAAATATAGATAGAGGCATCACATTAATGCTCACTCCTAAATCACATAAAGCGTTTCCACATAATCTTTTTCCAATTGCACAAGGAATTGTAAAGCTACAAGGATCTTTAAGTTTCCGAGTAAAATTTTTCTGAAGTATAGCGCTGCACTCCTCACTTAGTGCAACTGTCTCGTAATCCCCAAATTTCTTGTTCTTATTTAATATATCCTTTATAAACTTTGTATAACTTGGCATCTGTTCCAAAGCTTTAGTGAAAGGAATATTTATCGTCAACTTCTTAAGTACTTTCATGAACTTTAAAAATTTTTTATCCAACTCATGTTGTCTAAGTCTTTGATGAAATGGAGGTGGTGGTATTTCCAAACTGATTTTAGTTGGAGATATTAATTTTTCCAGATCCTTAGAAACATGTTCTTCAGGTCTTTTAGTTTCCTTTGTTTCTCTCACAACATCTTTCTCTTTTCTAACCACATCCTCTATCTCTTTTTCACTTTTTAATTGGACAACTTCTATTTGTTCATTAGTGTTCTCTTTAGGGTTGATCTCATTGTTGCTAGGAAGTGTTCCTTGGTGTCTATTGCTAAGTAAATTAGCAATTTGTCTCGATTGATTCTCTATGTTTCTAATCGCAAGCATTTCGACTTTGTAACTGGTTTCCCATTTGCAATACCACTTCTTCCATAGACATTTTCTTATCCTCAAATTGTTGATCATTGTTAGAGTCCGGTGGATATGAAGCTCTATAGTTTGTGTTCCCCTGATTATTCCAATTTCCATTATGATTTGCATGATTATTTTCCCATTGTTGGTTTCCATCGTCAGTAGTAGGATTCCAGTTAAATTTAGGATGGTTCTCCCAACCTGGGTTGTAAAAGTTAGAGTACGGGTTGTTTATGGTATTTAAAGTCTCATATGATAATTTAGAATCAATTATAGGCCCTAATGAACTTTCCTCACTTACAGGAGTAAATTGAGGTTGGTTCATTCCAAATTGGTCCAACTTCCTCGATATTGCAGCAATCTGAGATGTAAGAATTAAAATTGTATCTGTATCATGAACACTAGCTACCTTTTTAGGATTTACCCTTGCAGAGGGCCATTGAAATTCATTTGTAGCCATTTCTTCAATTAATGCTTACGCTTCATCAAATGATTTTGACATTAATGATCCACCAGCGGTAGCATCAATTATGACCTAAGGGATCCTACTAACCCATTATAAAATGTTTGAATGATTAACCAATCGCGGCAGCATGGTGTGGACACTTTCTTAGGAGTTCCTTAAATCTTTCCCAGGCTTCATATATTGATTCCCCTTCATATTGACAAAATGAGATAATATCGTTTCTAAGTTTAGTAGTCCTTGAAGGTGGAAAATACTTAGCTAAGAATTTCTTAGTTAACTCCTCCCAAGTTTAAATAGAACCAGGTGCTAATGAGTATAACCACATTTTAGTCTTATCCCTTAATGAGAAAGGAAAAAGCCTTAGTCTAACAGCATTGTTTGACATGCCATTATAACGAAATGTAGCACAAAGTTCTAGAAAATTTGATAAGTGTAAATAGGGATCCTCTAAAGGAGTTCCCCCAAACTGATTGTTTCGCACCGGCTTGGATAATCTCAGGATTTATTTCAAACGAGTCGCCTTCTACGACAGGGTTTTATATACTAGAGTGAATTTCATCTGTCGTAGGATTTATGTAATCCCTCAATGATTTATGATGATTTTCCAAGTTATTATCTTGTAAGTTTTCTATTTCCATTTCTAGTTTTTCAAGTCCTTTCTGTATTTTTATTTTTTTATTTTTTTCAAATACGGGATCATAAGGCACAAGTCCTACAGATCTATTGTTTTGCATACATAACATAACAAACAATACATTAATAATTAAACAAATAATAAATGAAATATATTCAACACAACAAAACATTTTCACGAACACCTTATTTTTCACACAAATAGTTTTTTCATAACATTTTTTTATATAAAAACACTTTCACAAAAAACAGTTTTTACGACACTACAATTTTCCAAGTCTAAGCTTAATTACTTTAACTAAAATTCTCCTAAAGTTCTTACGGAAGCCTCCCCGGCAACGGCGCCAAAAACTTGACCCGATCTGCAATTACGTAGTAATTTAACTTCCAAAAGATGGCCAAAAACTTGACCCGATTTATAAATAGTGGCTAGTGTGCAAAATCTTAAATGATATAAGAATTGGAAAATATTTTACACACTAGGGGTACAACGCAAGTATACGTATCGTTTCAAGTAATATAGAGTTTTCTTTAAAAATCCCAGTATCGATCTCACGAGGAAGTGAAATAAGAAGTCTTTAATCAAATTCTAGTCTACTACTAATAGTCTTTAGTTTGGAATGTCGATTAAAATTGTGTTTTATCTAGCAACTATTCCTAAATGCAAGTGTTAAATGTAATAGTAACTATAACTAAATGAAAATAATAATTCTAAAGATAACCCTTTTTGTATGAGTTAGTTTAGAGAATTTTGAGATATTAGAACATATTATTCTTATGTAATGAAATAGATAATGTATAAGATTGAGATGCATTAAATATTGTATGTGCCAAATAGGAGCAATCATATTCTTTACTCTTTGGTCCAGGCATAAAGAACATTGACTAATCTTATGGTTGGTTACTGAATCTGCGGCTAGGCTGGGAGCATACCGACTCTCACTTCAGAGCTCCCACGTTCCCCTTGGCTGAGGGCTAACAATCTACACTTCAGCACCCAAACGATAGTACCGAATTGAGGATTTTAGCCTGTCACCCTAAAATCTCCAATTCTACGCCCAATAATTATATTTCCCTATTTATTTGCATTCAATCCCCATGAACTTCACCATCCATGGAATTTGAATGTGGTTCCACTTTGTTGAGAATTACACCGCCCATTTGGGACAATGCAATTACAAATAATTTTAACACTACAATGGGCCCTTATTGCAATGTAAATGAAGTGCAAGTAAAAACCATCACATTTATAATTAAATTTACTTCTACCATGCATCACAAAATCCTAAACATGATTTCTACTCATTACAAAAGAAAAGTAAAATGAAAATAATGGCATAATCTTCTCATGCCGCTATTTCCAAAGAAGAAGAAAGAGTAAGAGAGATACGTCACAAAGCGGGAAGAAAACACAACTGAAACTTCATGTAACCAAAGCAAATCCACTAAATAAATGTTTACAAAATTATAAGATAATGAAGAACAATACATAGCTTTTTCCCCTTGAAAGAAAGACGAAGATCTCTCCCATAAAGTCTACCGGCTATCCATGCAATACTAACAAAATCCCTTACAAGTTCTCTCAAAAATCTCCTCTCCAATCTCTCCAAAAGGGTAGAAATCTACATTTCTACTCTTAATCTAAGAATCCTAAACATTCCTCTAAGTTTTTTTCTCCTTTCCTCTTTTGTTTTTTTTTTCTCTTTCTAACATAAATTCGGCATTTTTAAAGAGTGTGGACAAATTTCCAAGAGTCTCCTTAAGCACCCCTTCGAAAAAGCGTCCAAATAAGTCGAATATTGGCCCAAAACCGCCAAAAGTCGGTTCATGGTCATCTGATCCACTGTCTGCGGGTTTGAGACCGCTGTCGGTGGCCTTTTTGGCCATTTTCCGGCTGTCTCAGGAAAATCTCGCCGTCGGCGAGCAGGCTGCTGCGCGGCTCCACCGTTTCGCTCCGTTTTAGCTCGGATTCTCCCAGTTTCAGTTGTGTTGCATTCGTAACAGATAGCCGTACAAAATAAGAATAAAAATAACCTTTCTTTAAAGTGTAATCTCATTTAAAAATATTCAAGAAGTGTAAAAGAGATTAAGCATCAAAAGACTTATCGAAAGGTGTCAGGGCAGAATTTCATTTCTTGCTCATTTTTGCTCCAAATTGCACCATTTTTGCTTCCTTTTGCTGCAATCACTATTTCTTGTACCTAAAACTAAAAAATATACAAAATACCTTCCTTTAAAGTGTAATATCATAAAAAATGAGTAAAATGATATAGCAAAAAGTGTATATATTTTAGGCGTGTCAGATGGCCTGGAGAGGGGGCTTCCACTGTAGAACTCCTTCTCTGGGTGATGTAAAGGTGTGGATGAGTTTAATTTGGTTCTAGTGGAGGTTTAGGGAATGTCCTATTTTCAGCCCGAGATTGAGCTCAAAAATTGAACTCAACCAATGGAGGAGGAAGCAGGAAAGCAGTGGGGTTCTTCTTCTCTAGACTGGGAGAAGCTCTGGGAGTGATTTGGTGAGGTTTTGTTGAGAAAAATTTCAAGAACCTCTCTCATGGCCGAGAGGTGGTGCTTAAATGGCCAAGGCCATTCAGCAGGGTTGGGTTCAATTGTTGGGTGGATTCCACTGCTTAGGTGGAGGGCAGAAAGGCTTCAATGTTTAATTTGGCTGAGGTGCCCTATTGGTGGAGTTTGGGTGAGTTTAGATGGCTGGTGGCTCTCAATTTTGACCTCCTCCGGCTACTAGGTCGGCCGGCAGGGACAGGGGAGCTGGCCCCTGAGGTCAGGTGAGTCATGAAGAGGTTTAATGGTGATTGATCAGGTATGGGAGGATTTAGGGGTGGGGCAAAAGGAGATTTATCCACTTAAGGGAGGAAATCCCTTAAAATGGGGTACCCTTGGTCCATGGCTCGCCTAGCTTGGGCTAGGTGGATCTAAGGTGGCTCTTAGGGTTCAAATGGTGGCTGTGGAAGAGTTGGTTTCGCCACATTTGGTTCAATTTGGTTAAGTTAGGCCATGGGTTCAAATTTGCCCACTTGGGTTTAGGTTAGGCTAAATTGAGTTTGGGCTTGATTTAGGTCCAAGTATCTTGAGCAACATTGTAGAGAGGATTTCCATGAAGAACTTTCATGAAGACATGGAGATGTTTTGAGTTCAATTGAAAGGTTAATTAGGTGAATTTTGGGATTTTGGTTAAATTTGGCCACCATGGGTTAGGTTAGATTTAGGTTTGGCTAGAACTTGCTTCAAGGAAAATTGATAATTCAAAAGGGTACAAATTATTGTTATAAAAGGTTTAGTATAGAAATTGGATGGAAATTTTGGGTTTAGGGGATTCAATTTGGGTAGTTTGGGGTATGTGGTAACTTTAGGTCAAATTTGGGGGTTTTGATTTCAAAGGGATTTTGGGTAGAGTTTGAGTTTAAATTGAGCGCCAATTAATGTTGTGATTGGTGTAGGAATGTATTAGGGAGAGTTTAGAGTTGATTTAGGGGGAAAATGAGTTGAATTGGGCTGAATTTGGGGTAGGTTTGAGTCATAGGTTAAAATTGGGGGTTTTGGTTTAAAGTTGAAATTGAACTCAAATGTGAATCAAATTGGGCTTGGATTTGGTTTAGATTGGTATTGGGGATGGTTGAATTGAAGTTTAGAATTGAAATTGGGCAACATTGGGGTCAATTGGATCAATTTGGTTTGGCATTGGGTCCATTTAGGTTAAAAATGGGTCAAATTGGGGATTTTGATAAAAGTAGTTTATTTTGGCAAAATTGGCTTACGGTGTAGTTGAACAAAATGAAATTGGGAATATTTGGGATTTTCTGGAATTTTTTTGGGAATTTTTGGAATTTTTAGATTTTTTTGGCTAAAAGGGATATTTAAGGTATTGAGAGGTTATTTGGAGAGTATTGGGATATTTTGGTGGACTTAAGAGGTAGGGATTATTTAAAAATGATTCTTGGGAATTTTAAGAATTTTGGGTAATTTTTGGGAATTTTTGAATGATTTGGTGGTTGTAGGGGCAATTTAGATAATCTTAGGTAGGTTTAAGGACCCAATGTTAAAACTAGTAATTTTGGCAAAATGGAATTCGATTATGGTTGGGAAGTGTGGAATAGCTTAGAGTGAGCCATGGACCAAGAAAGTGTTCATTTTTTGAAAATCTCATAGGTTGTTCCTAACCCTCTTAGCCAAGGGCTAGGGGTTTGGACTTAGCCACATGAGTGTTTCAATGAACTAGAAGTGAAGATTATGTAGAGATGGTTCAGGGTTTAGGATGGTTGTGAGAGTGCAGTGTGTACAAGTCAGACCTCACAAGGACTAGGCCACCTAGGGTAGTCCTTAAGGCTTGAACAACCTTATAGGAGCTCTCTATTGGTTCTCCATATGGTGGTCTTAACCTTCTAAGGTGATTCAGAGGTTTGCAATCATCCAAGTGGGGTCCAAAAAGGAGTCAAGAAGTAGTTGAATTGCTAAAGGGTAGGTCCTAATTCTAGTCCTCTAAGATAGTCAATGAGAAGTCCTATGGCTAGATCCTAATAACTAAGAGAAAGGAAAAGTCCTCACCAAAAATGAGGTCAACAAATGGACCCCCAATAGGTGTGGTGTGCTAACCAAGCACACCGCCCGTATTGGCATTGACCGGCAAGATCAACAAAATCAACACAGCTGTCTAAGTGACACACTTATAACAAAGCGTTGAAAGTTCCCGCTGGGTAGTACAAGGTAAATCTCCAAGACTGAAGATTCCAGAACTCTCATTGGGGAAAGCAGGTGAATTTCAAATCACAAGATCTGGAGAGATCGGATTTAGATTTGATTCAAATTTTAAGTTTATGTTTTGAATTGATTCGAGTTTAGATTTTGGTTGAAGTTTGATTTAAGATTGGTTTTAAGGGTTTAAGATGAGAATTGGAACCTAGGTTCCAATCTCGAGACCGCGAAGAAGACTGGAAGTTAGGTACCAGTCTCGAAAGAGAGTCGGAAGTTAGGTACCGACCTCAAAAGGGAGGGAAATGGAAGTTAGGTACAAGCCCCGAAAGGGTGAGAACTGGAAGTTAGGTACCAGTCTAGAAAGAGAGACCGAAGTTAGGTACCAACCTCGAAAGGGGGGGAACTGGAAGTTTGGTACCGACCCAAAAGGGTGAGAACCGGAAGTTAGGTACCGGCCTCGAAAGAGAGCCGAAGTTAGGTACCAACCTTAAAAGAGAGGGAACCGGAAGTTAGGTACCGCCCCGAAAGGGTGAGAACCGGAAGTTAGGTACCGGTCTCGAAGAGAGTCGGAAGTTAGGTACCGACCTCGAAAGGGAGGGAACTCGGAAGTTAGGTACCGGCCCAAAAGGGTGAGAACCGGAAGTTAGGTACCGGTCTCGAAAGAGAGTCGGAAGTTAGGTACCGACCTCGAAAGGGAGGGAACCGGAAGTTAGGTACCAGCCCCAAAAGGGTGAGAACTGGAAGTTAGGTAGAAGTCTCGAAAGAGAGTCGGAAGTTAGGTACCAACCTCGAAAGGGAGGGAACTGGAAGTTAGGTACCGGCCCCAAAAGGGTGAGAACTGGAAGTTAGGTACCAGTCTCAAAAGAGAGTCGGAAGTTAGGTACCGACCTTGAAATGAAGGGAACTGGAAGTTAGGTACCAGCCTCAAAAGAGTGAGAACTGGAAGTTAGGTACCAGTCTCGAAAGAGAGTCGAAAGTTAGGTACCGACCTCGAGAGGGAGGGAACTGGAAGTTAGGTACCAGCCCCAAAAGGGTGGAACTGGAAGTTAGGTACCAGTCTCGAAAGAGAGTCGGAAGTTAGGTACCGACCTCGAAAGAGAGGGAACTGGAAGTTAGGTACCAACGATCGAAAGGGTCGAACCGGAAGTTAAGTACCGGCCTCGAAAGAGAGTCGAAGTTAGGTACCGACCTCAAAAGGGAGGGAACCGGAAGTTAGGTACCGCCCCAAAAGGGTGAGAACTAGAAGTTAGGTACCAGTCTCGAAAGAGAGTCGGAAGTTAGGTACCGACCTCAAAAGGGAGGGAACTGGAAGTTAGGTACCAGCCCCGAAAGAGTAAGAACTAGAAGTTAGGTACCAGTCTTGAAAGAGAGTCGGAAGTTAGGTACTGACCTCGAGAGGGAGGGAACTGGAAGTTAGGTACCAACCCCAAAAGGGTGAGAACTGAAAGTTAGGTACCAGCCTCGAAAGAGAGTCGGAAGTAGGTACCGACCTCAAAAGAGAGGGAACTGGAAGTTAGATACCAGCCCCGAAAGGGTCAGAACTGGAAGTTAGGTACCAGTCTCGAAAGAGAGTCAGAAGTTAGGTACCCACCTTGAAAGGGAGGGAACTGGAAGTTAGGTACCAGCCCCAAAAGGGTGAGAACTGGAAGTTAGGTACCAGTCTTGAAAGGGAGTTGGAAGTTAGGTACCGACCTCGAAAGGGAGGGAACTGGAAGTTAGGTACCAGCCCCGAAAGGGAGGGAACTAGAAGTTAGGTACCAGCCCCAAAAGGGTGAGAACTGGAAGTTAGGTACCAGTCTCGAAAGGTTGACGATTGATTCGTGAAGATTTCAATGATTAGAAGCGCAGTAGAAGATTGGAATGGGACATGAAAGTGTTTCACGTCCTGAAGGATTTCATCAAAGGTTGAAAGTTTGGCGAAGGAAGTGAATCCACACCATCAGAACCAAATCGAGAATCTCGTGGTTCTATGTCAGTAGACTCAGTGACCTTCTCAAAAGAGGGGAGAAATCACAGAGAGTCGAAAAGTTTTCGAGAACAGACGGAGGCTGGGGACATCGGATTCGGAGTTTCGCTTTTATTGTTTCTTTGCTTTTAGTGATGTGATTTTGGTTTTGATTTGCAAGTTTTGTGCTTTATTTGGATTTTGAATTTGGATTTTTTTTATGTTATTATTTTATTAATAATCTTTCTTTTTTTATTTATTATTTGAATTGTTCTTCGTTCAATTTTTCTTTAAATCGAGTCAAACTCAGATTTGGTGGCGTTTGCAGTCAACTGCACAAAACTGAAGGTAAAATGCGATATAGTTATTTCCATTAAAAAGGCTGAAAGTACATCAGGTGATTCCATCAAAACATTTCTGATGCCATCTTTCTGAAAATAAACTTTTACAAAATCCATATATGTCTGAACACATACTGTACTGATATCTTCATGTATTCTGACAAAACCGTCTGTCTGATTCATCCATGTCTGAAAAGTAAGCTGCATAGGTAATAACATCACCTTCTAAGCCACTTTCCGGAGGAGAATCCCACGTAAGTGTGTTTTAGAGGTGTGCTACCACTATGTAGCTTACAGCTCGTAGGGCTGCAAATTCTCTAACTCTGGATCAGACCAGAATTTTACTCTTGTCCATCCTTCTAAAAGTGATGGAGATCCGTTCGTATGGAACTCCTGGTATGCAGTGCTTCGCCACATCTGCACCATTTCTCTGTAGTACGAGGACAGAGCCTACCGGTAGAGGTATCTCTACTGGCCCTCAGAATTCTCCGGGGCCGACTATCCGGAGTTCTGTCCTAAACATGATGTTGCATTGGTTGATGAAGGAAACAGTGCAAAAGGGCCTCACAAAATCGTGATGATCTATGTGAGGTGGAATGCAGTCTCCTTCTGCATAGATGTTGATTATACAGCTGTTTGGTATGCAGTCAGTGAGTAAAACTTGCCAAGTCACCATCCTCTTTATCTTTTTCTTAATCAGAACTGGCATTGGATCCACTTCATCGTAACGGAGTATCCCTGGCGGATTTTCTTTCTTGACATCAGCGAAGTTGTAACAGCATCCAAAGTGGATAGTAATCCTCCCCTTGCCTCGTTTCCATTTCTTGGGCTCCGAGTAAGTCCTGCTGCGTAGTCGTCCTGCACGACCCTGCTTCTTCAGCTCGAAGACGTAGTCCATGATCTCACTCTACTCGTAGTGAGAGAAGACATTTGTATGCAACTCTAATACTTCCAGGATATTGACATATCTGCCTCGAATCCTCTGAAAGTATTCAAAATTCTGCTTTCGCACCCTCTGGATCATCTCCAACTCGTGCTCCTAAATTATCTGCAACTATCGGGGTCTAGTGACGTTCTGTGGGATGTATGGTTCCACACCATCAAGCTCTCCTGGAATCATCACTGTCTCAGGTGCAGGTTTTGTATTAACCTCCTCTGGAACAACCTCTGCTATGGTGCTCCGAAGGACTGGCCTCCTCAGGATAACTTCTGTGGTCACTGGAATTTCCTCTTTATTCTGCTCTTCTATCAATTTCTTCAGCATCTTGGCGATACGACGATTCTTGTTTCTTCTTTGAGTCGGGGTCAAAGGGGCTCTCCTCTCCCCTTGGATTTCAGTAGGGGCAGCACTGAAAAGCTTTCCTCCTGCGGCCGTTATCACTGATTTCATCTTGTTTTCTTCAATCAAGCTGCTCTTCCTTTTCTTGTTCGCAGTATAGGAAACTTTCTCGTTGAGCCTCATCACTATCTTTCCATGGGACTGCTCGGGGTCCACAGTAGCCCAAGCAGTTTCTTCATATTCTAGCTCCAGCTGTGCAAAGTCTGAACCAACCTCGATCACAGCACCAGCTTTCAGCTCTTCTTTGTTAAGTGCAAGACTTACACCATCCTTAAAGTTCAGGAACAACCGCCCGTTCGAGATTTCCCTGAAAGGAAAATAAGGAAAGGATCAGGGGCTGTACTCAGAACAAGAACAATAATAAAATTTATTTATTAATGGAAAATTCTTATTCATTCATTTTTTCAAACTTTAAGGGAAAGGGAAAGATAAGAAAAGATCAGGAATGAGATCAACTCGAAAGGAAGGATCAAAATTTATTATTATAATAATTTCACAAGTTTTCTCTTAATGTGTTTTTAGTGATTTTTATCGTTCATTTTTATGTCTTGGGTTCGGAACCAGTTTTAAGTGATTACTTCACCCGTGCTTCTAGGAATGAGATTTCATTCTCCGAAACATCAGGTTGCGTAATACTTCTTCAAATATCGTCCATTAATTGGAAGCATAAATCGTTCCCCCTGGCAATTCACAAGCTGGTAAGAACCTCCTGAGTAGACTGTCTCGACCACGAATGGCCCCTCCCAAGTCGGCTCAAATTTACCTCCTACCTTGCAGTGTGCAAGAATAGGCCTTCTGAGAACTAGGACCAAGTCACCGACTTTGAATTCCTTGGGCGGACCAGTTTGTCATGGGTCTGGATCATCTTGGCTTGATACAATCCCAAATTTTGCTGCGCTGAAAGTCGTTTCCCTTCTAAGCTTTCCAATTCTTCTAGTCGTAATTTGGTATTCTCTTCCGTAGTAATTCTCTCCGCAATCGTAATTCGAGTGATGGGAGCCGAACTTCCAAGGGTAGCACTGCTTTGGACCCGTACACTAGATCGTAGGGCGTAGACTGAGTAGGAGTCCTGAAAGTCATCCTGTAGGCCCATAAGGCTTCCAACAACTTCTCGTGCCAATTTCTTTTGTTATCGTTTAAAGTTTTCTTTATAATTTGAACGAGAGTTTTATTAAAAGCCTCGGCCAAGCCGTTTGCTCTTGGGTAGTAAAGCGTTGAATAGCGCCAGTCAATCCCGTGCCTTTTGACAAAACTGTTGATCTTTGTACTTCTGAATGCTAACCCGTTATCTGAAATAATTCTGCGCGGCACCCCTAAATGGTAAACGACTTGATTCTTGAAAAACTGTAACACGTGATGTGCCTTCACTTCTCTGAGCGGCACTGCTTCTATCCACATGGAAAATTAATCTGTAGCTGCAAGAATTAAGCAATGTCCACTTGAAGAAGGTGGTTCTATCGGACCCACAATGTCTGTGCCCCAACACTCAAATGGCCATGACGTGATTGTCCGATGTAGCACATTTGAAGGTTGATGTAGAACCACTCCATGCACTTTGCACTGGTGACAACTCTTGGCGATCTTCATGCAATCGGTCATCATTGAAGGCCAGTAGTACCCTAGTCTTTTAATCTTCATTTTCATCTTCAGACCCGACTAATGAGAGCCACAGACTCCTGAGTGTACTTCTTTGACAATTTCACGAGCTTCGGACCCGCTCAGGCACCTTAGTCACATCTGGTCGAAAGACCTTCTGTATAACGCATTATTTATCAATGCGTAAGATAGAATTCTTTTCTTTATCTGATGGGCAAATGACTTATCGTCCGGTAGATTTTCGGTTTGCAGGTAATCTATTAATGGCTGCCGCCAATCTTTTGTATTTTCTGTTATTGCTGCAATTGATTCTTCTGCTTTTCTGATTTGTGTATTGCATCCATGTCGAGCTGTGATAGGACCTGTCGTCCCTGAACTAACATTTCAACTGACTCATCCTGTAAGCAGGAAAATTCTTTTGCAAGGCAGGCTAGCGCATCTGCAAGAGCATTTTCTCTTCTGGGAATCTTGTAGATCGTTACATTCGGAATTTGCTTTAACAGTTTCATTGCATACTGAAAGTACTGCTCGAGTCTCGATTTCAGAATCTTATACTGTCCTACAACCTATTGAATGATCAACTGCGAATCTCCGTAAATATTAATATTTGTTATACCCATCTGAATAGTCAATTCCAGTCCGGCTATGAGAGCTTCGTATTCTGCTTCATTGTTCGTACACGGCTCTGTTAAATGGTAGGAGTACCTTAACATACCCCGCGCCTGTGTTATAAAGATTAATCTGATTCCTGCCTTACTGGGCACTATTTTTTGTGATTCTTTGTCTTTCTGCGCTGAAGATGCTCCGTCGAAGTATAGTTCCCAACGCTGATCATCGGGTCTTCTAGGCTCATTATCTGCTCGTCTGGCAAGTCGTCGTTGAGAGGCAATTCTGCCGATAAAGGGTGTGCTGCGAGGAAGCCTGCTAGGACTTGTCCTTTTATGGCACGAAGAGGAACGAAAGTTATATCAAATTGCACTAGTATCATCGACCACCTGGCAAGTCTACTGGCAAGCGTCGGACGGGTCATCAAATATTGCAACAGATTAAACTTCGAGATAAGGTTGACCTTATGAGAGAGCATGTAATGCCTGAGCTTTTGAGCGGCAAAGATCAGGGCCAAACAGTGCTTCTCAATGGGAGGATACTTTACTTCCGTCGGAATTAGATGATGACTTAAGTAGTAGAAAGCATTTTCTTTCCCCTCGTCATTGACCTGGGCTAGTAGGGCTCCAAGGGAGTCGTCTAAAGCTGCGGTATAAAGTATCAACGGTCTACCTAAGACAGGGGCTGCTCAAACAGGAGGTGTCATTAAATATTGCTTAATGTACTCGAAGGCCCGATAGCATTTCCCTTCCCAAACAAATTTGGCATCCTTTTTAATTAATGCCGAGAAGCGCTCACACCTACCTGACAAATTCGAGATAATGCGTCGAAGATACGCCAACTTCCCTTGAAAGGATCGTAGTTGTTTCAAGGTTTTGGGAGGCGGCATTTCTAAGATAGCTTTAATCTTCTCCGGATCGATTTCAATTCTACGATGTCGGGCATCAAATCCTAAGAATTTCCCAGAGGTGACGCCGAAGGTGCATTTCAGGGGATTCATCTTAAGGTTAAATTTTCTTAATCGCTCGAAAACAATTCTCAAATCATACAAATAATCTTCCTTCACTTTGCTTTTGATGACCACATCATCCACGTAACACTCAACTTGGTTGTAAATGAGATCATCAAAAATCCTCGTCATTGCTCTTTGGTAGGTTGCTCCTGCGTTCTTCAATCTAAACGGCATCACTGTGTGGCAGTACACTCCAATTGGTGTTCTGAAGGCTGTGAGCTTTTCATCTTCCGGTGCCATGCTTTATCTAATTGTATCCTGATGATCCATCCATGAAAGAGAAGATTTCGTGCTTCAAAGCGATGTCGATCATTAGTTCTGGAATTGGTAGCGGAAACTCATCTTTTTGGGCATGCCTTGTTCAAGTCTCTGAAATCTACGCAGATTCTGATCTGACCATTCTTCTTTCTGACCGGTACCACATTAGCTAACCAAGTTAGATATTGTTCTTCACGGATAAATTTAGCATCTATTAGCTTCTTAACTTCAGCTATAACTTGTTGTTCAATCTCTAAACACATTCTTCTGGGAGCTTGCCTGATTGGAACGGCAGTGTGATCCACTCCTAGCTTGTGAACTGCAACCTCTGGAGCTAATCCTGGCATTTCCTCATAACTCCAAGCAAAATAGTCTTTGAATTCCATTAATAGCTTAATTATTTCTTCAGAGTCTTCTTTATTGAGTAATGAGCTAACAAAGGTGGGCCTAGGCTCTTCACTAGTACCTAAGTTAACTTCCATTAACTCGTCTATTGTATATTTAATTTCTTCTTCAAATTCTGGCGGAGCAACTCCGACTGGCAGATCTTCGAGACCATCTGAAGCTTCCAAGCAATCTTCATTAGGCTTGTAGGTGACAACCACATAAAATCTTGTATCATCAACTGACCCTACAATGCTGAATCCAAGGCCATGCTTTGAGTTGGGCGGTTGACCGGCATTATCCCATAATTTTTTAAAGCATTGTGATTGTCCTTTTGACCATTATCGAGGTAAGACACCACGTTGAATTAAATTTTGAACACAGGGAGAATACCACTCAAAAGGCAATTCCATTAATTTAGAAGAAGTAACATCTTCAAATTGTTCGTCATTTTCAATTTTGGAAGAAGCACCACGGTAGAATTTGATCGGTTTAGCACCGCCACCATGTACTTCCTTGACAACCATACCCTCGACCTTATTAGGATAGATCAGGGACAGGTTCATAGTATATACATAGTGGTTAATCTTCTCATACATTGATTTGTATTCTTCATTCTTTTCATCTTCGAGAGTGATCGTGAACTGAGGTTTCTTATGGTTTACTGTTGCTGCTTCTGTCTTGATTTCTTCTTCTTCTTCTGAGCTATTCTCCCAATCAACATTGATGACCAGCTTCTTCTGTTCAATTGTTCCACCACTTCTTCCACGATCTCGTCCCCCGCCTCGACCTCGGGTGCGAGTTCTGGGGAAACCTTCACCATCTCGTCGTAAGGGAGTGGTGAGTAACTGTTGAACAAGAATTTCAGGTTCTTTGTCATCTTGTATTTCTTTTTCTTGATTTGGTACGGTGTTTCTAGAGAAGATTATTTTCTTCGGAGGTGCGTAGTAGGCTGCATCTTCGTGGATTCCAATTTCATGCACTGAGAATGGTTGTAAATCACCTTTGATACACTGCTCTTGTCCTACTTCATAATATTTTATAAATTGGTGCAAATACGATGGTACCATCCAGTTTTCATGGATCCACGGCTGACCCAGTAGAGCGTTGAATGATGTCTCAGAATCAATTATGTGGAATTTCGCGGTTGTCTTTGCTAACTCACCGATCTTCATTAACAGTGTTATCGATCTGAGTGCCCTTTCTCCTTTCTGGTTGAAGCCTCTTAACATCATCTTATCTGCTTCGAGATCACGGGCATCAATCTCTAAGTATGCTAACGTCCGAAGATTCATTATATTAATTGATGCCCCCGGATCAACTAAAACCCTGGAGAGCGTGAATTTTCCAATACTGACTGAAATGTACAGCGGTCGATTGTCATCAGCTATTCTAAGTAGTAGATCATTGTCCATGAAGATAACCCCATGTTGTTCTCTTAAGGGGCAAACCTCGTCGAAGGAATTACTGGCCATTTGAGCTAAGCAAATTTTTGGATCAAGTAAAGCCTTAATCAGAGTATCCCTCATCTCCTTTGACAGGATCAGAGCATCGTAGATGCTTAGTTTGGCTGGTAGCTTCCTAAGATGGGCTAGCACGTTATATTCCACTTTATTACCAAGCTCTTCAGTCTCTTCCCGAATGAGCAATTCTTCCACTGGGGTTGGCTCTTCCTAAGCAACCACTTACTTTCCTTTATCTTTTAGACCCATTCTCGGGGGTAGAACTTTTCCGCTCCTTAGATTGACCTCTGTTATCTCTTCTGCATCTGGTGTTGAATCTGTCGGTGACTCCTCTTAAATCAGAACGAGTGGCTCTTCTGAAGTTGCTTCGGTATCTGATAATTCCAATTCTATCGTGATCGGAGCTCCTTGGAATTCACAAACGAACTCGTCACTTGCTGAACTTTCGTAGTCACTCTTGCGAATGTCCTCTCCTTCGTCAGGGTCGTCGAGTTTTTGTATGATTTGAGAATCGTTATTCGTATCGAAATCGAGATCCAAATTAGGTTGGTTGTTGTTAGTTATGTTATCATTAGAAACAGTCAAAACGTAGCCAACACCAGAACTCTTATCATTATAAGATCCTGCCGGGGCAAGCAAATAAGCATACAGAGTCAGAGGTTGGAGGGATTTCTCCCCCGAATCGGAAACAACCATCCTAGGAAAAGTAGCCCCTACTCTACCCCTTGGAACCTCGGTCTTCTTTTTTTCCACGACCTTCTCCTCTGTCTGGGGTGGTTCTCTGATTGCAAGCGATAGTGCCAGTTCGATAAGTTTTGAACTCTTAGCTGAAGCACGCACCGAAGTGGTTTGGATGTGATCTAAAATTTTCTTCGAAGACTTCATCCAGACAGTACTCCATCCATCGTCAGTCACGTAAGGGTCGATTGGAACAATAAGATTCGTCAAGATAACATTGACGGAACCTCCTTTTTGAGGCTCCTTCATGTACTTCTTTGGAATCGTTATGTTCCCTCTTTGAAGATTGTCCTTTAGTCAATTCTTGAAGGTGAAGCAGTCTTCTATCTTATGTCCGAGCATCCTGTGGTAAGGGCAGTAGTTCGGATGATCCTTCTTATCAACTTCCTCCGGCCTTCTGGGTTCTGGCAGCTGAAAATCGGGCGTCTTCATCAAACTACGAAACATCTTAGCCACTGCTTCGGTTTTGAAAGGATATTCTTTATTCAAAAGCTCCTTCAGGGCACGTGGTGGGTGAGGCGGCGGCTGATCATGCTGTTAACTCTCTCGAGCCTGCTGATAGCTCTGCTGAGGTTGCTGTTAAGTCCGTTGTAGTGGTTAGTAACTTGGCTGTGGCCGCTCTGGTTGTATCTACACTGGCTGCTTGCCTTTATCTACTGCCGCGACAATTCCTGATTTCTTCTCAAAAGCTTTTATGGGCTTCTGCTTATCAGTCTTGTCGATGAAGCTTAGCTGCTTCGCTTCTTCCAACAAGCTCCCGGCCTTGCTAAGCAACTTCTCGAAAGTCTTGATTGTAAATCCTTTAAGGAGAAGTGCTACCGGACCATGGATACTCTTAAGAAGAATACCGACTGCATGTTGTTCCTGTAGCTGAGGCTCACACTTCATGCTTAAATTCCTCCATTGAAGTATGTAGTCCACTAAAGTTTTGTTTGTTTTCTGTTGTTCCACCACTAGATCACCGATAGTGATGTGGTGCCGAGCCCCAACAAACCGCTTAATGAAAAGGCTCTCCAATTCTGCAAAGTTCTTGACTGAGCCATTTGGCAGTTCATCATACCAATCGAAGGCAATCCCTAACAAACTGCTGATGAACTGTCGGAAGAGTAAAGCATCGCTCCCACCGGCATTGCAACAACTAGCACGAAAATGTGCGGCATGCTGTCGGGGATTCTCGGTACTGTTGAAAGTCTTAAACAGAGGTGGTACGAAGCCTTTTGGATATTGGACTGCATCAAAATCTTCGGGGTAAGGTCTACCCATCTGAATAGATGCTCTGTTCTTAGACTGTGCTAAGGCTTCTCGCACCTACTGTTCTACTATGCTCTTAATGTCCTTTTCGGGGATCACATTCTGTGCTGAATTTTTCTTCGGCTGTTCATCCCCATTAACGGATGTGATCTCCTTCCCTCCATCCGCAATGTGGATAATCTCTGGAGGTGTTTCTTTATGAGGTTCCCCCTGACTCTGGAGAGTGGCTAAAGCGGCAGCCATCTCTTCCATCTTCTTCGCCATCTGGGAAATCGTGTCATCCTTTTCCTGAAGTTGTGCTCTCATTGCTCCCGGTTCATCTCTTTCTGCAGCTGTTGGAGCACCTTGCGAAGCTGATGATGCTCGGGTATCAACCATATCGATCTTGGTATACTCATCATCCATAAATTATGATGAGTCCACATCATCGCCCAACATTTCTCCTCTTTCTCTGGCCAACTGTCGGATGTCCGTCCTTAGCGGCATCCTCAAGCGGTATCTTTCTAACGGTCTCATGGTTATCTGGCGATGACTGTCGAACCTTCTTTTCAGGCGTTTCCCTTGGAGCTGCAGTACTTTTCTCAGATCTGAGCTATCTAATGAGACTTCTCTTCTTAGAACATTGTGTATGTATCGGCTAAGCAATAATAGGTCGCCACACCATCCTTCTTACAGTAGAAGGCCTAGGATCAGATGATCTGTCGGCTATACGTAGGCAGGTGGTGTCTTTCCTAATATGAGGACCCGATACAATAGCAGACGGACTAGCTCGTATCTTCTTTCTCAGATTTTCCATGGCAGTGACAGGATCTACTCGTGGTCCGAGGAGGGATCTAACTGGCACTCGTCCCATCCTTCTCAGAATTTCTGCTACAGGGCATCCTTCTTTCTTGGCCAACTTCCCTATTACTGCTCGCAATCAGGTAAGTGGCGTAGTCTTGCTCTTCTTCTTCTTGCAGTTATTGTAGTATGTAGACAAAGGTAACGCAGCGGCGATCCTACGGGCATCTTCTTCATTAGATACAGCAGAGAGAGGGTGAAACCTACTCCCTTCCAACAGTGGCAAGTACTCGGGCAGTTCTTCTTTCTTTGGAATATCTTCAAGAAAGGTGGCTTCAGCAGCCCTGGCCTTCTCGATCCTGGCGATCTTTCAGCTCCTATTTCTTCTTTGAGTCCGAGTCAGGGGTGCAACTCTTGAACTGGAACCTATCTCGAAGATAGGAGATATTGTAGCAAAATCTGTACCCTCCATGGTGGCAGGCTCATCACAGACTTGGATTTCCTTTCCATTCCGCCTTGTCGAGTCGGGGCAGGTGCAGAGATGACTGGACTGGTGGGGGTAGAGACCACAGTCCTCCTATGAACAGTGCTACTTCCTTCAGCTGGGACCCTTTGCAGGGGAGGGAACTCTTGAGTCGATTTCAGGTTGAACTCAATTACGGGCACCTCAGTTTCTGGCACTTTGTCTATTAGTGTGAAGAGGGTGACGTCAGCAAACTTAATATTTATATTGTCGAATCCTTGTCCAAAATGGATGATTTCATTGTCAGGCAGTTCATCCTTATAGACGGCGAAGTCCATTCCATTGGTGAAGGAGAAAATTAACTTTGGTGCAGTCATTTTCTGCAGGGTAAGTTCTGAATGTCAGTCCCGGGTTATGCTCCCTTTCGTCAAGACGAAAAGAAAGGAATTTTAAAAAGACTGAACACATTTCCATTTATCTTTTCATTTTTTTCGTGCATCTGCAATTTTAAAAGAGTTTATTTATTGAAAGGTTGTTGATAAGAAGGTTTACTCGTTAAGAACGAAACAATTAAAGAAGGAAGATTAGAATTAGAAAGAGTAAGGAATCCAATCCAAAATTGGAAAGGGAGAGAAAGTTTCACAAGACTCCTCAACTCGAAGAACCGCTCCTAAGCTAACACCGATTGGGGGTCCACCACGCCTCTTTGGAGAGGTGACAAAAGAAGGATTTCAGAACCTTTCTGTTTAGGAGTGTCTATACAGTGGCTCCAAAATCCAAAGGAGAGTTGGTTATACCCGTTCAAGATAGAAATGAACGTAGTACGCCAACGGAAAAGAATGGTAGTTTGATCCACTAGGGGTATGGACTCACTACCGATTTGTGAAAGCAACACCATCTGATCAAAATGGAGAGAAGAACTAGTCCCCAGCGGAGTCGCCAGAAATTTGTTGGCATATTTTGTAGGTTGTGTGGTATTTTGAAAAGGGGTCGCCAAAAAGAAATTGTCTGCGAATTTTTAAATTTTAAATTTAATTAAAATATACATATAATTTAGAAAATAGCATTTGATTTTAAAAATAATTTTAAGTTTGAAAATTTTATGATATGAAATCAAACCGATCTCACATCCCAAATAGTTTATATAAACGAGCACCACACCACAAACCGTGTATCTATCCCGAAGAATAGACACACTGCTTGATGATAGGGCTCGATTAAATAAATTAGAAGATTTGTGACATACGTTTGGTCTGCGAACCAATTTTATTAGCCGACAAGTTCCCCTGCTTAATATAAAGGAATCACCTAGGGTTTATATTACCTGGGTTCTTAAAGTTCCCTATAAGGGCAAGCCCCTATAGTTAATTACATCTTAAATGTCCGAAGACACTTAAGAAAACTCTCGATAATGATCAGTGGTTTTTCTCTCAAGAATTTCAAAGTTTAGGGTTTTCAAAGGATTGAAGTTTTGGAAATTTCAATAGGGAATGGATCAAATTTGGAACAATTTATCTCAGGAGTCCAAAGGAAGAGAAGTAGGAGAAGCTGAGGATCCATGAAGAATCTTGGCAACTTCCCAAACTATCCTATTGTTTGGCTTCAACTTAAGAGTATATTTAAAGTTTCAATCCTGCCAATTTTAATTAATTAGGACTTATACTTGTATGACATAATCACACAAATAGCCTCGAAGATGTGAGGGTTTATGTCGTACCAAACGACTACCTCGGAGTCCTAAGACCGGTTAGGGCTTAATTTTCATAATATAATTATGCAAAAGCCTAACAAAAAGGTGAGCATTTACGCTGCACTAGGCAAACTACCTCGAAATCCTATGGCTTGTTTATTTAAAACTAAGAAAGGTTTAGCTGATGTAGATTCAAGTTTTGCTGATGACGATGATCATGCCACCCACTATGCTCTGAGCTCCTTGTTGTTGCAGAGGTTTGGTTTAAGAAGGTGGTAATCAAGAGATGAGAGAAGTGTTTTGGTTTATAAAAAGTTTTAAAGTCCAAATATTTTTAACGTTTTATTAGGGGAATCTTAAAGTTGATTATAACAACACCGGTTAAGATTACACGGTTCCATCATTCCGGCACTGTTATTTTTATAGGATTCACTTAGTCCAGATGAATTTGCTAAACTCAACTAAATGAGTTCCACACTTTCATCTAGACCGTGGGAAATCTTGTTAGCAACACGTAGGTTACATCATCCGAGGTATTCCCGATCATCCAACAAGAAATTTTAATTTAATTGCAATTGTAGTTTTGTTGTTCTGTTTGTGATTAAATTTTGAGTTGTTTTATATTTTGAAATGTTGTGGCGGTATATTTTATCTTTCGTTGTGACTTTTAATTTAGTTTTGGGTTTCAGTTTTATGGCTACCCTAAAGTTTCAGTTTTCATGCAGGGTGACAATCTTGTTTAACATGCAAGAAAAGTAAAGCGCGGTACAGGTAAATAAATTGCAATAAAGTAAATTGCAATAAAAAAAGCGTACCTGGAGTGTCTTCTCGTCATTCCAAGCTGCACTTAAAACACGTGTTAAGGCATTTAAATATCTGCAACACGTACCTAGGTAAAGCTAAGGGAAGGTTTTAGTTGTCTACCAAAATCCTAGTCCTATAGCTAGTCAATTCCTATGACGTCTAGGTTCTTGTGTTTTGTGGATGATTTTCTTCATCAAATAACAATTAAGTTCAATTATTCTTTTAAGACACCCCATCATATTGAGAAACTGCTTAAGACGGGTCTTAAACATCTTTTCAATGCTTCTGGGATTGTTTTGAGTCTAAATGAATTTCATTGCACAGGTGAATTAATCGTCCAAGGGTTTAGTTAAGTTTTATCTCTTGCTCAGTAAACTAGGACGTTTGATTATCCTATGAGTGAAGTGACATTTCACTTAGTGCTTTATTTAAGAGTTATAATAATAAAAGTCTTTAGGGGGCAAATTGGTTTGTTAAGGAATCTAACCATCCTTTAATTAAAATTTAATTGATAACTTTAGTTTTCTCCTAAGCATCTTAAGTTAGTTAGATTGAAAGGGATACTTGAGTTATTTAGTTTAAGTTTTGATGATTTAAATTTGAGTTTGAATTAATCATATTAAATCAGATTGATTTTAATGACTAATTTAAGTTGATCTTAAATTGAATTAATTCTCACATTTTTTTTTATTTAATGTTTTGAATTTGCTTATTAAATGATTCTAGATTAGTTTCAAATACTTTAAGCTTCCTTTGATTTGATTATTAAATGATTTAACATTTTAAATTTTAATTAATTACTAAATTGTTAAAGTTTTAAATTTTAATTAACCATTTAAATTATTCGATATTTTAGATTTATGAATTATTTATTATTTAATAAATAATTTAAATTATAATTTCTAGGAGTTGAATGCCATTGTATTAATTCAAATAGGGATTTGAATCAGAGAATTAGTATCTTCTTAAATTATATCCCTAATAAAAATAAGAATTATCCAAAAAATTTTAATTAATCTTCCAAAATTTAAATAATTTAATTAATTAAGGTTCCATCTTAATATTCTTAAAGTGATCGATGGGTTTCTACCCTTTTATCTTTTAAGTTTCAATCATCTAAGGGAATATTAAATCAAATATTTTACCCTCCTCTTTCATTAGGCCTAAAATATTTATTAAAGTTAAAATTCTTAATTACTTTCATGCCCTCTTAAGCCTATTCACTTTATAACTCACTAAATTGAGCTCAAGTGATTTTGAAATTTTTGTGTCACTTCACTCACATGTCAATTAAGACAATAAAGGAGAAAATGTGATTTTCTATTTTTAATTTAATTTATATAATTATTTTTAATAGGAATAGGGGTTTTTCAATGAAAATTCAACAACATGACGAAAGTAATTTTTCTAACCTTAGGAAAATTATCGGATGTTCCTATTGACCAGAGGACCACCTGGACCAATTTTGGTAATTTTTTGAATTATATTTTATTTATTATAATTATTTTAAGTTTAGAGTGTTAATTAACTTTAGAATAGAATAGAAGTTGAAAAATGAATTTTATATTTTTCAAAAATCTCTCTGACCTTGAGGAACTTAGAGAAATAAATTTTATAATTTTCTGATTTTTCTTTGATTTATTAGAATTAACTTAGTGAGAAAGGTTAAAAATTCATTTTTTCTTAATATTAGAAATTACATTAAGCCTTTAAAATTTAATATTTTAACCTAGAGACTTGGGAAAAATATTTGGTTGGTTCCTAAATGATTAGGGAGTAAAATATGACATTTTTATGATTTTTAATATTTTTTAATTATTAAAATATTTAAAAATAGGCTAAAAATAAAAAAATTTTAGAAATTTCTAATTTTATTTTTACTAGACTCCTCTGATATCAGAGAAGTCCCAAAATCAATTTGGTGAATTTTTAAAAATTATTTTGGGTTTTATGGATTTTTGAAATTTAAAAATGATCATGTAACTTAAATGATCCATTTAGTGGGTTAAATTATTTCTAATTGACTTCAAATTTTTATGTGGGGTTTCTCTGATCCCAAAGATCAATGGAGAATTGATTTCAAGTGATTTTTATGTGTGGTTATTCCTAATTAATTAGGGTTTAATTTTAGGGTTTTGGCTAAATTAAGGTTCACTTGAATGATTTAAGCCAAACCATAATTATCCTAGGGTTCTCTGGTCATAAGGTACTTCCCCTAATTTTTCTAGATTTTATTGATCAACATGTTGATTATTGGAATTAAAATACAAAAACAGGCACATAAACTTGAAAACTAAATGACTTCCCACAGGGACAGCCTCTAGCCTTGTAAAATTAAGAGATACAAAAGCCCTATGGTCTCATGCCATGATGAAATGTATACATGCATGGAGAATTAAAATACTCAAAACAGTATTAAATTAATTAAAAATAAAATACTCAACAAAATAGATCAATTCCTTTTCCATATTATTCTCCTCTGTTCACTGAGCAAGAGAGTATTTTTCTTTTATTTTTATGATTTTTCTATGCAAAGATATCAATTTTTGAAGTTTTTGGTATTTAAATAAATAAGAAAAATTAGATTTTCCTACTTATCCACGTCGGCGCCAACTCAACCTACGGCGGGTCGAACTCCATGCGTCACTCCCTGATTCGGCGCCGCCATCTGACTTGGCAGCCACACGGCCCGCTTTTCATGTCCCGTTGCTCCGTCCGACGCGATCCTAGCCTTCAATCCAATACACGCGTGATCCGACGGTTGCTGGTCATCGTCCCGACTAGTGTGAGCCAATAATCGTCCACCTTCTAACCCTAATATCTCACTCAATACTTAACCAAATTAAACATTCTTATGCTCTATGAACTGGTCTTGAAGAGACGAACATATCCATACGGCTAACATGCATTGAAATTGACTTGAATGAAATGAAGAATCATTGGAAGCTCGGGAGGTAGAAGAGGGCAGTACCTTGGCTCTGAGAAGTGAAGCTTCTATCAGAGAGGCTCAGCACATTCGTTGGAGTCCAAGGAAGCTAGGGATGAAGCCTGGACCTGTGGTGAATTGCCTGGGTATGACTTCGACCAAGCCCGATTTCAAGCTTTGATGGTTGGAGAGATTGGGTGGCCAGGAGAGGGGGATTCCGCTGTAGAACTCCTTCTCTGGGTGTTTTGAAGGTGTGGGTGAGTTTAATTTGGTTCTAGTGGAGGTTTAGGGAATGTCCTATTTTCAGCCCGAGATTGAGCTCAAAAATTGAACTCAACAAGTGGAGGAGGAAGCAGGAAAGCAGTGGGGTTCTTCTTCTCTAGGTTGGGAGAAGCTCTGGGAGTGATTTGGTGAGGTTTTGTTGAGAAAAATTACAACAACCTCTCTCATCGCCGAGAGGCGGTGCTTAAATGGCCAGGGCCATTCAGCAGGGTTTGGGTTCAATTAGTGGGTGGATTCCACTGCTTAGGTGGAGGGTAGAAAGGCACCAATGTTTAATTTAGCTGAGGTGGCCAATTGGTGGAGTTTGGGTGAGTTTAGGTGCGTGGTAGATCTCGGTTTTGACCCCCTCTGGTGACTAGGTCTGCCAGCAAGGACAGGGGAGCTGGCCCCTGAGGTCAGGTGAGTCATGGAGAGGTTTAATGGTGATTGATCAGGTATGGGAGGATTTTGGGGTGGGGCAAAAGGAGATTTATCCACTTAAGGGAGGAAATCCCTTAAAATGGGGAACCCTTGGTCCATGGCTCACTTAGCTTGGGCTAGGTGGATCTAGGGTGGCTCCTAGGGTTCACATGGTGGTTGTGGAAGAGTTGGTTTGGCCACATTTGGTTCAATTTGGTTAAGTTAGGCCATGGGTTCAAATTGGCTCACTTGGGTTTAGGTTAGGCTAACTTGAGTTTGGGCTTGATTTAGGTCCAAGTATCTTGAGCAACATTGTAGAGAGGATTGCCATGAAGAACTTTCATGAAGACATGGAGATGTTTTGAGTTCAATTGAAAGGTCAATTAGGTGAATTTTGGGATTTTGGTTAAATTTGGCCACCATGGGTTAGGTTAGATTTAGGTTTGGCTAGAACTTGCTTCAAGTCAAATTGATAATTTAAAAGGATACAAATGATTGTTATAAAAGGTTTAGTATAGAAATTGGATGGAAATTTTGGGTTTAGGGGATTCAATTTAGGTAATTTGGGGTATATGGTAACTTTAGGTCAAATTTGGGGGTTTTGATTTCAAAGGGATTTTGGGTAGAGTTTGAGTTTAAATTGAGGGCCCATTAATGTTGTGCGTTGTGTAGGAATGTATTAGATAGAGTTTAGAGTTGATTTGGGGGGAAAATGAGTTAAATTTGGCTGAATTTGGGGTAGGTTTGGGTCATAGGTTAAAATTGGGGGTTTTGGTTTAAAGTTGAAATTGAACTCAAATGTGAATCAAATTGGGCTTAGATTTGATTTAGATTGGTATTGGGGATGGTTGAATTGATGTTTAGAATTGAAATTGGGCAAGATTGGGGTCAATTGGATCAATTTGGTTTGACATTGGGTCCATTTAGGTTAAAAATGGGTCAAATTGAGGATTTTGATAAAAGTCAGTTATTTTGGCAAAATTGGCTTACGGTGTAGTTGAACAAAATGAAATTGGGAATATTTGGGATTTTCTGGAATTTGTTTTGGGAATTTTTGGAATTTTTAGATTTTTTGTTTAAAAGGGGTATTTAGGGTATTGAGAGGTTATTTGGAGAGTATTGGGCTATTTTGGTGGACTTAAGAGGTGGGGATTGTTTAAAAATAATTCTTGGGAATTTTAAAAATTTTGGGTAATTTTTGGGAATTTTTTGATGATTTGGTGGTTGTAGGGGAAATTTAGATAATCTTAGGTAGGTTTAAGGACCCAATGTCAAAACCAGGAATTTTGGCAAAATGGAATTCGATTATGGTTGGGAAGTGTGGAATAGCTTAAAGTGAGCCATGGACCAAGAAAGTGTTCATTTTTGAACATCTCATAGGTTGTTCCTAACCCTCTTAGCCAAGGGCTAGGGGTTTGGACTTAGCCACATGAGTGTTCCAATGAACCAGGAGTCAAGATTATGTAGAGATGGTTCAGGGTTTAGGATGGGTGTGAGAGTGCAGTGTGTACAAGTCAGACCTCACCAGGACTAGGCCACCCAGGGTAGTCCTTAAGGCTTGAACAACCTTATAGGAGCTCACTATTGGTTCTCCATATGGTGGTCTTAACCTTCTAAGGTGATTTAGAAGTTTGCAACCATCCAAGTAGGGTCCCAATAGGAGTCAAGAAGTAGTTAAATTGTTAAAGGGTGGGTCCCAATTCTAGTCCTCTAAGATATTTAAGGAGAAGTTTAATGGTTAGATCCTAAGAACTAAGAGAAATGAAAAGACCTCACCAAAAATGAGGTCAACAGTTATATTTCCTGAGTGCCCCCGCTACAGTCATTACTAGCCTAATCCACCCGCTGATCAAGGAAACGACGATATAGTTTGGGACTTTGATGCAGAAGATTAGATTCTATGTTTATTTTTTAGTTATTTGATTTATAAACTTTGATTATTATGATGTTATGATTGATTGTATGTATTTCTTAAAATTTTAGTATTAATGTTTAGTTTCTGAACTTGATTGTGAAGTGGTGTAGACCTTTTTAAATATTGTTGTTAAAGTTATATAGTTTGTAAATTTTGATATTTCAGACTGTTATTGTAACCTTAAATTGAAATAGTCAATTGTGTGTGTTTAGCATTTGACTAAATATAAGTTGTGATAGTGTTTTGTACTTATTTTGAAACTTCTTTACCCAGCAATTTCTTTAATATTATATATGTGTAGAAAGATATTAATAGTACAGGTAATTAAGTGATGAAAAAACCTGCATAACTTCAAAAAAATGAAATACCTAAAACACGAAGGTATGATTTAAATTTACAGTTTGTTTTCTTTTCACCCTATATAGATAGAAAAATTTAAGTTTGGGGAGGGAAAAATACAAATTTAATTATTAAATTGTTCTCAAATTATATTTTCAAAAAATTATTATAGAATAATTTTCTGTAAGTAATTTTAGTTCAGTAAACTAGAATTAATTCATTTAATTATTATAGAAAGTTAAAAGAAATATTTTTAATGATTAACTAATTTTGTAGAATAAGATATTTAGTATAAGAGAATAAGAATATAGTTAACTATTTAAAGTAAGGAAAACTATATTTTCAAATATAAAATTCTTAAGTATTTAGTTGATAAAAAAAATATTGAAACTCAATGAAGTAAAAACTTTGAAATACATATAAGCGAAGTAAATGTTTCAAGTTTCAAATTTAGGAAGAGGAAAATGAAGTTCAAAATTATTAACAGGCTAACCAAAAATAGTGATCCTCACTTAAAAAAAGAAAAAAAGGGATTGAAAATCAATCCAGAAAAAAAAAGAGAAAAGAAAAAGAAATATTTATATATATATATATATATATATATATATATATATATAAGTGAGGAGAAGCTTGAGGAAATGTCTTATCAAAAATTGGCTTCATTTGAATTAACCTAAAGGGTAAACTTCAGTTTCATTTCTAAACTTATATATATGGATTAGTATTTTACTAAGTAGTGCTTTCATGAAATTCCTATCATCTGAATATCTTAAGGAATTTAATCTTAAAAAGTATAATCATTCTTAAAATAAATAGAAGACTAGAAATCTTAAACTTGAGGACTAAATAGCCTTATATCTATAGAATTAGTTTAATTGTTTAAAAAAAAATTTCTAGAAAACTTTACTATAATACTTATTTAAATTAAATTCATAGTAATTCTGAATTAAAACTTTACTACAAACAATCATTACTTTTATGTAGTATCTAGATTACTTGAGGACAAGTAAAAAATTAAGTTTGGGAGATTTTGACCACAAGAAAATATATTGCAAATTTTATATCAATTTCATATGAAATTACACTTTAAAGAAATGTATTTTCTGTATTTTATTACAGGAATGAAGATTTATAGGTGCTGAGAGTAAAATAACAAAAAGGCGCGAATCTGGAGCAAAAAGAACAAAAAATGATGAAAATTGAACTGTCCCGTCGATGGCGAGATTTAAGCCGCCAATGGCGAGATTTTCCCGAGAGTTTTCACTATAATATAATAGAGCCCGCCGATGGCGAGATAGAGCCCTCCGACAGCGAGCCTAAACGGTTAGTCTTGCTTCTAAAAGCCCGCCGACGGCGAGATCGAGCCCGCCGACGGCGAGATCGAGCCCGCCGACGGCGAGACATTTGAATCAAGCCAAATACGATGAATCTGGACGCGTTTTGAAGAGGAGCTTAAGCAACCTTTGGAAATTTGACTCCTTCTATAAATATAGAAGATTTTATATATTAGTGTATGTCAGTTAAGTCGTCATTAAGTGTCAGTTAGTGTCAAATTAGTGTTTCCCTTTGTAGTAAGAATTAGTGTTTAGTGTCTTGGTGAGTTCTAAGAGTGTTGTACAAGAAGGAAGAGTCAAAGGAACCTGAGGAATCTGCTTGGGGAGAAGAATTAAGATAAGTATATTTCTTTATTGTTCATAACTTTAAATGAAATCCAAAATCTGTGTTATTATTCCAATGTGTTCTGAGTAGTTTTCTTTGTCTTTCTCCTTGTTGTTGAGATTTTGTGAAATGAAGAATTAAAATGAGTTGTGCCTAATAATATAAAATAGAGATTGTGATAATCTTTTACTTAAATCGTAATTTACTTTCAATTTGGCCAATTGAATTGTTAACATATGTTGAATTATCAACTATAGTAAAGATTACATCCAAGATTCAGGGAATTCAAAAGTCTTGGAAGGAGGGTGCAAATAAATAGGGAAATATTAATTATCGAGCGAAGAATTGAATATTTTAGTGTGACAGACTAAAATCTTCAATTCGGTCCTATTGTTTGGGAGCTAAAGTGTAGATGTTAGCCCTCAGGCGAGGGGAACGTGAGAGCTCTGAAGTGGCAGTCAGTATCCTCCCAGCCTAGCCACAGATTCAGTAACATAACATAGGATTAGTCAATATCTTTGCACCTGGACCAAAGGGTAAAGAATAGGAATGCTCCTATTTAGCACAATATAATTCTAAACTCAATTAATTATTTATTCACCTAATCCTCTTAACAAGAAGAAAGATACTTTTCTAAATTGACTTATATAATCTGTCTTTTAAGTATTAGTTTTAAGTTTAAGCGTTCTTCAATTTTCGTATATTATACTAAAATAGATTAGTAATCTGCTGTTACTAAAAATTAGTCTTTAAATCTCTAACTTCCCTGTGGGATCGATATCTAGGACTCCAATAGAACCCTTTATTAATTGAGCGATATGTATACTTGCGTCGATTAAAGGGGAGGGAGTACAATTGCTATTTTACTTTGAAAAACATTTACAACTTATTAAGCTTAACAATTATATACATCCTTTTAATTATTAGCCTACTCTCCCCCGAGGCTGAATTATTATATTTGTTGCGTGGCCCGGTCATGCACTTCAACTCGAAGTTTGAAACCTGTCAAGCCGGCACTATCGCTTGCGATTGAAGAACTGCCCCAGAAGGAGGAGAAGATCGTAAAAAAAGAGAAGACTGAGGCTCCAAAGGCTAAACTATGGGCTACTTTTCCTAGGATGGTTGTTTCTAATTCAGGGGAGAAATTCCTCGGACCTCTTATTCTGTATGATTATTTACTCACCCCGGTGGGATCTTATAATGATAAGAGTTATGGCGTTGGCTACGTTCTGACTATTTCTAACAATTACGTAACTAGCGACAACCGACCTAACCCAGATATCAATTTAAATACGAATAACGATTCTCAAATCATACTAAACCTCGATGACCACAACAAAGGAGAAGGCGTTCACAAGGATGGCTACAAAAGCTCAACAAGCGACGAGTCTATTTGTGAATTTTGAGGAGCTCCGATTGCGATAGATTTAGAGCCGTCAGATTCCGAAACAACTCCAGAAGAGCCAATCGTTCTGATTCAAGAGGAGACACCGGAAGATGCAGAAGAAATAACATAAGTTAATTTGAGAAGCGGAAAAGTTCTACCCTCGAGAATGGGTCCAAAGGATAAAGGAAAGCAGGTGGTTGCTCAAGAAGAGCCAACCCCAGTAGAGGAATTGCCCATTCGGGAAGAGACTGAAGAGCCTGGTAATAAAGTGGATTATAACGTGCTAGCCCATCTTAGGAAGCTACCAGCCAAACTGAGCATCTACGATGCTCTGATCCTGTCAAAGGAGATGAGGGAAACTCTGATCAAGGCTTTACTTGATCCAGAAATTTGCTTAGCTCAAATGGCTGGTAATTCCTTAGACGAGGTTTGCTTGTTAAAAGAATAGTGAGGTGTTACCTTCACGGACAATGATCTACTACTTGGAACAGCTGATCACAACCGACCGTTATACATTTCATTCACTATTGGAAAGTTTATGCTCTCCAGAGTGCTAGTTGATCCAGGAGCATCAATCAACATAATGAATCTTCGGACGCTAGCATATTTGGAAATTGATGCTAGTGAACTCGAAGCAGACAAGATGTTATTAAGAGGCTTCAACCAGAAAGGAGAAAGAGCTCTGGGATCGATAACACTATTAATAAAGACCGGTGATTTAGCAAAGACAACCTCAAAATTCCATATAATTGATTCCGAGACATCATTCAACTCTCTATTGGGTCGACCGTGGGTCCATGAGAACCGTATGGTACTGTCGTCTCTGCACCAATGCATAAAATATTATGAAGGAGTAGAACAGTGTATCAAAGGTGATCTGGAACCATTCTTCGTGCATGAAATCGGAATTCACGAAGATGCAGCCTACTACGCGCCTCTGAAGAAAACAATCTTCTCTAGAAATACCGTACCAAATGAAGTAAAAGAAGTTTGAGACGATTAAGAACCTGAAATTCTAGTCCAACAGTTACTCACCACTCCCTTACGGCGAGATGGTGAAGGTTTCTCCAGAACTCGCACCCGAGGTCGAGGTCGGGGATGAGGACGAGGAAGAAATAGTGGAACAGTTGGACAGAAGAAACCAGTCATCTACATTGATTGGGAGAAAAGTTCCGATGAAGAAGAAATCAAGAAAGAAGAAGCAACAGTAAATCAAAAGAAACCCCAGTTCAAGAACTCTCTCGAAGATGAAAAGAATGAAGGATACAAATCAATATACGAGAAGATTAACCACTATGTACATACCATGACCCTGACCCTGATCCACTCTAATATGGTCGAGGGTATGGTGGTCAAGGAAGTGCATGGTGGCGGTACTAAACAGATCAAATTCTACCATGGTGCTCCTTCTTCCAAAACTGAAAATGATGTACAATTTGAAGATGTTACTTCTTCCGAATTAATGGAACTGCCTTTTGAGTAATACTCTCCCTGTGTTCAAAATTTAATTCAACGTAGTGTCTTACCTAAACGGTGGACAAAAGGTCAATCACAGCGCTTTGAGAAATTATGGAACAATGTCAGTCGGCTTCCCAATTCAAAGCATGGTCCTGGATTCGGTTGATGATACGGGATTCTGCACAGTAGGATCAGTTGATGATACGGGATTCTACTTGGTTGTAACTTGCAAGCCTAATGAAGTCTGCTTAGAAGTCTCAGATGATCTCGAAGATCTGCAAATCGGAAATGCTCCTCCAGAATTTGAAGAAGAAATTAAATTTACAATAGACGAGTTAATGGAAGTTAACTTAGGTACTAGCGAAGAGCCTAGGTCGACCTTTGTTAGCTCCTTACTCAATAAAGAAGACTCCAAAGAGATGATCAAGCTATTAATGGAATTCAAAGACTGTTTTGCTTGGAGTTACGATGAAATGCCAGGATCGGCTCCGCAGGTCGCAGTTCACAAGCTAGGAGTGGATCACACCGTCGTTCCGGCCGACAAGCTCCCAGAAGAATGCGTCTAGAGATTGAAAAACAAGTAATAGCTGAAGTTAAGAAGCTAATAGATGCTAAATTTGTTCGTGAAAAGCAATATCTGACTTGGTTAGCCAATGTGGTACCGGTCAGAAAGAGGAATGGTCAGATCACAATCTGCGTAGATTTCAGGGATTTGAACAAAGCATGTCCAAAGGACGAATTCCCGCTACCAATTCCGGAATTGATGATCGACATCGCTTCGACACATGAAATCTTCACTTTCATGGATGGATCATCAGGATACAATCAGATAAAAATGGCATCAGAAGATGAGAAGCTCACAGCCTTCAGAACGCCAATCGGAGTATACTGCTACACAGTCATGCCTTTTGGATTGAAGAACGCAAGAGCAACTTACCAAAGAGCAATGACGAGTATTTTTAATGATCTCATTCACAACCAAGTCGAGTGCTATGTAGATGATGTGGTCATCAAAAGCAAACTGAAGGAAGATCACCTATATGATTTGAGAATTGTTTTCGAGCGACTAAGACAATTTAACCTTAAGATGAATCCCCTGAAATGCGCCTTCGGTGTTGCCTCTGGGAAGTTCTTAGGATTTGTTGTCCGACATCGTGGAATTGAAATTGATCCAGAGAAGATTAAAGCTATCTTAGAAATGCCTCCTCCCAAGAGCTTGAAACAACTACGATCCTTTCAAGGGAAGTTGGCATATCTACGCTTTATCTCGAACTTGTCGGGTAGGTGTCAGCCCTTCTCAACATTCATTAAAAAGGATGCCAAATTCATTTAGGAAGAAAAATGCCAGCAGGCCTTCGAGGACATTAAACGATATTTAATGACACCTCCTATCTTAGCAGCCCCAGTCTCGGGTCGACTGTTAATACTTTATACCGCGGCTTTAGACGACTCCCTTGGAGCCCTGCTAGCCCAGGTCAATGACAAGGGAAAAGAAAACGCTCTCTACTACTTAAGTCGTCGTTTGATTCCGACGGAAGTAAATTACCCTCTGATCGAGAAGCATTGTTTGGCCCTGACCTTCGCCGCTCAAAAGCTCAGGCACTACATGCTTTCTCATAAGGTCAACCTTATTTTGAAGTTTAATCCATTACAATATTTGATGACTCGACCGACGCTTTCTGGCAGACTTGCCAGGTGGTCGATGATACTATTGTAATTCGATATAACTTTTGTTCCTCTTCGTGTCGTAAAGGGACAAGTCCTAGCAGACTTCCTCCCAGCACACCCTTTACCGGCAGAGTCGCCTCTCAACGACGAATTGCCTGACGAGCAGATAATGAGCCTAGAAGACCCCGATGATCAACGTTGGGAGCTGTACTTTGATGGAGCATCTTCAGCACAGAAAGATAAAAAATCTCAAATGATAGTGCCCGGTAAGGCAGGAATCGGACTATTATTTATAACACCGAAGCGGAGAATGTTAAGGTATTCCTACCATTTAACAGAGTCATGTACGAACAACAAAGTAGAATACGAAACTCTTATAACCGGATTAGAGTTAACTATTCACATGGGAATAACGGACATCAACATCTACGGGGATTCTCAGTTGATCATTCAACAGGTCGCCGAACAGTATAGCATTCTGAAGCCAAGGCTCGAGCAGTATTTTCAGTACGCGATGAAATTGTTAAAGAAGATTCCAAATGTGACGATCTATAAGATCCCCAGAAAAGAAAATGCTCTCGTAGATGCGTTAGCCTGCCTTGCAAAGGAATTTGCTTGCTTACAAGATGAATCAGTTGAAATGATAGTTCAGAGACGACGGGTCCTGTCACAACTTGATGTGGATGCACTACACCGATCAGAAAAAGAAGAAGAATCAATTGTGGCAGTAACAGAAAATTCAGAAGACTGGCGTCAACCGCTAATAGACTACCTACAAACAGGAAACCTACCAGACGATAAGTCGTTAGCCCATCAAATCAAGAAAAGAACTCTGTCTTACGCATTAATAAACAATATGTTATACAGAAGATCTTTTGATCAGATGTGGCTAAGGTGCCTGAGAGGGTCCGAGGCTCGTGAGATCATTAAAGAGGTACACTCAGGACTTTGTGGCGCTCATCAGTCAGGTCCGAAAATGAAAATAAAGATTAAAAGACTAGGGTACTACTGGCCCTCAATGATGACCGACTGCATGAAGGTCGCCAAAAGTTGTCACCAGTGCCAAGTGCATGGAGTGCTTCTACATCAACCTCCAAATGTGCTACATCCGATAATCACGTCATGACCATTTGAGTGTTGGGGCACAGATATAGTGGGCCCGATAGAACCGCCTTCTTCAAGAGGCATCGCTTCATTCTTGCACCTACAGATTACTTTTTCAAATGGGCAGAAGCAGTACCGCTCAGAGAAGTGAAAGCACACCACGTGCTACAATTCTTCAAGAATCAAGTCGTCTACCGTTTTGGGGTACCGCGCAAAATTATCTCAGATAATGGGTCCGCGTTCAGAAGTACGAAGATCAACAATTTCGTCAGAAGGCACGGGATTGACTGGCGCTATTCGACGATTTACTACCCAAGAGCGAACGGCCTGGCCGAGGCTTTTAATAAAACTCTCATCCAAATTCTAAAAAAAACCTTGGACGATAACAAAAGAAATTGGCACGAAAAGTTGTTAGAAGCCTTATGGGACTACAGGACAACTTTCAGAACTCCTACTCAGTCTACACCCTACGCTCTAGTGTACGGGTCTGAGGCCGTCTTGCCCTTAGAGGTACAGTTTCCCTCACTCAGAACTGCAGTTGCGAACAAGATCACTACAGAAGAAAATGCCAAATTACGACTAGAAGAATTGGAAAGCTTAGAAGGAAAGCAACTTTCAGCACAGCAGAATTTGGAATTGTATCAAGCCAAGATGATCCAGACCCACGAGAAACTGGTCTGACCGAGGATGTTCAAAGTCGGTGACTTGGTTCTAGTTCTCAAGATGCCTATTCTTGCACACCGCAAGATAGGAGGTAAATTTGAACCGATTTGGGAGGGGCTATTCGTGGTCGAGACAGTCTACTCTGGGGGTTTCTACCAACTGGTGTATTACCGTGGAGAACGACCTATGCTTCCAATTAATGGATGATATTTGAAGAAATATTACGCAGCTTGATGTTTCGAAGGATGAACATTAAAATGAGCTTCATTTGTGATTGGGTCTGAACCCAAAAAAAATGGATGATAAAAATCATTAACAAAAATGTGTTAGAAAAATATGTGAAATCATAATAAAAAAATGTTGATCCTTCCTTTTAAATCAGCTCATTCCTGATCGTTCCTCTTCTTTTCCTACTCTTATTAAAATTTAAAAGAAATGAATAAAATTTTCCATTGATAAATGATTTTCTCCTATTTATTCTTGTTCTTAGTACAGCCCCTGATCCTTTCCTTATTTTTCGCAGGGAAATGTCGAACGGGCAGTTGATTCAGAACTTTAAAAATGGTGTGAGTCTAGCACTCGATGAAAAGAGGGTAAAGGATGGAGCCGTGATTGAGATCGACTCTGATTTCACACCATCCGGGCTACAATATGAAGAAACTGATTGGACTCCGGCTGACCGAAAGGAATTCTGCAGCCAGACAGTGATGAAATTGGGTGGCCCAAGTCAGCAGTCCACCAGCAAGAAGAGAAAAGCAAACACCGCTCATGCAACGGGAGAAGACAAGAAGGTTAAATCCACGGTTGCTACAGCAGAAGGCAGACATGTAAGCGTCGTGCCCATATGAATTCAAGAGGTGAGGAGAGCTACTCTCACTCATACCCAATGAAGAAACAAGAACCATCACATTCTCAAGATGCTAACCAAGCTAGCAGCAGATCAGCATGAAGAGACAGTTATTACAGTCAATGCAAATATCCCGAGGAAACCGATTCATCAGGAACCAAAAAAGAGGAAATCAACTCCAAAAACAACAGAAAAGATGAAAGAAATTCCGAGAAGTTCAGAGACAGAATTGGTGCTACGACGCCAGAAAAGATGAAAGAAATTCCGAGAAGTTCAACAAATTAATTTGCCCCTAAAGGCTTTCATTATCATAACTCTTAAATAAAACATTAAGTGAAATGTCACTTCACTCATAGGATAATCAAACACCCTAGTTCACTGAGCAAGAAATAAAACTTAACTAAATTCTTTGATGATCAATTTACCAATACAATAAAATTCATTTGGACTCAAAATAATCTTATAAGTATTGAAAAGATGTTCAGGATTCGTCCTAAGCACTTTCTCAATATGATGAAATGTTTTAGAAGAACAATTGAATTTAATTATTCTTCGGTGAAGAAAATCATCCTTAACAAAACATAAGAACCTAGACGTCATAGGAATTGACTAGCTATAGGATTAAGATTTTGGTATACAACCAAAGTCTTCCCTTAGCTTTACCTAGGTGTTTTCTTGCAATTATATAAATGCTTTAACCTGTGTTTTAAGTGTAGGAGAAAATAAATAGAAATGCTTACCAGGTACGCTTTTATTTCATTGCAATTTATTTACCTACACTATACTTTACTTCTCTTGCATGATAAACAAGAATGTCACCCTGCATGAAAACTGAAACCTTTAGGATAGCCACAAAACTGAAACCCAAAACTAAATTAAAAGTCACAACAAGATAAAATTCACGCCACAACATTCAAAATATAAAACAACTCAAAATTTAATCACAAACGAACAACAAAACTACAACTACAACTAAATTAAAATGTCTTGTTGGATGATCGAGAATACCTAGGATGATGTAACCCACGTGTTGCTAACGGATTTCCTACAGTCTAAATGAAAGTGTGGAACTCATTCAGTTAAGTTTAGCAAATTCATCTGGACTAAGTGAATCCAATGAAAATAATAGTGTCGGGATGACGGAACCGTGGGATCTTAATTGGTTCTGTTTAACTAACTTTAAGATTTGTTTTAATTAAAACATTAAAAACATTTGCACTTTAAGACTTTTCTAAACCAAAACACTTCTCTCATCTCCTGATTTTCACTTTCTAAAACTAAACTTCTGCAACAATACGGAGCTCGGAGCATAGTGGGCAGCACGGCCATCGTCGTCAGCAAAACTGGAATCTACATCAACAAAACCATTCCTAGTTTTAAACAACAAGCAATAGGATTTCGAGGAGTTTTCCTAGTGCAACATAAATCCTTAAATTTTTGTTAGACATTTGCATAATCATATTATGCAAATTAAGCCCTAACCGGTCTTAGGACTCCGAGGTAGTCGTTTGGTACGACATAAACCCTCACATCTTCGAGGCTATTTGTATGATTATCTCATACAAATATAAGTCCTAATTAATTAAAATTGGCAGGATTGAAACATTAAATATACTCTTAAATTGAAGCCAAACAATAGGATAGTTTTGGAAGTTGCCAAGATTCTTCTTGGATCCTCAGCTTCTCCTACTTCTCTTCCTTTGAACTCCTAAAATTAATTGTTCCAAATTTGAGCTAATCCCTTTTGAAATTCCAAAATTCAATCTTTTGAAAACCTTAAACTTTAAATTCTTGAGAGCAAAACCACTAATCATTATCGAGAGTTTTCTTAAGTGATTCCCGTCATTTAAGATGTAATTAACTATTGTCGGCATATTTTAGATCTTAAATTTAATTTAAATATATATATAATTTAAAAAGTAACTTTTGGTTTTGAAATTTATTTTGAATTTAAAAATTTTAAGATATGAAATTAAACCGATCTCACATCCCAAATAGTTTATATAAATGAGCACCACACCACAAACCGTGTATCTATCCCGAAGAATAGACACACTGCTTGATGATGGGGCTCGATTAAATAAACTAGAAGATTTGTGACATCCGTTTGGATTGCAAACCAATTTTATAGGCCGACAAGTTCCCCTGCTTAATATGAAGGAATTAAGCAGGGTTTATATTACCTGGGTTCTTAAAGTTCTCTATAAGGGCAAGCCCCTATAGATAATTACATCTTAAATGACGGGAATCACTTAAGAAAACTCTCGATAATGATCAGTGATTTTGCTCTCAAGAATTTCAAAGTTTAAGGTTTTCAAACAATTAGATTTTGGAAATTTCAATTTGGAATGGATCAAATTTGGAACAGTTATTTTAATAATCCAATGAAGGAGAAGTAGGGGATGTCACGGATTCGAGACAAGTCTCGGTGACTTCCCAACTATCCTATTTGTTTGGCTTCAATTTGAGAGTTTATTTAATGTTTCAATCTTGCCAATTTTAATTAATTAGAACTTATGCTTATATGATATGATCACACAAACAGCCTCGAAGATGTGAGGGTTTATGTCGTACCGAACGACTACCTCAGAGTCCTCAGACCGGTTCGGGCTTAATTTGTATAACATGATTTTGCAAATGCCTAACAAAAAGTTGAGGATTTATGTTGCACTAAGCAAACTACCTCGAAATCCTATGGCTTGGTTATCTAATTCTAAGAATGGTTTTGCTGAAGTAGACTCGAGTTTTGCTGAAAAAGATGTTCGTGCTGCCCACCGTGCACCAAGCTCCTTGTAGCAGAGGTTTAGTTTTAGAAAGTGAAAATCAGGAGATGAGAGAAGTGTTCTGGTTTAGAAAAGTTTTAAAGGCCAAATGTCTTTAGTGTTTTATTAGGGGAATCTTAAAGTTGATTATAACAACACCGGTTAAGATCTCACGGTTCCATCATTCCGGCACCATTATTTTTATCAGATTCACTTAGTCCAAGTGAATTTGCTAAATTCAACTGAATGAGTTCCACACTTTCATTTAGACCGTGGGAAATCTCGTTAGCAACACGTAGGTTACATCATCTGAGGTATTCCCGATCATCCAACAAGGCGTTTTAATTTAGTTGCAATTGTAGTTTTGTGTTCTATTTGTGATTAAATTTTGAGTTGTTTTATATTTTGAATATTATGGCGGTGAATTTTATCTTGTTGTGACTTTTAATTTAATTTTGGGTTTTAGTTTTGTGTCTATCCTAAAGGTTTTAGTTTTCATGCAACGATCTTGTTTAACATGCAAGAAGAGTAAAGTGCAACTTATATGAATAAATTGCAATAAAGTAAATTGTAATAAAATAAAAGCATACCTAGAGAGTCTTCTCATCATTCCAAGCTACACTTAAAACACATGTTAAGATATTTAAATATTTATAACAAGTATAAAGCTAAGGGATGGGTTTTGGTTGTCTACCAAATTCCTAATCCTATTGCTAGTCATCTCCTATGACGTCTAGGTTCTTGTATTTTGTTTAAGGATGATTTTCTTCATCAAAGAACAATTAAATTCAATTGTTCTTCTAAAACATCCCATCATATTGAGGAAGTTTTTAGGAAGAGTCCTAAACATCTTTTCAATATTTTTGGGATTATTTTTTAGTCCAAATGAGTTTTATTGCACAGGTGAATTAATCATCCCAAAATTTAGTTTAGTTTTTTGCTCAGTGAATTAGGATGTTTGATTATCCTATAAGTAAAGCGACATTTCACTTGATGTTTTACTTAAGAGTTATAAAAATGAAAATCTTTAGGGGGCAAATTAATTTGTTAAAGAATTTAATGATTTAAACTTGGAATTAACGTTTTAAGGTGATTTAATTTAGTTATAAAATTTTAATAAATTTAAGTTTGGAATAGTGTTCAAGTTATTTTATTCTTAAGTGTTTTAAACCATTTGAATTGAAAGAGGAGTTTCAATTATTTAATTTAGACTTTAATGATTTAATTTTAATTTAATTGCAATATTCTAGATTAACTTTTAATTAGTTTGATTATTTTTTTAATTAAGAATCTATTTTTATGAAATTGATTTTGATATTTCAAGTTTGTTTTAAATTTGCTTTCAAGTGATTTTTGAAATTAATAATTTTTGTTTTAAATTTATTTCAATTTAATTATCAAATTATTTAAAGTTTTAAGTTTTAATTTAATTAAGGTTCACTTTCCTTTTAATTATTTAATTATTAATTTCAATTATCACTTTAAATTTAATTAAAAGTTAAATATTATTAAGGTGATTCCTTTAGGGATTTTAGTTTAAGTTATTATAGTCTCTCTAAATTATATCCCCATTTTAATAATCCAAATTTTAACATATTCTTCCAAAATTCAATTTATTTAATTAATTAAGGTTTACTTTAAATATTTTCAAGATGATTAATGGGTTTCTACCCCTTAATTCTCTAGGTTTCAATCTTCTAATGAAAATTTTAAAATCAGATATTTTACCCCCCCCCCCCCTCATTTTGATTAGACCTAAATGTTAATCAGAGTTAAAATCCTTTAATTACCTTTATGCCCCTTTAAGCTTATTTATTTCATAACTCACTAAATTGAGCTCAAATGAACTTGAAATTTTTATGTTCACTCATATGTCAATTAAGACATTAGAGGAGAAAATGTGATTTTTCTGAATTTAATTTAATTTTTATAATTATTTTTTGTGAAAAATAAGGGTTTTCAATGAAAATTCAACAACATGACAAAGGCAAGGTTTCTGTCCATAAGAAAATTATGGGATCTTCCTAATGACCAGAGGACCACTTGGACCAATTTTGGTGATTTTTTGAATTATACTTTATTTATTATAATTATTTTGAGTTTTAGAGTGTTAATTAATTTTAAAATAAAATAAAGGTTGAAAATTAAGTTTTATATTTTTCCTAAATCTCTCTGATCTCAAGGAGTTTAGAGAAATAAATTTTATAATTTTCTGATTTTTCTTTGATTTATTTGAATTAATTTAGTGAAAAGGTTGGAAAATTCATTTTTTAATTCAAAAATTGTTTTAAGCATTTAAAATTCAATATATTTACTTTGAGACTTGGAAAAAATATTTGGTTTGTTCCTAAGTGATTAGGAGTCAAAATATGACATTTTTATGATTTTTATTATTTTTATGATTTTTTAATTATTTAAAATATTAAAATATGGTGGAAAATGAAGATTTTTAGAAAATTTTAATTTTAATTTTAATTTTCTAAGACTCCTCTGATATCAGAGAAGCCCCAAAACCAATTTTGTGAATTTTTAAAGTGTATTTTTGGAGTTATGAATTTTTTAAGATTAATTTTAGTTATGTGACTTAATTAATCCATTTAGTGGGGTTAAACATTTCCAATTGATTCCAAATTTTTATGTGAGGTCCCTCTGATCCTAAAGATCAGTGGAGAATTGTTTTCAATTTCTTTTGATGTGTGGTTAACCCTAATTAATTAAAGTTTAGTTTTGAGTAATTAGGCCAATCATGGTTATTCTTAATGAATTAACTCAAAACATAATTATCCTAGGGTCCTCTGGTCCTAAGAAACTTCTCCAAATTTTTCTAGAATTTTCTAAACAACATGCTAATTAATGGAATTGAAATACCAAGAACAGTGACATAAACTTGAAAAATACATAACTTTCCATAGAGATAGCCTCTGACCTTGAAAATTCAGGGAATGTTCCTAGATCAGAGGCTTCAAAAGCCCTATGGTCTCATGCCATGGTGAATTATCTATGCAAATGGAGAATCAAAATACTGAAATGAGTAAATAATTAATTAAAAATAAAATACTCATCAAATTAACATAATTCTTTTTCCACATTATTCTCCTCTGTTCACTGAGCAAGAGGATATTTTTATTTTATTTTTGTGATTTTTCTACACCAAGATATGGATTTTCTAAGTTCCAGGTATTTAATTAAATCAAAAAATCCATATTTATCTATTTATCCATGCGGCGCCGACTCATCCTCGACAGCTCCGAAAGCCCACACGTCGCACTCCCATTCGACGCCGCCATCTGACTCAGCGCTCCAGGGGCCGACGGTTCATGTACCGTTCTCTGGTCCGACGCAATCTGGACCGTCCACTCGATACACGCTCGATCGGACGACGCCTAGTCATCGTCTACGACTGGTGTGCACCCGTGACCGTCCACACTAAAACCCTAAGAACTCTCTCATTTCTAAATGGATTTTCATGTTCTTATACTCTATGGATTCTTCTTGAAGAGACGAACACATACATATGGTTTACATGCTATGAAATTAAGTAAATAAAAATATAGAATCACTGGAAGCTCAGGAGAAAGGAGAGGTCTATACCTTGGCTCTGAGAAGTGAAGCTTCAATCAGAGAGTTGTGGCACCTTCGATTGCACCAAGGAGGCTCCAGATGACGTCTCTGGCTCTGGGGAATTGCCTAGATACAACTTCCACCAAGCCCAATTTCAAAGCTTGCCGATAGAGAGAATGGTTGGCCTTGTGAGGGGGCTTCCACTGGGGAACTCCTTCTCTTGGTCATGTGCAGGTGTGGGTGAGTTTAATTTAATTTTGGTGGAGGTTTCAAAGTTGTCCTGGTTTTTTGGGTGGATTTTTGACTGAGAAATTGAGCTCTGTTAATGGGGATTAGGGCAAAGGGAAACTGGGGATCAATTTCTCTAGGATAGGATAAGGTTCTAGAGCAATTTTGGCAGAGTTTTGTTAAGCTCTAATTCATCACCTTGGGATCAGCTGCCTTGGTCAAGGGAAGAACAGCCATGGAGTCCAATTAAGTTGGGACAGCTCAGCTAGTGAGTTTGAATTTTTTGAATCAAATGGGTGCTCTCGGCCATGTTGTTTTCCGGCGACTGTGGTGGCTGGTTGGCCAGGCTTGGGTCACCTTCAGGGTCAGGGAGGTCAGGGCTTGAATTTGGTGCAAGTAATGGAGGTTGGCCATGTGTAAAGAGCTTGGCTTTAAGTGGTATGGTGAGGGGGTCATTTTAGGTTCAAATGGATCAAGTCATGGTTTGGGTTGAGTGCACCACCCATGGCTGGTTTGGGCTAAAGAGAAAGTCACTTAGGTCAACTTGATTAGTGGGGTCAAGTCACAATCCAAGTACAATTAAGTTTAAGCATAGGTTAAGGGAAGCATGGGAATGTTTAATCAACTTTAAGGGAATCATTAAAGAGCACCCCTCTCTTGCCATAAATGGATTAATGACAAGGCCAAGCTATCATGGCTTTAAATGGCTTGTGAATAACTCCATTGTGGCTTCATTTGGCTTTGGAAAAGTCAAGTCATTTGCATGAAGAAGGATATTGGCATTTTTTATGATTTTAAGGGAGATTGTCATGAGGCCAAGATTGGAATAATTTGATGATCAATTAGGACTTCAGGGATTGATTTAAATCAAAGGGTGGATGAGGGGAAATTTCATGTGGGCTTTGGAATGGGTTTTGTGCTTTAAGGATTTGGTGGAAGTGGGCTTTTAAATGCTTTAAGGGAGTGGGCTTTTAAATTTTGAAATGAACTTTTGGTTGAAAATTTGGTAAGGTATTGGGCCAAATAAATGTTGGGTTTAGTTTAGGGATGTGTCATGAATATTTTAGAAAAGATTTGGTATCATTTAGAGTGGAATTGGATTTAATTTGGGCTTTTTTGTAAAGGGACTAAAGTGGGTCAAATTGGGCTAACTTGGGCTAAGGTTGGGCTAAGGTTAAATTTGATGTAAAATTAATGTTGAGAAATGTTTATGAGAGTGTCACAAAGAGTTTTCAACTTTGGTTGGGCTTTAATTTTGAGATTTGGGCCCATTTGGGTTTATGGTGGGTTTAGGCCAAAAATGGGGATTTTGGTTTTGGGTTAGGTTTGGGTGGAGTTTAGGTTCAAATTTGGGGCAAATCTAGTTAGGGTTTTGTTTGTGGGGATATTGGGAAGGTTTTAGAAAATATTTGGGGCCAATTGGAGTTGAATTGGGTTGGTTTGGGCTAGGTTTAGGTCATGGGCCAAAATTGGGCTTTAAGCTTCAAATTAGAATTGGATCCAAGTTTTAATCAAATTGGGCTTGTATTTGGTCTAAATTAATATTGGGGATATTCAATTGAAGTTTAAAATTAAATTGGATCAAAATTGAGGTCAATTGGGTTGATTTGGTTTGACATTGGGTTCACTTAGGCTAAAAATGGGTAACATTTGGGGTTTTGGTAAAAGTGGGTTAAATTGACAAAATTGGCCTATGGTGTAGTTGAACAAAATGAAATTATGAATATTTGAGATTTTCTGGAATTTTATGGGAATTTTATGGGAATTTTCTGAATTTTTTGAATTTTTAGGTTAAAAGGGTATTTTGGGTATTTGGAGGGTATTGAGGGGTATTTTTAGAAATTTTGGTATATTTGGCTAAGGGTGATCAATTTGAATGGTGGGAAATGTTTATGATTGGTTTTGATGAGTTTTGGGTAATTTAGACAATTTTGCAAATTTTGGATAGCTCAAAGGTATTTGGTAGGTTTAGTGGGTGTAGGGCCCCGGGGGTCAAAAATTGAAATTTTGGAAAATTAAAGATTGATCAAATTTGAGTAGAATGAAATCACTTCGGTTGAGCCCTGAAGCCATATCAATCCCATAAGAGCCATGAGAGGACTTATTTGAGGCATTCACTATGTTGTTCCTAACCCTCTTAGCCAAGGGCCTAGGGGTTAAGGTCCATCCATATGAATTTCCTACATGAGTCAGGAAGTCAAGCTAGGTATGAATGGTTTTAGGATTTGGAATGTGTGTGAAAGTGTAATATGTGCAGGTCAACCCTCACCATACCAGGCCACTCAGGGTAGTCCTAAGGCCAAAGAGTCCTATAAGGAACTCATCCTAACCTCCACATTTGATCTTTACCCTCCAAGTGACTTGGGGATTTACAATCAAACTTAAGGGGTTTACAGGGAGTTAAGAGGTGTTTGAATTTCTAAGTGGTGGGTTCCATTTCTAGTCCTCTAAGATAGTCAAAGGGAAAGCCTAAGGCTAGATCCTAAGTACTAAGGAGAGAGAAGAGAAAAGACCTCATCAAAAATGAGGTCAACAACTATAGGGGCTTACCCTTATAGGGAACTTTAAGAACCCAGGTAATATAAACCCTGCTTAATTCCTTTATATTAAGTAGGAGAACTTATCGGCTTATAAAATTGGTTCGCAGACCAAACGGATGTCACAAATCTTCTAGTTTATTTAATCGAGCCCCATCATCAAGCAGTGTGCCTATTCTTCGGGATAGATACACGGTTCGTGGTGTGGTGCTCATTTATTTAAACTATTTGAAATGTGAGATTGGTTTGATTTCATATCTTAAAATTTTCAAACTTACAATTATTTTCAAAATCAAATAGTACTTTCAAGTTATATAATTAAAACCTAAAATTTATCGACAATTTCTGTAGGCGACCCCCTTTTCAAAACACAAACTAAAAAAATAAGTCGTACAATGATGAAGACAATGAAGGATTTCTCAAATAGTCAGACTAAGCATGACCATCTTGGCACAAAGATGGTGATCGACTAGTTTGTGCGGGTTGGAATGGTTGACCTGAAGTATAAGGACTTGAATGAATTCACCAAGCTCTTCTATACCAATGAAGTGAAAGAAGGGATAGAAGAATTCAATTGGGAGATTTTAGTGGATGGAGGCTCAACCAATGCTTGTTTGACCTCAGAGATTCTAATACTCAAAATTTCTTATGTTTATTTGCAACAAAAAAACTTTGAAAAGAGAATTTTTTGTAAAGGAATGAAAGTATTTATAATCAATCAGTTATATTTAATGAAATGAATGTTTTGACGGGCATTTTATCTTTGCCTCATTTTTTTTCATTAATATTCTTTCCTTACTGTTTATTGCTTGTGATGTCTTTATAATGACTGACTGCTTATCCTTTAGGAGAGTCTTTTTGGTTAGTTTAGATGTGTTTACCACTTGACTCATTTCTTATACTATCCTTATCTTATATACTAAGTTGGATCACCACCTCTTTTGGGGATACCACCAAGACTTGCTTCCTATGTGATTTGCTCGATACTCTCAGTGGAGCTTCTGAAAATTAGGCAGTGAACTACCATTAGAGATTTATCTGATATGAGTTTAAAGATAAGTATTTCATGCTTGGGCATTGAGGGTTAATTTTTGGTTTTAGATGTCAATCAAACTTCCTACATCGCTACCAATCATTTTAAGTTTTTTCTACTTATTGGTCAACTTGCGTCATTGTCAATTTTTGGATATTAACGCTCAGCTTGCATTTTTATGCTTTCCAAGCCTTGGCTACTTGAACAGGTCTCTTCTTTGGATGGACTACCCCTTGTGCTAAACTTATTAAGCAGATCTTATTGTTGTTTTCCCTTTTTTTTTTGCGAAGGCAACCACCGCAGCTCACTTATGGGGTGATTTGCTTTGTACCATTCACAAAGCTTTTTGCTACTATGTAGAGAAGCACCTCCATAGTTTTATCCTATTTAACTTTAAATACTTAGGCTTATGATGTGTGAGTTTTGAAGGTCAATTCTTTATGCATTCTATCGATAAGACGTCTTGGTATTGTTGTCGGCTTTACTAATCAGGTTCAAGTTCCTTGAACTTTGGCTAGACATTGAAGTGCAAGAACTCCTCAAGTTCCCTTAGTGTTTTTTGAAACTCAGATTATGCTCATAATCAGTAGAATCAATTTTTTAAATTTCTTTATGTAAATAAATTACAAATTGAGAAATAAAAACACCTTTAGTATTTTTTTGTGTGTTGATACAAGAAGTTTGTCTAAGGAAAAAAGCTTTTGAGATCATCTTCGCTCCACAGCCGAGGGAATCCTTTCCTAGTGTAGGTCGTATTCTTCAGGCGTGACCCTTTGGTCAATAATGAATAGGCTAGTCTAGGTTTGGTCAAGCATGTCGACTGCATGTACAAATGGCATTGGATCAGCTTTTTTCAGTACAAGATCTTTGGGGGCAAAAGACTTCTCTTGAACGTGCTTGTTGTAGCACCAGGTTATACTCCTCTTAACTTCTTCCAGCAAAAGGGAGGAGTTGTTACAGTTCTCTTCTTCTAAATATAGAGCAAGCATTGCATCTTCTTTATTAGCCTCCTGCCAGTTAGTCGGATTGTCTTCATTAAATGTTGAGGCCTTCACGATCCTCTAGCTATGGTGATTTTATTCAACCAGCAACATTGCTTTCATTACATGCGAGCGAATAAAGGGAGTTTGCCTTGTTATGATTGAAGGCATCATTCAAACCGCCTAGATGACTGATGGAAGGTTATTGGCTTAATTCACTTTTATCGCTTTGATTTTTTTTTTTTTACATACTCATGTTGATCTTGTTTGTGACCTTTGCTTGCCCATTAGTTCAGGGATGATGTACTGAAGTGAACTTCAAGTTGATTTCCTAACTTTGGTAAAGAATTTTCACTCCTTGGTCAACAAATCATGTCTCGTAACTAGTGATGATGACCAATGCCAACCTATACTAACAGATGAGATCTATTTAAATGAAGCTTTAGATGACTTTTGATGTGATATGAGTGAGTGCCTTCACCTTGATCCACTTTGAAAAGTAATCCACGGTGACTAAGAGAAACTTGTGTTGGCCATTTGATGGTGTAAATGACCCAAGAATATTGAGGCACAAGACAAGGAAATGTTAAGGAATGACTATCGGTTATTATCTATGGGTAGGCTGATGTTGTAATAGTGCGTACTTCAAGCATTGTTCACTTCACATAGAGAATTTCTCTACATATTTTAGAAGTTTAGGAAAGAATTATCATTATCGTTGGACTTTGTGTTCCAAGATTTTTCCTCCAAAGTGACTCTCGCATTTCTCCCAAGTGTATTAACAAAGGTCATCTTTTGTCTCATTCTCATCTATGCACCTTAAATAAAGAGAGTGGCTAACTTTAGGAAAAGAGTTCCCTCAATCAGAATGTATTGTGCCACTTTGAATTTAATTATCTTTGGGTTGGCAACTTCTGTTGTAATCTTTCCAATCTCGAAGTAGTGGATGTAGGGGTCCATCCATCTTTTTACCCTTTTGATTTCCATCTCCATTGCATTAGGTTCTTTGATAGTTAGCCAAGTTAGTCTTTGAGGTGTCTTATTCTTCAAACAGATGCACTTAGATAGGAGGTCACTTGATTGTTCTTCCTATTAATGTGCTCGATTTGGAAACTTCCAAATCCCTATTTTAGCTTTTGTTGAGGTACTTTGCCATGATCTCGTCTCTGGATTTGAACTATTCATTTACTTGATTCACCACCTGCGATAAATCTGAATTTACTAGGACATACTGGGCATCCATCTCATAAGCTAGAAATAGGCTGAATATTAGGGCTTCATACTCCACCTGGTTGTTTGTGACTTCAAAATGTATTGCAACTAAATAGTAGAGCTCTCCGATTGGATTTCTTAGAGTAAGTCAAACCCCTGCCCTTTTTGGATGGAGACTCTATCGATGTGTAAGACCCAAGTCTGGCTATCAGTAGTGATCCCTTCACCCAGTTCACATGGTTGTAGAAAATCCACCAAGAAGTTTGTTATTTCCTGTACCTTGATTAAGGTCTAGGGGATGTAGGAGATGTCGAATTCCCTTAGCTCCACCGCCTACTTAGGAAGCTGTATAGAATGCTCTGGCCAAACAAGAATAAATTTAAGTGGGTAGTTGATGATGACCTAAATTAGATGCATGTAAAAGTAGGGCTCAATTCTATGAGCAGAAACAATAAGACAGATGGTTAGATTTTTCATGATAAGGTACTAGAGTTCAATGCCTCTAAGGACTTGGTTGATGTAGTTGACTGGAAATTACTGTTCTAGTTCCTCTTGAACTAGCATTGAGCTGATTGTTTCAAGTCCCTCTCTAAAGTATAGAGATAGTTCTTCATTTAGCTTTCAACTGTGAAGGAGTGGCAATGATGTTAGGGAATCCTTCAGCTTCACAAATGTTTTCTCTTAATCAACCAAACATTTGAAGTTCTTTGCCTTTCTCAGCATTTTGAAGAATGTTGCACGCTTATCACAACGTGGACATGAACCGACTCAACCTTACAACATGAATGGATAGCTTCTGTACATCCTTTGTGCTCTGAGGAGAAGACAGGTTCCAAAATACATGTACTTTTTTTGTATGCGTATTTATTCCTATGGGGGTTAGGAGATAACTTAGAAATTTACCTTTTGATGTCTCAAATGTGTACATTAGTTGATTTAACATCCTATTATATTTTCTAAGATTTCAAATGTTTCTTTTAGGTCATTTATGTGTTGTCAGCCGAATGAATCTTAGCTAACACGTCATCCACATTCAATATTTTAACTATTTTATTTAGAAAATATTACATCTATGAGGCGTTGGTAAGTATCATCAGCATTTTAAGCCCAAAGAGCATTACATTGTAGCAAAAACACACCATAATAGTGATAAAGGCTATCTTCTCTTCATCAGTAGGGTACATATTTATCTAATGGTAGCCCAAGAATGTGTTTAGGATGCTCATTACTGAATTTCCTACAGTTGAGTCTAACAGCACGTTGATCATAGGTAACAAATAGTTGTCCTTAGGGTAGGCAATGTTTAAACTGGTGAAGTCCACACATATCCTTCACTTGTCATTTTCCTTCTGCACCATCACCTTGTTGGAGATCCAGGTCAGGTATTGCACCTCCTGAGTGTAATTGACTTTCTTCAGCTTCTGTACCTCTTCTTGAATAGGTCTAACTAGAGTCATAGCTAAAGAATTATCTTATGCTTAATTGGTCTGGTGGTTGGATTGATGTTTAGCTAATAGGAAATGTTAAGCAATATTCCTGTCATTTCAGAGGATGACCAAAAAAATACACCCTAGTGCTCTTGAATGGTTTTGAATGTTAAGTCATTAGGCTCTACATCAAAATTCTCACTTATTTAAAAATATTTATATTCATCTCTATCATTTGTAGGGGTGTCAAGAGTGTTCTTGCTGGTCTTGAGATCCTTTTACCGTAGGTGTTAAGATAGACCAGCTTCTAGTCCACACTTACGACTGTCCGGAGGTAGCAGGTATGGAACTACTCTAAGTTCCCTCGAATGATGACGATATTTCCTTCGCTCTGAAACTTCACCACAATGTAGTGTATGTTGAGACCACGACCTTTTAGTTATTGATTAGAGGCAGGTCAAAGATCTCGTTGTAGGTTGGTAGCAAATCTACCACCAGAAAGTCCTACATGTAAGTAAATTAATTGTCACCTTCTCCTAGGTGACAGCCAATGTGATTTTTTCTAGTGTTTCCTTCCTCTCGCCTTAGAACCTATAGAGTTTCCAGTCGGTGTAGTTTATTGGTCGTCCCTGAGTCCCATCTTATTAAACTCTGTCTTGAAAAAAATGTTCACAGAACTGTTGTGTCGAACAAAATATTGCTTATCTGGTTATTTCTTATCATCAATGTAATGATGATATCATCCTTATAAGGGTTCCCTTTAGTGGTTTGCGGGTGAGTGTCACGCTTCTGAGCAAAAATAACTATACATAATTCTCTAGATTGGAGCCTTTTCAGTGTGGCTCATTAAGAAAAATCTCCACCTTCTTCAAAAATATTCAGCATTATCTCAACAATGTGGATGACATTCTTTTGGACTTGTACATCTGATATTTCTTCTACTAGAGCCTTACCTTGTCTTTGGATGGTTGCTCTTGGAGCCACAAATTCCTTGAGCTTTTCATCTCTGATCAACTCCTCGAGCAGGCTCTAGATGTGTCGACATCCCTCCGTATTATGGTCATGATCTCTATGGTAAGCAAAATATTTCTTGGTGTTCTGAAGAAATGGTTCGAATCTCATCAATTGTGCCTTCTTGAAGTACTCTTTATTTTGATTGATCTCCACTAGCTTCATCATTAAGACTCTCAGTGGAATGGGCTTCAAGTTCTCATGTCATTCAACGGCCGCCCATGGTAATGAGTTGACCGTTGTTCAGGATATTGAGCTTGAATTTTGTGATTGTGGTTCCTATTGACGCCCGTTGTGGCCCTAGTATTACCAGTTATCTTTTTATCATGGTCAAATAGAAGGACACAAGGCTTCCCTTGTCTCCATCTGTCTTCTCTGGGGGCCCTCTTCTGCATATGGTGGGTGACTGACTAAACTCTATTGGAAATAGGGTCGGAGTTTAATCTTCGAGCAAAATATGATTGCTAGCCAGCTCCAACAATTCAGTTGAGGTTTTTGGACACTAGAGTCTCAAAGATTAACAAAAAGTCCCTCTTTTAGCCCCTGAGGGCAGCATTTGCTACTATAGGTTCCAAATCCAGCACCTCGAACATTTCCTTCTGGAATTACATCATGAATGATAAGAGGCTCTCACCTTGCCTTTGCCTAATCAACATGGCTTATGAACTCTTCTAGGTATTTTGGGAACTAGCAAACTTTGTCAGAAACATCCTTTTAAAGTTAGTCAAGGATGTGATCTCTCTAGTTGGTAATCCATTGAAACACCTGAGGGATGATTCACTAAGTGTGGTGAAAAATATGTGATAATTCAGAACATCAGTAATCCTCAACAAATATACAGTCGTCTCAAAAGAGGCAATATGGTCGTATGAACCATTTTGACGTTTATAGGATTCCAATAATGGTACCTTTAATTTCTTTGTGGATTCTGCTTTAGAAACCTGATGAGAGAATGCTTTATCTGGCTGGCGAGGGGCCTTGGTGTGTTCAAATCATTGTCTGTCTATCATTGTCGACCTAACATTGTCATGGTATTAGGAATCTTCTTGTCTTTTCAAAACTTGGATCACCCCTCGGATGTTGGGATTCAACTCTTCTTTCTGAGAGTTGTATTCTTGTGGTTTAAATTTCCTTCCCCATGCCATATCTTTTGGGATACCCTTTGCTATGGGATCCAACTTATGATCCCTGAACTCATAGATTTGTTGTTGCACGAGCTCCCTAGTGCAGTCCATGCCAGCAGTGCCTCTTTAAGGGGTCTCTTTCCTGGTGGTGCTCCTCTTCTTATTGCTAACATGATCCACACTCACCGTACATTTCAGGATGTTGAATTCGAATTTGACTGAGATTCACACCCAAGGAATAATGTGTAGAATAGGAGATAGTGAGAGGGAGAGAGAACCAGAGAGAGACAGAGATAGAGAGAGAGTGTGTGTGTGTGTGCACAATAATGAACAATAAAATGGATTTTTAATTAATCTCTAATGAAGAAATTACCCCCTTAATTATAAGAGGGGTATACAAATATGTGTAATAACATGCTTACCTCCGCTTTAACGGAGGTTGTTACAAGGTAATTTAAGTATTTTTCATAAATGAGCATGTGGCTTGGCTACATTATCATTCTATCGACTGAGATCGAAGGGCCTTAGTTCGACACGCTTGTCCATTCGACTACACTGCATTGGGCTACTAGTAGGCTTTTGATGGCCTTCTGGTCCCCCGGTTATGACTCGGTTGACCTGGTTCTGCCGGTCAGTTCTTGATGATTTTTGGTCTTTAGGACTTAGCTTGGTCGACTTGAGTGCACTAGTCGACTTGTCTAGTCTGACTGTCGACTATCGATCTCAGATGGAAGTACCTCCATCGACGAGATTGAATTAAGCTTTTAGGCAGAAGGTGGATCAACGTAATCCGACTGATAGCACATCTCTTGACTGAGAGTCATTCAAGATGCACTTTAAATATATCGTGATAAATTTCCCGACCTCCTGATGAAGGGTCTTGGACGGTTTTATGAGATGACTGATATTGTTGGGGCAAGAGTTAGGTTGAGGCCTTCTCTTAGTTTGATGGATCTTCGTCTGTGGCTCGGACGGCCTGTGCCAAGTCAACTTCAAGTCCCAATCTAAGGGATCTGCACTTGGTCAATTAAGTCATTTTATCTTTCGGGGATGTGATTTGTCTTCCTTCTGTGGCCCCCGTGGTATATTCTTTTTTTATGTGGCGGGGAAGGAGGCCATGAGGGGAAGTGGCGACAACAACCGATTGCAAGGGGCGGCGGCCTACGATGACCTATAGCGGCCACGGCGTGCAGGCAAAAAGCCTGACGATGGTGATGAACGACCGACGACAACAAGTGGCTGTGACTTGCCTGTAGCATTTTACATGAATGGTGTAATTCAAATTTGACCAAATGACCTGAATTCTAAATTTAAATGAACTATGTTGTAAACTTCAAAATCATTCAAACTTTACATTACATTTATAATTTTTCATAACAAACCCATAATTTTCTCAAAATACTACAAAAGAATTACAGTACACCACTAATACATTCTTGAGAATCATGCTTATATATTTTTTGATATACATCATTAAATAAGCGTTATAAGTTTTTTTTAGTAGTGTAAAATTAATAGTAATAATAATAAATTAAATTTGAGGTCCATATATCCCTACTCCACAAGGAATATACACACCAACCGGCCAGCAATGCGTGAAAACAATTTTCCAATAAAATTTATTTATTATTTTCATCCCCTTCAAAGCACGGCTAGCCAAAATCGCTGACGAGGCTCGACCGGTGATCAATTTGATCTTCCTTCATTCCATCGGCACCGACAAAATTAAAAAAAAAAATTAAGCACATGCATTACCACTTAATTCATATGTATTTACAAATTTAAAAATTACCCTTTTAATCTCTACATATATACCACTTTATCTAATGCATAAGTAGAAAAAAGTAAATTTCACTAATGAGGTATAGTATAAATTTAGCAACTAAGATTTATGTGTTGGGTACGTAAATACATAAGAATTGGGTGGTATTTTTGTAAATGCCCCAAAAAATAATTTACGAGCCCCACGAGAAACCCCTGGCTCTTACTTGCCACAATCCATCATCCCTGCCGCGGATTACCGAATTCCTTAAGTTTGAACAAAGCCATTCATGAGCGCTGGCCACCTCACATCCATTGTATAACGTATCAGACAACAGAGACTCGTAATTCTTGCTTGCGCCGAGCCCCTTCTTTCCAGCCTCGGTTTTCTGAATTACGAAAATTTAATTATTTGACGTTGGATTGATAACTACTGCAAGCTTCAAATGTGGGTGAGAAAACAGCGGCTGCCCGAAGCATTAAGACATTCACGTGCATCCCTTCACGAAGAGGGCCGCAAGAAAGTGCTATTCATATATACATTCTTTAGCTTCAACCAAGTTGCGCCAGGCCTAATAATAACGAGCCTCTAGAATTAAGTCTCCTCCAAGTTAGCTCGCAACTAATAGAGCACGAAATAAATAAGCACACTTTACTTCATCTTTAACGGCAAACTGGGTCATATTCATCTGATTGTTTATATATCATATTTACCTTAAAAGAAAATCAATATTTTTTAAGATATATGAAACCATTACATATCAGGTGAATTAATAAAAATACCAAAATTGGTTGATTTAAAAAAGTAGATCTCAAAAAATTTTGTAATTCCTTTTTAACGATGGAGTGGAGTAAGCAAATACTGACACGCTATTCAATTAACTTGTAAGTCAATTCTTATAATATTAAAAATTAAAAGGAAGATTTAACCTCAATGGACTCTGTATTTATATAAACGAAAAAGCTCTGCTTCGTTGCCAGCATCCATTTCTTCATCTATGGCTGCTTCTCCTATTTTTAAGACAATAAGGGAATGCAGCGCCGAAGGGAGGTCGAACCAGACGGTGGCTGCGGAACTAGAAGGCAGCCTACTCATATCTCGCAGCGCTTTCCCTTACTACATGCTTATAGCCATGGAAGCAGGAAGCCTTTTCCGTAGCCTACTTCTCCTGGCCTCATTCCCCTACGTGTACCTCATAAATCTCCTCTTCTCCGAGACATTCTCCATCAAAATTCTAATTTTTGTTGCGTTCGCCGGACTGAGAGTGAAAGACATAGAGATGGTGGCGCGGTCCGTTCTGCCGAGATTCTATGCGGACGACGTCCATCCGGAAGGTTGGAGGGTTTTCAGCTCCTTCGGTAAGAGATATGTGGTTACGGCGAATCCTAGGATAATGGCCGAGGCATTTGCCAAGGCGTTTCTCGGCGCGGATGTGGTGGTGGGGACGGAGCTCGCCGTCAGTAGATCAGGAAGAGCTACTGGTTTCGTTCAGTCCGGAGTGCTCGCCGGCGAGATCAAGAAGAAGGCGGTGGAGCGGACCCTCGCCGGTCAAGCGCTGGATGTCGGAATTGGAAGCGGGGTGGCGGATTATGGATTTTTGTCTCTTTGCAAGGTTTGATTACTTCTGATTTATGGAGTTTCTAATTTATTGTTACTGCTAATATTGTATACAACATGAATAGTCTCAAATTAAAATGTTGATAGTGTTAATGAAAATATGAATAAATTGACCACATAGACTATATAAAGTATATTGAGATTTGAGCCGAACGGGTTGGAGCAAATAATTAAGAATTTATTTATAAATCTGAAATTTTACATAGCTTTCGTGTTGGTATATTATTTCAGAAATGGATGGGCTGCGGAATTAGTTGACATTTAAAGCATTCTTATCGCCAATCTCCAAAACTTCAACCATATATTTGCTTTTCGTGAGAAAACTATATAAATATTTTTACTACGAGTAAATTGGATAAAGATTGGTTTTTAATTTTTCTTATGAGTAATTATTTTAATGGATTGATTAGTAGATTATTATTCCTTGATCGATCTTGAATTAAATTAAATGGTAAGACTGGCGACCAAGTTTCTTAAGAATTTAAAATTAGGATTTTTAAATGTGAGAAATAACTTATGTAATTTATGAGCATTTACCTCTCTCACGCCTAAACTTTCATATTTAAACACATTGCATTTCAATCTTCAATAGCACGCCAATAGTAGGGAGATACACTTCTACATTCATAGATTTAAACGCCACTGTATGTAAATATAAAAGTTTTGTTGTGAGATATGTAAATACATAAGAATTATGTGCTATTAACGTAAATTTCCCAGATTAATTTATGTTTTATAGATATAAAAGGACATTATTTAAGTGCTTCACGCACACATCTCACGTCAAAGCATTTTTGTTTGTTACGAAGATCACACCGGTACTTGACGCTTTAAATTGATTTAGTTGGATGTTAAAGTTTACTGTTGATGAAGAGTTCAAATTAATCAGTAGGTTTTATTGAAGATACTTTTGATTAAGCACAAAAAATTCTTATTATTGGGTTTGGCACATTACATACATATATACCACACTAGCTATACATCAAAATTTTGATTTTAATATTTGTACAGCCTAAAATTCTTATACCACATTAAAAATACTATCATTTATTTAAATAAAAGTAAAGTGTAGGTGCTAGAAGTTAAAATACATTGAGTTTAATGATGGCTGTTCTAAATTCATCCAAATTTTTTTTAAACATATAGAATACGAAAATTTGAGGGCAGGGTTCATGAGAATCCCGTCCATAAGGATAAAAGAATGTGCACTCTTTTATGCCTTCAAATAAACATTACTCAATTTGAGTTATTAAAGTTTTAAGGGCAAGGGTGATGGGTCCACCGTAAAAAAAGGCTTAATTATTACCCCACCTTTCATTTAAGACATTAAAAATGTTCATTTCCGGGAGAGGTGGAAGGGTGGGGCAACTTTTTTTAAAAGATTTGCAAAGATATATTATATATTATATATTATATTATATATAATCTTATTTATTTAAAGATATATATTATATTTGATTTTACAAGTTCTTCTGTTTTGGAAGTGTTGTCCAATCACTTTCTTATATGACTTTGTTTAGTAAATCACTTAAATATACACATGTAATAATCTAGTACTTATTTATCTAAAATACTCAATAAGACCCAATACTTCATAATCAACTAATGTAAAGTTGAGAGAAAGTGTGGATACATTTATATCGAAAATCCAATGAGGACTTGTCACGTGATAAGTGGGCCCACTGCAATAATACTGATTAGGTAGTTTTTAGAGAGGTGGAGCCCACTTACCACGTGACACATGCCTATTGGACTCTAATAAAAGATACGACATCGGTGTTAAAATAATTTTTCAACGAAAGATATCACAATTTACCAGTATACCACACAATTTTTAATTATTTACATGTTTAAAACCCAAGATTTGATATTTTATTGATAAACTATAAGATAATAAAAGTCGTACTACTCACATGCTAATGCAAATTGATTGCAATACTGTAATTTAACAGAGACGTGACATCATTTATAACAATTGTTGATAGGTTGAGAGGGGTTTGTTGGGAAATTAATTATAGCAATAAATCTATGTAATCATATGATAATTTCATCTATGACGTAACAGGCCAATTCTTATAAATTAAATATTATTTATAAACATTAATAAATTATTTTTAAGGAATTCATATTATTATATAGGTATTAAAATCAGATACAGTTATGAGAAAAATTTGCATACGAAGACCGTACGCAGCGGCGCTGCGTACGGTTTCTACGGTACATGGAGGGTATATGGAAGATTTCATGTGTTATTTTATGTAACATCCCTTTATGTACATTTTCTATTATTTAGATGATACATGAAGAATACAATGCTTACGTAGCCCCCAGTATCTCGGTATGCAAATTTTTCCCCCACATTCATACGTATCGTTCGCATTCATTCAGTAGCTCTTTGAATGCAGGAACCGTACTTGGTCCGCAAATCCCACGGCGAATACAGCCGACCGGTTCCCCGCAACAAACTCCTCCGACCAGTAATCCTCCACGACGGCCGTCTCGCTCAACGACCAACTCCCCTCACGGCTCTCCTCACCTTCCTCTGGCTCCCCGTCGGCCTCCTCCTCTCCATCCTCCGCGTCTACATCAACATCCCCCTCCCCGAACGCATCGTCCGACACACCTACCGCCTCATGGGCATCAACCTCATAGTCCGCGGCTCCCCTCCCCCTCCCCCTTCCCCCGGCCAGCCCGGCGTCCTCCTCGTCTGCAATCACCGCACAGTCCTCGATCCCGTCGTCACAGCCGTCGCGCTTGGCCGCAAAATCTCTTGCGTCACCTACAGCATCAGTCGCTTCTCGGAACTCATTTCCCCCATCCGCGCCGTCGCGCTCTCCCGCGACCGCGAATCCGACGCACGCCGCATCCGCCGCCTCCTCGAAGAGGGCGATCTCGTCATCTGCCCCGAAGGGACCACTTGCCGCGAACCTTTCCTTTTACGCTTCAGCGCGCTCTTCGCTGAGCTCACCGACCGCATCGTCCCTGTGGCGATTAATACGAAACAGGGACTGTTCTATGGAACTTCTACCAGGGGTTGGAAGATGCTGGATCCCTATTTCTGTTTTATGAACCCTCGGCCGACCTTCGAGATCACGTTCCTGAACCAGCTGCCGCGGAGCTTACTGTAGCCGGAGGCCGCTCGGCCATCGAGGTTGCCAATTACATACAGCGAGTGCTGGCCGCGACGCTGGGTTTTGAATGTACAAATTTTACCCGGAAGGACAAGTATGCCATGCTTGCCGGGACGGATGGGAAGGTGCTTATGAAGACGTTGTCGTCGGGGAAGAAAGATAGCCGCCAGACTGAGGAAGCGGAATCAAAATAACGGGAGGTTGCAGTCAGTTTGAATTGGGTGAAACCTTTTATGCAGCCAGCTCGGGGGGCCATTGTTTTACTTTCAGTTTTATTGGAATCAGTCCTGTGTTTGTTTTGGTAAAAATAAATTAAATATGATATGATGTACTAAGAAAAAAAATTACAATATTGCACGATATGTATGAAGAATTAATTAGGTTTCAATAGTGTGTCGGGAAAATAATAATAATAATAATAATAATAATAATAATAATAATAATTATTATTATTATTATTATTATTATTATTATACTAATAAATACATCATTAATTTTTATTTTTTCAATCAAATATGAATTTTGATTTAATTTTAGGATAAAAATGTATGGATTAAAATTTATGATCATTCTAAATTTGATTTCTTAGAACTTATGATCAAATTAAATATCTCATGATAATGAATTTAATGATAAAAAAATGATCTAATTATTGGGTTTCAAATAAGTCTAAATAAAGCATTTAAATGTGATTAGAAATTTTCAAAATATTAATTGAATACTCAAAATAATTTCTAATTCCTGCATGCTTATAATCAAACTAAATATCTTAGTAAGAGAAGTTTTATGAGTTTAAGATCACTTAATTATAAACTTATTCAATCATCTAATTGGCTAATAAATAGCTTATGATTAGAGAAAGTAAAATCTGTTTGAGGAAGTTTTTAGAAGATTGGCCAACATATCAGTAAACATTAGAAATATATCTCATTTTTTCATGTAAAGGGGACAAAGATTTGAAATTAAAGAGAGCTTATAGATATGAAAAATTCTAGAGCTTTAACCGACAACTAAGGTCAACAATTATGTTGTCAAAATATTGATTAATCACCTTTTTTGTTCTATTTATTTTGCTTTTCCATCGTCACATCACTACTATCTATTTGCCACATTTTTGTTTGGCTCATGCTTTCTTCTATCTCTTCCCCTTTCTAAGCGTCCTCTTTTTTCAAAATCATCATGTTGCATGATTTAAGAATCCCTTCCATTCCCCCATTCCAAATATGGGAGAGAGGATGGGGAAGCAAAAGAAGACAGAAATGTGTGTGTGTGTTGTTGTTGTTGTTGTTGTTGTTGGGGTGGGGGGGAGGGGGGGGGGAGCGGATTACCAATTGAAATAAAAGTGGAGAATTCTCATAGGATAATTTTAATGGGATGAGTTAGGAATATAGATTCAACTGTCAAACTAAGTTGACCCAAACAATTTCATAAAATAGGCAAATGAAAATTAAGTTTTTTTTTTATTATTATTTTTATAAACATTACCAAAGTAACATGTTCAATAGTTAATAACATTTTGGGGGACAGCCCAGAAGACTCTTGATTGAAAATAACTAGACTTTTGTACTTGAATCTTTCAATGAGATTTTCAAGAAATAATATATTCATTTCAGTATGGAATATCTCATGGTTCAAAACAAATCATAAGATAGAGAGTGAAACAACATATTCTAACAATTGAATGGCTCTCAATGATAATGTTCTACAAAATAATTTCAAATGATGTTTCAAAAAGATTACAAATGAGCCCATATGGATCAAGGGATAAGTACTAAACTTATAGAACTAAACTATTAGCCATAATAGAATAAGAATTTCATGGATCTATCATCCTGAGTTATCAAATATGAATCTACTTAGTCATGAAGGTACTCAACTTAGCACATTGAGGAATTCCTTATCATCAACAATGAATTATATGTCATCCAAGAAAATTTCATAGATTTAGATCCAAGGAAGGAAACTAACATAAAATCCTTTGATTATATTTAATGGATGAGACGGAAAATGGACTTACCCTTCTCAAGACGTGACTGAATTTCTATGATGGAAAGGGGAAAAGATAATCCGACGATATGAGTCAAACAACCTAGCATGGACTTATAAAATTGTAGTCACTTGAAGCCATATTGCATTCTAGACTAGTTCCTATAGGATTTTAAATCATGTGAGAAGAAACCAAGTATACTTCACGATTGCATGTAACGATGCAATTTTATTTATTTTAATGTGGAAAATCAATTAGTATGCTTGAAATTAGGTTATATTATGCATGTGAGATAGCCTTAGTTCAAAGTTGGGCACGGGAGATCATCCTCATTGGAAGCACAAATTTTGACCAATGAGTTTTTTGGTCACATGAGAACTCCAAAAATTTATTTTATTTGAAAAAGTGGCCATAAGCAATGCATTAAATAGAAAGCCTTTTTTTTGTTAAGAAACATTTTATGCAATTCTTTCATTATTTTGAAGTTAATAATTTTATAAAAACTAGTTTTTCATAAAAGCCTAATGTATTTTGCAACCCAAATAAGCTCAAATAAAAAAAAGAAAATAGACAAATGCATCAAATAAGCAAGAAATAAATTAACAATAAGAGAATATATAAATAGTTTGGTTATAGCTAGGTTTTATAATACACTCTAGAATAAAGATTAAGTGTGGTTGAACTCATCATATAAACAACTTTATCCTAAATGTGAACAAAAATATAAATCTAAATCATATATATGAGGCAATAGCTAATAGCTTCTAATTCTTACTTCCATATTGGCCTAGTCCTCTTGTTCTATGTAGACTCATGCTCATGTCTTAGTGATAGTTTTGAAATATGTCACTGCACAAATTTAAAAAATTATATTTAGATCAATAAAAATGATTATAAGGCTAATAATTATTCTACTATCATGAAAGATAAAAATATTATTTTAAAATGAGTTCAATTGTAAGATAAAGTATTTAAAAATTATGGCTCCATATAAATCAGGAATTTTCCCTATTAAATTTAGGTAAAATGCATTTTATTTTTTTAAGGTATAGTGTCTATATAGGGTAAAGCCTCTATAATTAATTGTATTTTAGGAGTGATGATCGTGTAAGAGTCCATTGACTAAAATAGTGGCTCGTGTCTCTATAGGTTTTTAAATTTTTTGCTCAATATTATTATTTAATAAATTTAATTAGAGAAAATCAAATTAGAGTAGTTCCTTTTAGAGGTCAAAGGGAGAATGATAGAAAATGTTTGAATATTGAGAAGCTGGGTAGCACGCTAACTATCTAATGTTAATATTTTATTATGCAAATTAAGATTTAAATATTTTCTTATTTTCTAACAACACATGATTATGAAAAAGCATAAGAGATAAGAACAAATTCCATAGAAAGGAAAATAGTGTGCCTTAAAGCTTAAATTAAGGAAAGCACCAACATTCTTGGAAAGCTTGAAATTAGTCTAACAAAGTTTAGTTCAACTAATAGGTTTCAATACTACAAGAGAATGAATCTAAATTAGGTTATTCTATTATTCTAACACTAGCTATAAAAAGTAGCTAACTAACCCACCTATGCTTAAAATTTATGAGTCCAATCTAATGAACGATAAGATAAGTATGGTTGTTAATTACATTTTAGAGAGATTAGAGGGACTTACTACATAACTATATAAGTTAAGTGACCTGAGTATGACTAGTATTTAATGTATATAACAAATATAGTAATTTAAATTTTTTTATATTTATTTGATTAATTTTATTTGATTTAATATGAATTTTAATTTGGATTCTATTCACTATAGTCCATTTGAGTCACGTTGGATCAAATAATCCAATTGGCCAACTTGATTAACGAAGGAGTTTAGGTTAAGTTTAGTTAGTTAATTTAAGCTCTTAAGATTATTCAATTCAATTTAATATTGATTTAATTTAAAATGAATCACAGTGGTAAAGTAGGTCTTGAGTTGGTAAAATTATTTCTTTAAATATTCAAGTTTTTTGAATATTTTAGTTTGTTGCTACCATATTAATGATTTCCTATGTTTTGATTATTATTTTAGTTAAAGTTTGGGTGATTTTTTCAACCATAATTGTAAGTGTTTGATTAGTTACTATTGGGCCTAGTATTAATGACATTCATTAACTCTACTGATGCGCCGTTAGGATCTAAAAACTATCCACAAACATTTCCATTGTTTAATATTGATCCTTGCATTGAATTCAACACTATGTTATATATTTTCTTAGATATGACAGCCACCTTTGAATGCAAAATATATAATACATCATGTATATGTATACTAGGCACATTCCTTGGGCAAACTCTTTCGAATGGCCATTGGAATTATAACCATTTCTTCAATAAATTCATAAGCTTTCTCAAAGTGATTTGACATTAAAGACCTCCCCTGCTATAACATCTATAATGGCTCTTAATGATCTCATCAATCCATTATAAAGTTCATATAATTAACTAATATGGTAGGAAGTTGTGTGGGCATTTCCAAAGTATTTCATAAATCTCTCTTAAGCTTTATATATCCACTCATATACATCTGGGTGAAAGAAGTAATTTCATTTCTCAGCTTGGCTATATTTGATAGAGGAAATCATTTAGCTAAGAATTTCTATATAAGATTTTTCTAAGTTATAAAAGATAATGTTGGTGAATAATTTAACCATACTTTAGCCTTATCTCTAATATAAAAGTGAAATAACCTATATCTCTCAATGTGTTAAAGAGATCCTTATACTAGCAAGTCACTCATAACTCTAAGAAAATGGTCATATGTATATTTGAGTATTCTATATGCGATCCACCAAACAGATTCTTGCTAATCATTTGAATGATTGTAGATCTTAATTCAAAGGTATTGGCCTAAATAGTAGGGTTATGAATGCTTTTATACTTTTGATTTATAATATGGTTGGAAAATCACTAAAGGGTCCAAGTTGAATGTTTTCTTCCTATAGATTTGTCATTTTTTTAATGATTTTTCTATTATTTTATCATTTTTTTATTTAGTGTCAAATGAAATAAGTTCACATGATAGAGCCCTACAGAAATAACTTAAAATGAGCCAGTGACCCTAAACTAGCAGTAAAAATAAGGTTCTCATTTTTACAAGTAGTAAATTATAATAATAAGCATAATGTAAACATAATTACTCACTTCAAACAAAATAAATAGTCTTCATTTTTTTAAGTATTTTTTTATTCTTTTCAACAATAACATACAACAATGCCAAATAGTATAAAACACAATAAAAAAAAATTTGATGAACTATATAAAATACAAACAGTAACTCTATAATTTTCTAACCTAAACTTAAAAATCTCAACTAGTACTATCCTAACTTCAAAATTTAACATCATTTCCTTGCAAATAAGCCAAAAAATTGACATACGTATTAATCGTGCAAGTATATGTCACTCAAGTAATGGTCGAATTATAAGTTTAAGGTATCGATCCCTTGACAAAGTTATTATTTTTTAATGAATTTTAATTACTAATCTAATAATCCTAATTTTAGTTCAGAAGAACTTGATTTTGGGTTTCGTAAAGTATCTAAATTCAATTTTAAAGTGAAAAAATAGAAGTAAAATGAATGAGTTTTTTTATTGGTATGAAAATCTCCATTTAATTAGTTTATATAAAATCTATGTATTTACAATGACTCTCTTACTATCGTTGACAATCAGGGCTTAATACATCTTTTTTTCTTCTAAGAAATAATAAACATTGGAGTTCCTTATTATGGTTAAGTTTTCTTATCCTTGTAAAAATGCTTAAGCAGCAACATTCCCAACTATGATTATAAAAATTTAATGGTAATATTATTATTCCACTAAAACTTGCATTTTAACATATTTGTGCTTTTTGTCTTTTTACAATAATTCTTTATTATAACAAATTTTAATAATTTGAGTGGTTTTTGAATATAAATTAAGCATGGAGAGTTACAACATCAACTTAAACATTCAAAATTTTGTGGATCTAACATTGATTACACAAGTTTTTATTGAACATAAATCCAAATAAATAATAAATTTGTGCTAAACATGAATAAAAATGAAAATATGAATTGCATTAGATTTTCAGACCATATATCACGAAGTAGAAAAAAAAAGAATAAGAAATAGAATGACAAAATCTTGCTCCCAAGTGCAGATCATCTTCTTCGATCTCCTCCTTTTCTTAATACAATGACACACTTGCTCACTGAAAGTAAGAGAAAATTCTCACTCTAAAAAAACTCTCCAACCTCTAAACGTTCCAAAAATTTTGGACTTTCCTCCCAAGTTCATATTGCAAGCATTTTATAAATATATTCGACAAAACTATTCTAGAACTGCAAAGCTACTTAATGTCAGTGTGGAGTGCCTTAGCATTGTTGATGTAGCACCGGGGTGCTCTCAATGCATACAACGGTGCCTGATTCAGGCACTGTATTTTTTGAAGCTTGATATTCATACTGGGGCATGGGGAACTGTCTTTAAAAGCACCAAGGTGCTGCTTTATGGCATTGTAGTAGCAAGTTATGATACCAAGGTGTCATGCTCTTGGATTTTTCGCTGAATAATGAACTCTAGTTTCTAATAGTGAACTTCAACGTCGACTATTAGACATTGCTTTAGAATTCTTTAAATTTTTTTAGCTCTCTTTAAGTCAAGCCTAACCTTTAGTTCATGAATTTTTAGGTCTATTCATAAGTGTTGGGAGAAGCATTTTTAATAATTTTAGTGAAATTTCTCAAATACTCTATTGGATAGCCTACATTAATCACCTTAGTTAAAGATAAAATTTTAGGAAGTTTTAGTAATTTACATAAAAATTCTAAAATACTTTATTGGATGGCTTATATTGATTCAATTATTTATAAAATATTTTAGAAATTCATGTGCTTAATGATGTTGGAATTATGAGATTTTAACTTCTTAGATTTCTCTCATCATAACTCCTGTTTTGACTATAAGAACATAGTATTCAGAGATTATTTAATTTCATAAATGGTATTGTGAAGTGTCCATCTATACTTCGCGAGCTTGATTTATAATTATTTGGACTTGGATAAAAGAGATTTTTGTGTCATTGCATTTTTCTAATCAAAATGCTCATTTCAACTAGAGTTTTATTAAAACAAAGTTGGGTCCATCTCAAAGTTTATCCTAAGAAATTATTGTATGATACATCACTTGGATGAATTTTCTATTAATATATTAAGACATGTACTGTAATTGAAAAAAGTTCCGAGCTTTTCAATTCCTCTTACAATCCTATCATAAATGAGTAAACCCAAATTCACTATAGATTTCCTCAAATTTAGAATTTTCAACCTTTGGGTAACACTAATGTCAAATTACTTTGAGCTTTAGCAAGCTGACAACATTTTTTGAAAAAGCTGTAAAATTTTATAATTGACTTATGCTTATGATAAAGAGAAATGTTTCCCATTAATTGAGAAGGAATGATTTTTTTCTACTTTAGGATTAATTTCAGTAAATGTGCTACAAAATTTATCACAAATTTATATAGGGGCATTTAAATAAGTACATTATAAGATGGTGAGTAAATATTTTAAGTTTAGATATTAGATGTGTAAATATAGAAGAATTAAGTATTCAAGTAAACCCTCTTATGGAGTGCAGTCTCCAATCAGAGCACTTCATCATTAATTATTTTTTAAATAATAAAAAATGGAGTCCACTGTCATTCACTTTTTGAGAGATAGACGGCTGTGATAAGAGACAATACACAACTCTGCGTATAGTCTTTATATAAAACTTTTTTTCTTGTTTGAAGGCAAAGATCTTTCAAAAGTTCCATTGAGGATCGAGACTTCTCATGAATATTCTGAAACTGTAAAATTTTAATTTTCTTCCACTTAGATGTCCAGAAACGTTCCGAAAATATTGGAACCCAAACATTTCTTAGTGGTGTTGAGTGCAATCTAACGGGAAAGTGGAAGATGGAACCTAATTAAAAAAATAAAATAAAAAAGGCAATTCCCAGAACGAAGCAATAACATGTGGACGGAGGCGGCCATTTGCAACGGTCGTCACCGTTAGGTCCCACCGCAGCCCATAAACCTCAATATTTTTTCCTTCACATGAGCTTCATTGCCTCGAAAGCTTTACCCAATTTCTACCTTAAGCAAAAGCCGAAGTCCCCAGTGCCCTTTAAGAATCGAAGATGGAATCTTTTAAGGCTATGAAGGGTCTACTCCAGTTGCTCTCTCGCTCTCTCTCTCGCTCTCTCTCTCTGTGTGCTGTGTTCTCCCCTCGCAGAGTTAGGTGAGTCACAGAAGCACTCTTTTTTTGCCCCATGAGGATTTTTTCCACAGCAGCTTCCATTTGGTTCCTCTTCTACCTCTTTAACTCTTGCAAAGTTTTCTCCTTAAATGAGGAAGGATCTGCTCTTCTCTCCTTCAAACAATCCATTATAGAGGATCCAGAAAGGTCTTTTACTAACTGGAACTCCTCTGATGAAGACCCTTGCTCTTGGAATGGGATCACATGCAGAGAAGGTAAAGTGATTTCTATTAGCTTTCCTAAGACTGGACTTGCAGGCACCCTCTCTTCTTCTATCGGTTCCCTCTATTACCTCAGGCACATTAACCTTAGGAACAATAGGCTGTCTGGGAGCTTGCATTCAGAGCTTTTTAGAGCTCAGCAACTCCAAAGTTTGGTTCTTTATGGAAATTTATTATCTGGTTCTCTTCCTGCTGAGATTGGCAACCTCTCCTACCTTCAAATCTTAGACCTTTCCCAAAATCTTCTGAATGGCTCAATACCAGCTACGCTTCTCCATTGTCAAAGGCTGAAAGCTCTTGTTTTAAGTCATAATGACTTCATAAGTACATTGCCTGAAGGATTTGGGATGAGCTTTGCTGCTTTGGAAAAACTTGATCTTTCGTTCAATAGATTAAGTGGTTCAATTCCTAATGATATTGGTAATCTTTCTGATCTACAAGGAACCCTAGACTTATCACACAATCTCTTCTCTGGATTGATTCCAGAAAGCCTTGGAAATCTATCTGAGAGGGTCTACATTGATCTAGCATACAATAATCTGAGTGGCCCAGTACCAAAAAATGGAGCTCTGGTTAATAGAGGTCCTAATGCTTTCATTGGAAATCCCGGATTGTGTGGCCCTCCTTTGAAGATCCCATGCCTTCCATTTTCTCCACCTCCATCTTTTTCAATAAACTCAAGTGTGAACAATGTCACCTATAGTAGAAGACTTAAGGGAAGTATAATAAGTGCAATTATTCTCAGTGATCTTGCAGCTGTTGGTCTTATAGCAATGGTGCTATATTTTTGTTACCGACGAGCAATTTCCTCTAAGAGAAAAGAAGAAGGAAGCTACTTTGGTAAAGGATCGAACGCCTCAAAGGACTGTTTGTGTTTCTGGAAAAAGGAACTTGAAAGTTTATCAGAATATGCGGGGCAGTTGGATCTCATTCCATTGGATAAGCAAGTGTATTTTGATTTGAATGAGCTTCTGAAAGCATCTGCGTTTGTTTTGGGGAAAAATAATCTCGGTATTGTTTATAAAGTTGTGCTTGAAGATGGTCTTACCTTGGCTGTTAGAAGACTAGGAGAAGGAGGGTCTCATAGGTTTAAAGAGTTTCAAAGAGAGGTGGAAGCTATAGGGAGGATCAGGCATCCAAATATTGTAACATTGAGAGCTTATTACTGGTCATTTGAAGAAAAGCTTCTTATTTATGATTATATACCTGGTGGCAATCTAACTACTGCTATTCATGGTAAGCTCTGACCAGCTTGGCTCTATGTATTTTGTTTACTTGAGCCTTATGATGCGTATTTATCATTATATCTGTCTAATTATTCATGTGGTTAGTTTATGAAAGTTTCTAATTAAGCCTTGAAGTTTATCAACCCCTCTTAATGTAATAATCTCATCTCCTTCATCCGAACAAACTACAATTTCTAGAGATCAACTTTTTATTCTTAATCACATTTTATTTGAATATACTTTCTTTTGCTTCTAAGCATTGTATATTGCTTTTACCACCTGATTGCCTTAAACTTCTATAGGAAGTTTGAGGCAAGTAGATGGTAGAAGCAACCTAAAATTGATATAAAAGCTTCAACTTTGCTTAAAAAGTTCTGTTATTCTCTAAAGGAACAAATTTGGATCCAATTGACTGTAAGTGGACTCATGATTGTGAATAAGTCGAATTTAATATAAATGGAGATACACATTTTGATCATCAGTCTTTTCTTATTTTCAAAGCAATCACTTCAAAATTTTTTAAAATTTTTAAAGTGAATTATTGAATTTGTGAATTCCCATGTGATGCAATTAAGACTTTAAGAACTTATCAAACTATTGAGAATGAAAGCTGATATTTTTGTAGCGCTCTTCAAAAATTGGGTGTTTAGTAAATAACCACTTTGTTGTAACTTATGTAAAGTCTGCATGATGTGGTTGTTGCATGCATACTTATGCCAGCATATCATGTCTTACAAATCACAGTCAACTAATAACTTTTTTATTTTCTTCTTTCGTCATTACTTATTGATTTTTGTTTCTCTACTTCAGGCGAAGAAGGAGATGTTGATTTTTCTCCACTACCATGGGATACCAGATTCAAAATTATGAATGGAATAGCTGAAGGCTTGGCTTACCTCCATGACTTCAATCCAAAGAAGTATGTTCATGGAGATATCAAACCAAACAATATACTTCTTGGCCAGCACAAGGAGCCATACATATCTGATTTCGGAGTCGGCCGCCTTGCAAACATAGCTAGCGGATCACCAGCGATGCACATGAGCAAGATAATTGCAGAAAAGTCACAGAACTCTGATTCTTCAGTAAGCCCAATCATAAGCATCACACCTTCTTATCAAGCTCCTGAATCACAGAAAGGCTTGAAACCATCTCAGAAATGGGATGTTTTCTCTTATGGTGTAATTTTGCTTGAGCTAATTTCTGGAAGATCTCCAGTTGTTTTATTGGAAACACTTCAGATGGATTTAGTGAAATGGGTTCAGTTCTGCATCGAAGAGAGAAAACCTCTCTTGGATGTGTTGGATCCCTTTTTGGCTCAAGAACCTGAGAAGGAAGATGAGATTATTTCAGTGCTTAAGATAGCTTTGGCTTGTGTTCAGTACAGTTCTGAAAAGAGGCCTTCTATGAGAAATGTTACTGACTCACTGCAAAGGTTAAGCATTTTGACATGAACTCTTGATTTGGATGACGTCCATTGTCCTGTATGAGTAGAATTTCTGTAACTATATTTATGTAGACCATTTTATTAATCATGTCTATTTCTATTATTATGTTTCAGTCTTGTAATCCGCTTATGAACTGGTCTGCTTGAGGTTTATTCATGAGTGATATTATTTAGTAGTTTATAGATGTTTTTTCTTTTTTAATTATTTTGTATGATGGTGTTCTAAACATTTCCCGAAAGTTTGGAGTTTGAATTTTGAAATAATTTCGTTAGAGTAAGACATCATATTAACCCGAACTAGTTTATAGGCATATGAAGCTTCTGTAAGGGTGATATATATATATATATATATATATAGATAATCTTATTCTCGGAATGTTTGGAGGCTCTTTCTTGATTAAACGATATGAACTTTAGGACACTATAAAGGTCAGTTAACGAAAGGTTGTATGTTTTGCTGAATGTGAAAGTAGGTACGCTATAAAGAACTGTGATAAAGTTTATTTTTGGGTGTTTAATTTGTTGTAATGTAAGTTTATTTTGGATGTTTAACATGATGTAAAGTTTATTTACTTTTATCATTAAATCATCTTGTAGTAGAACTTTCTGCATAAATTAGCTGTAAAATAAAGTTAGCTGATGTGTATTAATTTATTTTGCAGATATTTTGATATGGTTGTAGATGGAAACAAACACATTTTTTGAGTCTAATCTCTTTAAGAAACTTAAGTTAATAATATCTTCAAAAAACTTAAGGTTAGATTGAGCTATATATATATATATATATATACTTGTTATTTGTTTTTATTAGATGAATGAAATATTAGAGAGTTTTTTTTTTCCCCTCTAAGAAAGTTCCTCCTAATTTTCATATGGTATCAGAGCTAGGAGACAAACAATAGATCTTATTTTTCCAAACATCAGAATCTTCCCTAAGCCACCAGCAAGCCTGCAAGCCCTCTCCGACTTTGGCTCTCTCCCTCTCACAATTTGTTCTCTTGCTGCAGTCGCTAGGCTTCGGTTTGCTTCCTTGCCCCAGACTTACCTACACTCCCATGTCGCAAATATCCCACTGCTTCCCATCTACTGACGTCTCTGTGCTTTCAAGCCAAAGTTGTTCTTGAACACAATGGAGCCTAAACTTTTTCTTTCTAGTGGAAATTATTTGCTACCAGTGTTTCAACTTTCTCTCTCCGTTAGAAATCTTATGGACCAAAACTTTCTTGTTCTAGTGGAAATCATATGCTTTATGGGGTAAGAATTTGTTGTCTTGAATGTCGGCTGCCCTGACCGAGCACAAGCTTTTCATCTTTCTCTCTCTGATGGAAATCTATGATCCTCGAGTATCATAATTGAGTCTGAACTTTCTCTCTGTGGTAGAAATCTTATGTCGGTGACAAACAATTTCAATTTGTAATTTTGTGTCAGCATAAAGAATTTTTATTATTAATTTTGTGTCAACGACTGACAATTCCTCTCTCAGGTGGAAATTTTTTGTCAAAGACAAACAATATCAAGTGAAAATCATGTGTTAATTGTTAGCGTCAATTTTTTATATAGAGAATGTATGATATCCATTTGAATGTTATGGGATCATAATTCACTCTTATGTAGTTTCCCATAATCTAAGGCATCCATAAAAACTCTTTGGCGTGCGGTTTTGCACAAAAAAATATGTTTTCAACGGGCGCAATCATGCCACAAGGTGGTGTAACCATGCCATACCAAGACAATTTGGCATGACTATGCCAAATAGACTGAGAGTTTAGTGTAGTTACGCTAGACCCAGGAGTGGTTACGCCAGTTAGCTTCTTAAATTTGGTCATTTTTGTTGACTTATTTACCAACCTAACCAACTTGTTTTGACCTCCCACGTCAAAATAGACTAATAGCATGATCTCGGGTCGACTAAACAAAATTTTCCATGTACATGTGGAGGGATTACATGGCCAAGAATGCTAACCTTAGGAGATTCATTCTCATTCATTCTAATTAGTTCTCAGCTGAGCTTGGAGTTTTTGTTGAGGAGAGAGTTCTTTGGAGAGAAAACTTTATAGAGAATAAGTGAGCCAACTTCTTTCTTGCTTCTTCTTCTCCCACTTCCTATTATCTTGAGTTGAGGAAAATGTTGTTTCCGCCGTCTCAAATCTTGTGAGAGTTCTATTTTGAGAGATTTCTTCTTCCTCTTCTGTTCAAACTCGGAGTTAAAGTCTATCTTGGTGGCATTTTGGAGAAGGAGAAGCCATCTACTTCCTTGCACAAAGAGGAGTCTGAAGAGAAGAGATTAGATACACCAAACTTTGCAGTAGTGTAATCTTTTTTTTTTTCCTTTTATTCTTAATTTTTAGAAAGCCTCTTTAAGCCCATGTTAGAGTTTTTTAGGATAAGCTAATTTTAGAGAAATCCATAATAGGAAGTCTTATTTTTTGGGTCCTATGATGCTTGAGCTTTTCCAAAGTCGTTCCTATGATTAACTAGTTTTTATATCCATAGAATCTTACATTTGTATCCATGGCTCTTCACTTTGATGACATTTATGGGGATTTTGTGTTTAGAGAATGAAAGCTCCTTTGTTTTTTTTTATTCTTGAGGTCATGAGAGTTTTCCTTGTGAATACCCTTCATGCATATGTCAAACAAATGGAGGTAGGCATGTTATTATCATGCATAATAATTTGTTGGTACATCTCACCATATTTGAACCAAACCTATGAGAGATTGACTAAGCAAGGTTGACTTTGCCATCAAGGAGGTCCAGAATTGGTTTCACCTTGAAATAGGCATGTGCATATTTTCATTAAATTATTGCATAAAAATGTGTTTGTGGAGTACTTGTGATTGAATATCATTTCATGCATTTCCATTTATTCCTTTAACATTCTTTCACAAGCATATGTGCCCATGTGTTCGTGTTAGATATTTGTATATTATAACTCTACCTAGCATGAGTCATATAACCTAGAATATATGAGCCTAACTAGCATAAGTCATAGTATCAAGAACATCATAAATTTACCTAGCACTATTATGATCATGTCATATATCTTCAATCACATATGGCTTCACCTAGCATGAGTCATATCACCTAGCACATCTTGATGTTGCCTAGCATTGTCATGATCAAGTCATATATCAGTTAGCATATATGACTTTGACATATGTACGTATTATGCTTATTTATCACCCCAATTCTATCTTATTGTATGTTTATATCTATTTTTGGAAGGTATTTAGTCTTGTTGTAGGAATCATGAAAAGGATGCAACCAGAGTTTGACACGAAGCGAAGATGAGAAAAGTAGTGTTCTGGCACCTAAGAACTAGAAACAATCCAGAAAAGTGCCAAAACTGAGCGCATGGCAACTCGATGCCGCAAAGGTGGTGCCAAGACGCTGAAGATTGGGCATTCTAGTGCTAAGAAGGGCTCCAGGGAGCCAGGAATTGAAGTCTTTTTCTAGGCACAAGAAATACTTCACTACAAATGTAATGCCTAAGCACTAGAGCAGCGTCTGGGAGCCGTGGCCCTAGCACCCAGACGCTACAATGAAGGAACAATTATATGCAGTTTGGGTGCCTAAGTGCTAGAATGCGAAACTTGATGGTTTTTGTAGTTAAACGCTTCAGTTTGCTTGGAGAAAGTATTTAAATGTTGGAGACAAATTTGGAGTGACTTTTTCGCAGTTTTTCTAACATTCTATAGTGTGGAACCATCAAGGAGAAGACAAAAGAGGATCAACCAAGTGTTTGTGAGTGAAGAGAAGTGAGATTTGAGAGAATTTGAGAGACTTTTGTGGATGTAATTTCATCATCTCAAGTGTGAATAAAGGGAGATAATTTTTCTAGAGGTTTTATTGTGAGTTTTAATATCATTCAACTATCTAAAACTTATGTACTTGATGTCTCCTTTCAATTAAATTGATTTTGTTAATGTGCAGACTGAGTTGTTCTCTCATTCTCCCTTGGGATGGGAGTGTAGGACTGGTGTGTGTAAAAATTTCTGTGATTTTGTGCTTAAGTTTACTTGGAGATTATTAACTTTCTAAACTTCATTTACATTTCATTATGGCCAAGTGAATTGTTAATATCTGTCTTGAATTATGAAATTAGAAAGAGATCATAATGGAATTGACTATTTTAATCACAGTAGTTCAGAGGAATAGGGAAATATCCTCTAAGTTAATATAAACGTTATGGGAGAAATTATTAAATGGGTTAGAAATTAGAATTAGGGAACGAAACCCAATTTTTTGCCAAACTTTCTTAGACTATCGGGAGGGGTTATGAAAAGTGATGCTCTTGTTTATCATCTTCATTTATATCTTACTTTCACATTCAATATCCTATTGAACCATTTTAGGCGAAAACTTAAGCAATTAAAAAACTCTTAAATCTCTTTGTTGTTCATATAGGATCTTTTGAACTTGAAAACTTAGGATTACATTTTTGGATAATCACCAAATCATCAATCTTCAAGCTAGGCGTAACAATTGTAGACTAAAACCTTTTCACAATTGAGATTACTTAGTTCATTGTGGTATCAACAACTAGACTTCAACCCAGTACTACTGATATGCCACGTATACTTGCTGAGTATCCAGTGCTTTGCCGCACTTTGAGCGTGTTATGATTTTGGCATCATTGTCAGAAAACAACGGTGTAATCCAATTAGGAAGATTTCAGTTGAGCTTTAAGGCCTTAGACTTGAAACCTATTTTGTTAAACTGCGAATTGTTTTTTTTTTTTTACATTAAAATTCAAAAACATTTTGTTAGTATCCTATTCAATTTGTTCTTTTGTAACCTACTTTTAATTACTACAAAATCTTTGTTAGTTGATTGTTGACTATTATGCTTATGTTGTCTCTTTTTGAGTTATTTTAATTTTTTGCTAGTTTAGGGTCCTTTTGTCTATTAGCTTGTTAGTGTATGCATAGTTCAGGATCTTCTAACCTTGAACCCTTTTACCCTAAGTTAGAAAGAACTACAAAATTAATTAGAAAATTAAAAGAATTCAAAAATGAACTAAGAGAAATGGCTAACATACCTTAGAACAACCTTAATGCCGATGGACATAATGGCATTCGTTAAGCTTTAGGAGATTATGCAAACCTTTCTGTAGATGAAATCCATTTAAGCATTAATAATCCAACTCTATAGGTCAACTCATTTGAATTGAAACCTATCATAATCTAGATGGTGCAAAATAACTAGTTTTGGGGGACACCTTCAGAAGATTCGAATTTGCACTTAACGAGCTTCTTAGAACTGTGTGACATCTTTTGCTATAATGGTGTCCCCAACAATACTGTAAGCCAAAATATGGTTAAATTCTCTAGCTCCTGAATCTATTAGAACTTGGAATGACCTAGCCCGGAAGTTTTTAGTGAAGTAAATTCCACCATATAAAATGGCCAAACATAGGAATGATATTATGTCTTCCAGCTAGTTGATGGTGAATCTGACCCACAATTTTATATTATGATATTTTTAATTTAATTGTAACGACGCCAAAAACTTGACCCCGCTATATTATATGTATAGAATTGTAATTGTTTATGTTGTGGATGCTACGCAAGTATACGTATCGTATCAAGTAATACAGGGCTCTAGTGGAGTCCTGGTTATGGATCCCATGAGGAAAGAGAAAATTAAATAACGATCTAATTTTAAAATAATAATAATAATAATAATATACGAAAATTTGGAATTCGAATTTAAGCGCAATAAAGTAAACTAAGTATTTCAATTAGGTAACTTAACTAAGTAGAAAATTAATACGTATTGAAAGTGCAGGAAATTAAACTAATTGCTAAATAAGTCTTAACTATTCAGAAAAAGTATATTTCCCCTTGTTTAGAAATTTAAGTGATTGATGAATTTAAATAGATAATTTTAAGGTATTGTGACAAATAGGAGCATTCCTATTCTTTACCCTTTGGTCTAGGTGTAAAGAATATTGACTAATCCTATATTTGATTACCGAATCGCGGCTAAGTCGGGAGGATACCGATCGCCACTTCGTAGCTCCCACGTTCCCCTCGCCCGAGGGCTAACATCTACACTTCGACTCTCAAACAATAGGACCGAATTGAATATTTTATTCCGTCACACTAAAATGCTCAATTCTACGCATAGTGATATTATTTCCTATTTATTTGCACCCTCCTTCCAAGGCTTTTGAATTCCCGAATATCGGATGTAATTTTTACTATAGTTGATAATCAACATATTTTAACAAATCAAATGGCCAGTTTGAAAGTAAATTAAGTTTTAAGTAAAAATTATCACAATTTATTAATATATATAAAAATACTTCTATTTTTAGTTCATCAAGTCACTCAATTTCATAACAGGGAGAAAGACTAATAAACTACTCAGAATGCATGTTGATTAAACTAAGCATGGATTTCATTTAAAGTTAAAAACAATAAATACAAATACTTATCTCAATTTATCCCCAAGCAGACTCCTAGCAGTGCCTTTGACTCTTCCTTCCAGTACAACAAGACTCACTAAAAACTCACTAACTCACTAAAGACTCACTAAAGGCTCACTTATAACACACAAAAACTGTACACAACTAATACACTTAGAAAAAATTAACTTAGAACAAATTAACACACACACTTAGAGGCTGAATTTCGGCTTCTATATATAGAGGTGAGCAAAGGACTAAGAGGTGTGTAAGCATCTCTTCAAAAGCTGTCCAGGTTTAATGTATCTGCGCCATTTAAACTATCTCGCCGTCGGCGACGAACTACCTCGCTGTCGGCGAGGCTTCTAGAAGATCTTCAAACCGCGCTATCTCGCTATCAGCGAGCTCGGGCTCGCTGTCAGCGAGACAGTTATAAATCCTTCAGAAATGTCCCCTCGTAACCTAGCCGTCGGCGGGCTCGATCTCGCCGTCGGCGACTCAGCACAAATTGCATTATTTTCTTCCTTTTTTGCTCCAAATCCGCTCCTTTTTATGATTTTTGCTTTTATCACCTAAATTCTCCATTCCAGCAACAAAATAAAGAAAATACCCTTCTTTAAAGTGCAATTTCATCAAAAATAGGTATGAATTTCTTAATAAAATTTTCGATGATCAAAATCCCCCAAACTTACTTATTACTTGTCCTCAAGTAATTTTAGTACTACATAAAAATAATGAGTTTTATAATAAGATTTTTCAATTTAAATAAACTATGAATTAGATTAATTAATATCATAATAAAGTTAAATAAAAATAATTCATGTAATTTAATTAATCTTATAGAAATAAATTATTTAATTATCGTGTCTAAGATTTCTAGCTTACTATTCATTTCAGGAATGACTATATTTAAAAGAATAACTACTTAAGATATTCATATGATAAGAAATTCAAGAAAATACTATTAGGTAAAATTCTAATCCATAAACATAAGTTTGGAAATATCTAAGTTTTTTTTTCTTTAGGTTAATTCAAATGAAGCCAATTTTTGATAAGGCATCTCCTCAAGCTTCTCCTCATTTTTCTTTTTCTTTTTCTTTTTCTCTTTTTTTTAATGAGGATTACTGTATCTGGAGAGCCTGTTAATAATTTTGAACTTCATTTTCATTTTCCTAAATTTGAAACTTAGAAATATTTCTTAGCTTATATATACTTCATAGTTTTTACTTCATTGATTTTCAATCTTTTCTTTTTCACTGAATACTTAAGAATTTTAATTTTAGAATATAATTTTCCTTACTAAAAATAGTTTACTATATTCTTATTCCCTTTAACCAAATATTTTATTCTATTTAATTAATTAAAGCACTAGAAATATTTCATTTAACCTTTTATAATAATTAAATAAAATAATTCATATTAAATTACATTGAAAAATTTGCTATAAAAATCATTTTATAATAATTTGAAAATTAGAAATTGAGAACAAGTTAATAACTAAATTTGTATTTTACTCTCCCCCAAACTTAAATTTTTATATCTATTCTAAATAATGAAAAAGAAGGAAAGTAATTAAATCATACCTTTGAAGTTTAGGTATTTCTCTTTTTTTTTTCTTTGAAATTTTTGCGGGCTTTTTCATTTTTCATCGAACACTCGTATCGTTAGTATTCTCTATATATATATATAACAATTTAAAGAAAATGCGAGGATAAAATCTAAGATAAGTATTAAACACAACAATTAAAATAACTCTACACTACACATATGAATTACTAACATATTAAAACAATTTAACTAACATATTAACAATTTTAAAAACTTAAAATAATACAAAATAAAATAAAATAAAAAACATATTAAAGAAAACTAATATCCTATTTAACATACAAATAAATGCAATTAACTAACACAAAAACAAAAACTAAACTACTATCACAATTCAAGCAAATTAATCTAACTAACATCCAATGTCTCAAAAAAAAATAAATAAATAAAGTACTGAATATTACAAACATATAAAGTCCTCAAAAATAATTTAACATCAAACAAACAAAATAAATAAAGTCTTAATCTTCAGCATCAAAGTCCCAAACTATATTATCATCCCCTCCTCGATCCGTAGAGTGCCGAGAAGACCGAGCGAGGATGATACCGAGTATACCCAGGGCAATCCGGAAAGACAACATCTAAATCTCCACTCCTATAACGACGTTCAGCCTTCATAGTATGCAATTTCGTATTCCGAATGTCGCCGGAGGTACTCACTATCATAATCATGTCTCCTCTCCAGATTATCAATCCTTTCGATCAAAATGATCAAATCTTCTCCCCATTGTTTCTCCAACTCGCTCAAAACTCCTCCTATGCGTGGTCAATTCATTCATCGGATCTTGTAGGGTAGGGGTGGTAGGCTCGGGAGGTTCATAGCTAGTAGAGAGTATATCTCTACTGACCGAGTGAAATAACTTCTCACTCCTGATCTCCACCCTTCATGAGATTCATACTTCTTGATATTGGCAGCTGTGAGTGGTTTCATAGGTTCCGCCCATTCTTCATCATCTCTAGCCTCAACTCCAGAGAGTTGGCAGAGTGCAAAAATTAATCCAGGGTGTCCCAATCCAGCTCCACTCTCATTTCGAGGAGTGGCCAGGATGTTTTGATAAATAATTCTCCCAATGTTGATGCTTCTATTTTTCTGAATACAGAAATTCAGAATGTTTCATCTCTTGTTACCTCACCGTGGTGATATGTGGGTAACGTGAGTAGAACAAATAAAGTAATGCCGAGGCTTTGGAGATCGCATTTAATTTAGAAAGAGGAAAATTCACTCTTTCCTCGCTCGCTTAATTTTCCAAACTCCGGTTCCATCAGTGAGAAAGCTAATGACTTCCTCCAGGTGGTCCTTCCATCGTTCCAAAAGTTTCATACTCGCTAAAGTGCGAGTCATGAACTTCATAGAACGCGTTAATTCTCGCGACATTGAAATCTACAAAAAACCCTCGTACCTTTATCGGTGCATCTTCACGGCCAGTCAAATTGGCATAAAATTCTTTAACCACTTCTACAGCTGCTCTATATTGAACGTAACAAAAATTCTCCCAACCTCGTTCCTTAATAATCCGCTCTACTTCTCCTCCCGGATTTTTGAAAACCCGATCCGCAATGCACTTTCTTCCTTGTATGTTTTCAAAATATTTAGCTCGTGCTCGTGCATTGATGAATCAGTTTTCGTCGAATTCTACTCGACGTTTTTGTCATGGAGCCATACGATCGATCTGTGAAAATCGTGAAAATTTTCACTAAACTTAAAAATAATACTAAGAAGGCTTCCTACAACATTTATAAGTAATTTAAATCAAATTCCATGGATTTCCACCGAATATTTCTTCCACATTTTGATTTTTCCCAAAATTTGCAATGTGGTGAAAATATATGGTGAAAATAAAAAATTTTTGCATAGGAGTGAAGCTATTACCAAGGGAAGATGAAATCCGGTGTCAAAAAGTGTTGAAATCGCTTCAAATCCAAGATCTCTCAAGCCCTAGGTCGGTTTTTGCAAAAATGAGAGGTTGGGGATGATGAATAGTGTTTTTGACCGGTCAAAATATATGTTTTTACCGACCTCGCTGTTAGCGAGATTTTTCTCGCCGTCGTGAGCTAATATTTTTCGGAACCAAAAACTCTCGGGAAAAATCCGCTGTCGGCGAAAAATTCTTCGCTGTCAGCGAAATCGATCTCGGTGTCGGCGGGATTTTTTCTCGCCGTCGGCGAGATTCCAAAAATTTTTAAATTTCTGAAATTCGTCACTCATTTTCATCCTTGATTTGTCTTATATTACATTTCCGATCACATCATTTATTAATTTAATATGAAGATTATCTACTTATACACAAACAAGTTCACACAACACAACAAATTAACTTTAATATTGAAATCCATGAGATGTACAAACTAACATAATTTTAAACTCTATAATCAAACTTCAAACTTCAATCCTTACTACTAATCAAGCATCGCAAACCAATCCACGACACACTAAATGCCGATACAAAACTATGACGCATATCTCAATTAAGTTTGAGATATTCAAATCATCACTCCACACATAATAAAATCTAAATCAAATCAAATAACATAAATAGAAACATACTATGGAAATCTTTACTACTACTCTTCAAGGTCAGAATCTTCATCCTCTCTGATATTTCCGATATGACGATGATGCACAAATAAGTTATAGAAAGGCCTCGAAGGAAACTCCGGCTGCATTCTTCGGTGATCCAACCCTTGTGTCTCAGTAAATGAAGAAAGCTAGCTTCCAGATGTCCAAAATGATCAAAGTGTTCCTTCATCCTCCAGTCAATGTGATCAAATAAATCAGATATATTGTCGATTAAATCTCTCACATTCTGCAGTTCTTTCTCCATTCCTTTAATTTTCTTCATAAGTAACTCCGTTTTATCTGAAATAGGCCTTGATATAGGATTATTCCGTGAAGCTCTATCGGAGATGAATGTAATGTCTTCATTATTGTCCAAAGTAGGGAACATATCCGTAGGATCAAGCGGCTTCCAAGGTAACGAACCTTTTCCCAAGCTTCATAAGAAACTCGGTACCGATCGCATAATGCAAAAATAAGAGATCGGTGTCCTAGTCCGTGAACCGACCCATGCACAATTAAACCCAATGCGTACTTAACAATTATTGATCCAACATCAATAGGCAATCCAATTTGAATGCAATAATTCAATATAGCGCATTCCTTCGAAACCTTCTTTACCCTCATAGTAGGTGACAATTTAGATGAGATGAAAAAGTGTCAGTGCTTTGAGACAGGATTCAAAAGTGATGCGGAGAAACTAACATACCCGTCTTCACGCATTTCCCAATCTTCCGGTTCATCAGTCAGATATCGAAATATCTCATTCATATTATATCGAGAAGGCACAAAATTTGAATAGTGACATATCGGGGTGTTTTTTATAGAGAATAATTCATTTACTCTTGATGGAGTAAACGTTACCCATCTTCCTCGGACGTAGACATTCTCATTGTTGATCGCATGTAAGTTAGAGTAGAACTCTTTCACGACTGGAATAACAACAGCAGACGTAGTGTAACAAAATACCTCCCAGTGCCGCTGTGCGATCATTTCTTCTATCTTCGTAGTGGAATTCTCTAATCCTCGATTGACAAATCCCCGTTCCTTGATAACTCTTTTCTTTACCAAAACCTTGTTGAATATCCGCTGCGCTTCCGCACTCACAAATTTCCTCCGGTTAAACACTACAAAATTAGAGGAATCTAAGAATTTGGAGGCCATTATGGTGAATGGAATGAATTCTAGTGAAGAAGGCAGACTTAGAATGATTTAAGAATGGGTTTTCACAAAGGAATTGGTGTTGAAACCGTCCAAATCGGCATTCAAAGTATAAATAACTCATCTTTATAACTTCCTCGCTGTCGGCGAGAAGTTTCTTACCGTCGGCGACTCGCTTATAAAACCGCCTTCGGGTTCTCGCCGTCGGTGGGACGTTTCTCGCCGTCGCCGAGCTCGATAAATAAACTGATATTTAATTTAGGCGCGAACCTCGCTGTCGGCGAGTATCGACCTCGCCATCGGCGAGATTCCAAAATAATGTCCAATTTTGCTCTAAATCGAATAATTTCATTTCTCATCATAATGGTTCGAATATGTGATGATTCTTAATAATAATTGAGTAGTAAAATTTCAATAATATAAACTAACTATTAAGATACAATAAAAATAGATAACTAATATGGGTTGCCTCCCATAAAGCGCTTGGTTTAACGTCGTCGCCCGACCTAATTTCAATTATTAATCAGGTCGACTAAGCATTAAAACCTCTTTATAGTTAGGTCTTATACCTTCGAAATATGATTTTAATCTATGTCCATTAACTTTAAATTTATGTCCAGTTTTTTGATCTTTGATTTCTATAGTTCCGTATGAAAATATTTGAGTTATGGTGAAAGGTCCTAACCATCGAGACTTCAATTTTCCAGGAAATAATTTCAATCTAGTATTATATAGCAAAACTTCCCGTCCTGGTTCAAAATTTCTCTGATTAATCTTCCGATCATGCCATAATTTCATCTTTTCTTTATAAATCCTATCATTATCATATGATTCATTTCTTAATTCTTCCAATTCATTTAATTGCAGCAATATTTTCTCACCAGCTTCCTTCATATTACAATTAAATTCTTTAATCGCCCAATATGCTTTATGTTCTAATTCAGCTCGGTAAGTGGCATGTTTTTCCATATATAAGCTCGTAAGAGTCATTCCAATCGAAGTTTTATAAGCGATCCTATAAGCCCATAATGCGGTTGTCTAATCTAATAGACCAATCTAACCTATGTTGGGTTTACTGATTTTTCTAAAATACGTTTAATCTCACGATTAGATACTTCAGTTAATCCGCTGGTCACGTGGATGATAAGAAGTGGATATCTTATGAGTAATATTGTATTTTTCTACTAGTTTATGAATGTATTTATTTCTGAAATGAGTTCCTCCGTTAGTGATAATCACTCTCGGCATTCCAAATCTAGTAAAAATATTTTTCATCAGAAATTTTGAAACACTCTTAGCATCACACCTAGGTAAAGCTTGTGCCTCAATCCATTTGGAAACATAATCAACAGCTACTAATATATATGAGTTCCCAAACGAAGGTGTTTTCGCCGTTCTTTTCTCTTTTTTTATTTTAAAAGGAGTCGCCAGTTTGTCAGTCGTCGTATACTTTCATTATTCGAATAAATCTCCCTCCCGAATCAAATAAGTGATTCGAAGAGGAGAGGAAACGATTAAGAAGGGACATACGACAAAGTGACAAACAAGAGAAAAGAAAAACATGGAGAGTCTACGTGCGATAAACCTCGCAAGGATAAGTCAAGCGTGTCCGCCCAAACAAGATTAGGCAGATGCACCTTGAACCAATATCCGCGAAAGAAGTATCTACGTAGACTACCCATAACCAGAGAGTCGAGTGTATGTACACGTTCGGGGTCAAGAGCACTCCCGGAGGAACATATTCCTACTTGGTTAATTACATCTTGGGGGATACCCAAGAATACTCTCGATAAAAGGAGTTTCGCTTTATATTATCATAGACTCGGGGTATAGGCAATCAAAAGGAAGATTATTCCGTGTGGGAAAGTCTTGACGCTTCAAAGCTCTCGCTAAGCCATCAGGCAGAAAGTGAGTCTCTCACATCCCAAATGGAGTCGCGGCTCATCGGCATACGGAACCCACGGAATAACCTAAATCATCTTGACGGGGGTATCCCAACACGTCAAAGCACGTCCGGGCCATAAGGGCAGAGGACAAATCGTCGTATCCCAAACGGGCGGCAGCTCATCGGCATCGAGCCGTCAAAATGATATCAACGAAGTCAAGGAGCGAAAGGGCTCAACAGGGATAGTTAAAGGAAGGAAAGAGTAATCCTAAAGGGGTAGAGGTAGCCAAGTCGGGGTATCGCAAACCCGTCATCCAAAGCAATAGGACCCTAAGTCTACCCGAACGTGAAGGTAGTCGACCCAACACGTCCTGAGATCCCCGGTCAGCAATCCAAGAATTGCATTATCCACGGGGACCTCGGTAGCCCTAAGGTCAAAGGAAGGAAACTCTATCCTACGACTATAAGCCGGGCTCCAAGAGGTGGGTCTCACACCCGCCAGAAGTGGCAAGGATGCCTCGGAAAGAAGAGAAAGGGACGTTCGGCTACAAAGCCGCAAACGCTCCAAACAAAAGGACTTACACCCCGTTTGGGTCGGGGAGCCTTCTAACACCCTAGGCGCACTAGACAACCACCTATAAAGGTATGCTGGGCCAGTCAGATTGGAGAAGCACGGGGACTCCTCCTCGGGACATGCAAATATGAATGCAGTTATCTAGAGCGGTCCTTAAATAATGTGAAGGCCCTATTAGTATGACTTGGGTGATAGCCATGCAATGCAACCCATTTAAAATCCGGCCCGAAGGCCATGCAAGGAAGTAAAAGTGCATATTTTAAAATCTTGAATATTTTAATCCTAAAATTTATTTATCTTGAATATTTTATTAGGACTTTTTAAACATATAAAGTTTACAATTTTAGGGTTCTTAAAGAGCCTAAATGATATCGTGAAATCCGCAGTTACGTAAAGAAACAAGGAAAACACATACGGAGCATGCAAATATGCAATAAAAGCAAGAAAGAAAGCACTCCATAATAAAATAAAAGAGGCCAAAATGCCGCTGGACCGGCAACATAATCCGGAAAAAGAAAAATACGGCCGGACTCCGCATATACATGCCCGGTCCTAATTCTATACATCAATATAAAAATGCAGAATTAAGATATGGGGCACGAGCATCAGCTCCTAGTCCCCTCCACGTGGTTCCTACGCCAAACGCCTTGGAACTCGTGCCCGTATCTTACCTCGCTACAAGACTCTCCTGAGACTCTAAAAGTACAAAGGAAAATAAAAAGACTCAATCTCGCATGAAAACAAGTGTTAGCGGGAAAGCTCACATGCAAATGACGTATAATGAGCCATGCTTTATAAATGGGGGAGCTAATAGCACCTGCAAACAAAAATGTCAGAAATCATCACTTGCTCCCCCCATAGCGGTACCTGTGTGTGTGTATAAATAAGCATGGCTCCCTGCAAAAAAAGCACCCTAACACACTACCATACATATGAAGCATGCAGTCACACAACAAGTACAATGCAAAAGAAATATGTCTGGCTAGGGCAACCAATCCAACAAAGAACAATAGCCGGACATCAAAAAGACTACCTAGCAACCTAAGTCCTAGCCTAGCACACCATCTAACGAAAGTGCACAAACCTAGTGCCTAAGTGCAGGGTAAGTCTGGGTTTAGTACGACTTTGATGGGGTCTCCATACCGGCTCCATCCTAAAGATTCGAAGGATCTAAAAAGCGTCACGAAGAAGGGTGACACAAGTTAGATCCTATGGATCCTTAGCACAATCATACTTGTGCTGATCCCGATGACTTAATTCGCATTGCTCATTGGGATCAACCCAGCAAGCAATGCTCGTTAGGGCATCGCGGCCCGACACATGGTCACTCTCCTAACGAGTAGGACAAGTCATCGAAGAATGGGTAAGCAAACAGTCATGCAAGAAGCCCACATTGTGATTGCTCGACTGAAGTACGAAACAATCACAACGGGCGCCCAAAAGGGCAAGCACACACATCATGCAAAATGCAAGGATGCTACATGCAAATAGAATGCACCAAAGTGGTGATGGTGAGTATACCATAAAGGCAGTGACTCGAAAAGAGCGGGCATGCCGTGAAGGCAACGGCCCAAAGGATGGGTATGCCAAGGAGGCAGTGACCCGAAGGTGGGCATGCCGTAGTGGCAGCGGCCCGGAGGTGGGCATGCCATAGCGGTAGCGGCCCGAGCAAAGGAGTATGCCGAGGAGGCAGTGACTCGGAGGTGGAATAATTCTCACTAGGGAGAATCATAAAAGTGCGGTGCAAATGCAATTGCAAATGCAAATGCAAAAAAAAACAGAATAAGATGCAACATGCAACCAGACCAACATGCACATGCCAGAAAACATGCAATAAAATGCAAAAGCATACAAACATGAGTGATCGGTCGACCGGACCGTGGTGGTCGGTCAGACCAAAGAAATGGGTGGATTAGTTCGGGGTAACCAATCCGACCACGAAGGATAGGTGATCGACTTGGGACAGTCGATCGAACCTAACTGAGGATCGGGGATCGGCCCAGGACAGCCGATCAACCCGAAGTGCTCATGCGAACATGCATACAATGCAACAAATGACCACATGCAAAAATGCAACAAGATGATCCATGCACATGCGATGAAACCCAAATAGTCGACGACACGTCGAACTCGTCCTAACGACCTCACATAGGTACCTAGGGTTGACACACTTGGATGTGCGGCATCGCCGCCTCCAGCTTTGGCGTGGCTACGTGGAGGGCTTCCCCCTCCGATTTCTCGTGGGGGAAACTCGCCACCGTTCGTAGGGCGGACTAGCTACAAAGCTTTTTCCGCTCTACGAACACCCCGATCTTATAGGACGGACTAGCTACAAAGCTTTTCCCGTCCTCTAAGATCGAACTCAACTAATCCCTCCAAGGGAGATTAGGAGCGCCAAAACCGTGGGAAATTGGGATTCCAACCCAGCAGGACTAAAGCCTAAGGCTTACAACAGGAAGTCGCTCAGCTACGAATAGGACTGGCCAACGCATATGATTCCTAACCTATGGCTCACTCTAGGTAAATCAACGATCCATCACATAGGCACGTCGACACGCCAACTCACGCTGGCGCACGCACCTCGTGTGGGCGATCGAACCCACACGCCTAGACCGGACTAAACCTAGGGTCGGCTAAGGGATAAGAAAATCTCACCGTCGCGAAGGTTGAAGATGCGTTCTCTTTATGCTGAAGAAGAGCCCACGCTTTCGGCGAACCGCCGGTGTTCGGTCCATGTGCCGACGCACCTTGCAATAACAAATATAGAAAACGGGATCGAGTGAGGTATGCGATGTACCAAAAAATAATAATAAATAATTTTGGCATAAAAATATGACCAAAATATACCTTCACGATGAGAGGTTGAATGGATTTCGATACGCCACGGTGTTGTCGCCGCCCGACGGCGACAAGGATATCCCGCGAGGCGGAGGATACTCGCGACGGTGACTTCATTGACGTAAACTTCGCCGCGGAGAGAGGAAAGCCGACGAAGAAAAGCTTCCCCGCCAAAAGTTAATGGAAGCGCGAGGGTTCCGAAATCTTGATATGGATCTATGCGAGGGAGAGCTAAAACCACCGGGATCTGGATGCCCGTGCCGAGGAAGGCCGGCGAGATGTCGCCAAGAAGGCTGGTTGCTCGTGCGAAGAAACGACGCCGTCACGAAGGAAGATCGAAAGCTCAGCCAAAATAACCACTTTGTAGCAGCTCCGGCGGAGGGAAATACCGGCGGTAGGGCTTACGCCGACGAGGAGCCCCAGCCGGCGATCTCTGAGCCAAAGAGGTGGCTGTTTTGTGAAAGATGGGGCTAAGAAGCAAAATGCCGCGAGGCTGAAGAAAAGGGGCTGCCGACGCCGGAGGAGACTGCGGCGGTCGGCGAAGATGGTTCGCCGGCGAGGCTCGCCGACCGGAGAGGTCACTGGAAGTGTCGTGCGAAGAGCGGCGCTAGGGATCGACGCTAGGGAGTTCGGCTGTGAGGGTTTACGAGCCAAGGAGATGGCGGCTGGGAAGAAAATCGCGATGCCCTCCTCCTCTTTTTAGGCGTAGGTTTGTTTTTTTTATCTGTTCATATATAATAATATTATATATGTTAATATATAATATATTATATATATTATATGATAATAATAATAAAAATAATGTTATAATTATCCTATGCATATTCTTAGCCTGTATACGTGCTCGTAGCGAAGCGAATATCCCTCTTAGCTAAAATCGACGTTCCGGACGCAATGGTGCAGTCTGTTTCGCCATCAGGTGTCGTTCGGGCCCGTTCGGGCCATTTTCTGAGCGATTTGGCCAAAAAGGATAATTTGCATATTTTAAGCCCGTTTGCGATGTCGTAGCAAAATGAACATCCTCTGTAGATCAAATCGACGTCCCGGACACAATCGTGTGATCCGTTTCGTCATCCGGAGTCGTTCGAGTGATTTTCTGATGATCGGGCTAAAAACGATAATTTGCACAATTTTTACCCCGCCCGCAAAGCCGCAGCAAAATAGATGTCTTTCCGGGCTAATATCGATGTTCCGGACACACTCGTGTGGTCCGTTTCATCGTTCGAGGTCATCTGAACAAGCTCGCAGGTGGATGAGCCAGTTTGAGCTAATTTCCCGCGCGACGCTTCGAGTAACACCTGTCGGCTCTGGTATGCTCGAATGGACATCCCATGCATGTAATATATATATAAAAAAAATGATGCCAACAAAGGACCCCCAACAAGTGTGGTGCGCCACTGAGGCACAGTGCACTTGTTGGAAGTATCCTTAAAAGAGAGCATCTCTTGGTAGTCGAGGTGACATCCCAAGAAAAGAGTAAAAGAAACCTCGACCAGGCCAGATAAACTGGACATGGTATGGTCGAGGGTGTGGCTAATCAGACGTAACTGATTAATCACCAAAAATAGGTTCAGAGGCCGTAAAGGCAAAACCTGAAAGGGTGGTTCAGATGCCGTAATGGCATAACCACAAAAATAAGTTCAGAGGCCGTAGAGGCATAACCTAGGGGGGGTGGTTCAGAGGCCATAGAGGCATAACCACAAAGGATCCCAACCAGGCCAGAAAAGCCGGGCGAGGTATGGCCAGGGGTGGTGGTCAGTAGTCGAAGCTAACTGTCCACCGAAGAGCTCAGTCAGGCCAGATAAACTGGACATGGTATGACTGAGAAATGATTTGTATGACCTCATTCAAAACGGCAATGTCGATCTGTCTGACCTCATTCGAAACAACAGAATCAATGAAAATCCTGTACCTGACCACATTCGAAACGGTAGGAGAGAAGGACCCAATCAGGCCAGATAAACTGGACATGTTTGGCTGGGTTTGCCTGACCTTATTCGAAACGTCAATATCGACCTGTTTGACCTCATTCGAAACAACAGAATCGATGAAAACCTCGTACCTGACCACATTCGAAACGGTAGGGTAGAAAACTCAGTCATCTCGTGTGACCAAATCTCCTGTTATGTTTCCTCTGAAAGAGACCGCAATTGCGAGTCTACTGATCTCCCTGAGATGAAACACCCATCACTTTAATCAGGTGACTATAAAGCACAACATATCCTGATCAGAGGTGGCGATCAAACCAGTGAGTATAAAGTATGGTTGACCCAAAAGGAAAAGGAGAGAGGTAGTTCAAAGGCCGTGAAGACATGACCAAACATAGTGGTTCAGGGGCCATAAAAGCATAACCACATAAATAGGTTCAGAGGCCATAAAGGCATAACCCAGGGGTGGGTTCAGAGGCTGCATAGGCATAACCCAAGGAATGTCCGAAGAATGGATACTCTCATAAATGAACCGACCCAAAAGGGACATATGGCCTGAGAAGTATCGAAAGGCTAATGAGCCGGGTACGATAATATATTCTCATAAAAGAACTGACTAGAACGTCATATAGCTCGAGAGGTGTCGTATCAAACGACCACAGAGCCAAAATGTCAAAGGACGAGATGTCCTCGTAACAGAGCCGACTAAAGTGTCATATGGCTCGAGGAACATGGCTAGAAAGCCAAAAGTGTTTGAAGACGGATGTTCCCATAAGGAAGCAGACTAAAGTGTCGCATGGCTCTAGAAACATCAAGTTATATGGCTATGTGAAGCTGAAAAATGCTCTCATAAGAGAACCAGTCGAAATGGGCATGCGGTTCGAGAGACCTCAAAGCCAAATGGCTACGAAACCCGACGTGTCTCATAATAAGGTCTTATCATCAAGGGTCGGCCAAGTGAAGGCAATAGTACCATTTATCTGAACATCAATGATCATGAAGGTATGCATCCCGATCGAGGTAGTCTATGAAGTATGTATCCTGACTACACACCAACTAAAGTAGGAGGTATGTACCCTACTTCACATATCAAATGGCACAGAAGGTATGTATTCTGGCCGAGCATCAGAAAGGACAAGAGTTATGCATCTTGCCTATACATCAAACGAGCAGTCATATGGCGAAACAGCCTGAGGCAACATGCTCAAAGTATAGTCGGATCAAAACGCTCCAAAAGAACATGGATCGATGTTAAAATCGATACGACATGTGACTCGACGTGGTGGATAGAACCAACCAAAGTAGTCGAAAATATCAAATAGGACAGGGGAGGTATCCTGCCTATGCACTGAATGAGCGACCATATGGCTAAAATAACACTAGGTATCATGCTCGAAGTATATGCTGGATGCATAGAGCGCTCCGGCCAAACATAGATCGGCGATAAATCTGATGCAACATGTTATTCGATGTGGTAGACAGAACTAACCAAATAATCGAAAGAATTAACGAGGTTAGGTAACTGAAATGGTCTAACCAATAAAGTGCTTTTATGTAAGCACTAGCGAGACAAATCTCGCGAGGGATTCTCCCATTTATCAAATAATTATGCTGGGAGGCATCAAATATCCCGGTGTAGACATGGATCAACTGAGCGACTGATACAACATGTCATTCGATGTGGCGGACCAAACCAACCAAGTCAATCAAAATATCATCGAGGTGGACTCACAAGTCCGAATGTAGGGTGCTTTAAGTAAGCATTAGCGAAGTAAGTTTCGCTAAAAGGGCATTCAGAACTAGCGAAGTAGCTGTCGCTGAGGAGAGCTCAACAGATATTTCCTGCAAGAACTGGCTAAGGCAATTCATGCCGGGGAAAATATCGGGTCAAATGTCATGCATCAAAAATGCAACTGACTAGGGACACGGATCGAATAGATAATAAACGAAGTCTAAAATCGATACAACATGCCGCTCCAACAAGGCAATGAAAATTGAACTTGTCAGGCATATCAAAGAGTGTGGATGGTTAGAACATACCAACCTTATATGCGATAATACTATCAGAGAATTTGGTATAAAGAATTCTGCTTGGAAATTACCACAGTATCTAAGAATGGTTGGTCAAAGTATAATATTCCAACCACAATGGTATATGGCTCTCATGCTAACCCAAAAACATCCTTCTAAGAGGAAAAATGCCACAATCATTTGAAATGAGTGGGAGACTCTAATTAGGACCCACACGGGGTGCTCAACCGAATAGAGGTGTCGAGGAAAGAAGCATGGCTTTCCCACACAAAAGAGGCATCAATCAAACTTGACCTCAGTCAGTCGAGACACCTTAGAAAGGTTGGGCAAAAAAGAGCGAACCAACCAAATGATATTTAGCCGGAAGACCAAAACATATCCCTTAAGAGGGAATACACCACACTCATCCGAAGTGAGTGGTCCCAAGCATATCCGTAAAAAGGTGCTCAGTTCGGACCCTATGTAGAATGGGTAACCGAACAAGAATGCTAGGAAAGGGCATGACTTTCCTGCATAAGACAAATATCAATCGAAATTGACTGTCAATCGAGATATTGTGAAGGTTAGCTTAGCAAGGTATGATAACCATAAAGCTATGCTCAAATCCTCCAAAAAGATGGTATCTTCCACTCTCACCGTGACGAGAGGGACGAATGTATCTACCACACTCATTTATGATGGGTGGGACACCCTTGCTCGGGTCCGCTATAAGCGATGAGCCAAAGAGAAAAGATAAGAGAAGTACTTGGCTTCTCTTACACCGATTACTGGTTGCACCAGGTATAAGCCGCTCGTAAGACTTCCACTTTATCTGTTTAGCAATTCAACAATCAGTTTTAAGAGATGCACAAGTCCTCTCTTACTTGCAATGAAGCAGAGGAATGGGTGGGTGTACAGTGTCGTACAACATACCCACAAAGAAGGCTAGTCAACTTCCAAAGGAAGGACTGCCAGGAACCCGAAGGTCAGCACATAAAGTGTACAAGAAGGTGGGTAAAAAGCCCACAAGATGGCAAGCCTTTCTTCCGAAGGAAGGGCCACCGGACCCAGAGGGTTGCCACATAGTACGTAAGGGTGATGGGTGAAGAGTCCACACACAAGAAAGAGAGTCAACTTCCAAGGAAGGACTGCCGGACCCAGAGGGTAGACACATAAAGCGTAAAGATGGTGGGTGAAGAGTCCACACACAAGAAGGTGAGTCAACTTCCAAGGAAGGACTGCCGGACCTAGAGGGTCAACGCATCAAGCGTGATATAATGTGGGTGTACGGTATGTCGTACAACATGCCCATAAAGCTATTGAGAGCCTTCCATGCCATTTATATTTTTTTTAATGGCATTAAATATTATTTTTTTTATTCCCAACATAAGTCGTTATGGGGAATGATTTGGCGTGACATGCCAACTCAATCTGGTAAGTGGAGCTCTCAAGTAAGCATCCTAGACTTATGACCAGATATACCATGCAAAATATGAGATTTGCAAAATTTAGGTCCAAGTGGGATTTTCCATAAGTACTCTTCCCTAGTCCCTATCCTTTAATTATTTTCAACCTTAGCCTAGATAGGCCTCGTCATTCGTATCCGGATGTAAAGAAATGTTTTCATTTTGAAGATGTCTTTAAATCAATTACTAATTTATCAGTCATCCCAATGTCACTTAAAAAATTATCTGAACCTTAATATTCTAAGGATCTTACCAGGAGAATTTTAAAATCAAAAAGTTATTTATATCGAATTTTTGATTTCCCACTCACCTCAAGCTTCTTCTCATGAGTGTTGATCATTTTTTTTTCTTTCAATCTTTTTTTATTTTTTTTATTTTGAAGCCTTTCACACTTTTTTTTTATCTCTCCTGAGAATTACTATATCTGGTGAGCTTCTTTTTGTTATAAAGTAATTTCTTCTGACTCAAAAATCTCCTGAAGAAATATTCTTAGAATTTTATGGTACATTACTTGTTAAGCTTCCATCGGTCTAGCTGATTGGAAAAGTAAGAGATCTAAATAGTCTCTAAAACTACTCACATCTCAATGACACCCATCTAGTCACTCTGAGGTGTTCTCAGGACTTAGGTGAAAGTTCATTAAAGTAAGGGATTCGGTCATCAAGACATAATTCAAATCCCCCGAACCATGAAGATCAACAAATCCTAAGAAGGTGCATACATGGTCTGGCTTAATCCCATCCTCAGGATCTATCATAGATTCAACCTCAAGAAACATAGAAGTAAAATTCAAGATAAGATCAACTAAGGAGCACAGTTCCTTTCGGAAGCGTCTCAACAGCCTCTATAAATGGAGCCGAAATATCAAGAGGTACAGGGATAAGAAGCCACTGCCTCTTGGTAAAGGTATATCTCGGTTAGATACGCAGCAAGGTCTAACCGGTAGTGTCGGATATCGAGGTATCACGACGAGTCATGGACTGATTTATCATGACAAAGTACTTTAATCAATTCAACATGAATATTAACAAGGTAATAAGAATAACCAAGTCAAGCAAAATATTCACAAGGTTGGATATATGAGATGAATCCATCCCACAGTGATGCTTTCTCACTAAGAACGGACTAAAAAGTCAGTAAGATTCTAGATAGGTGAGGCACGAAATTTTAGTCAGGTTCAAAGTAGACTGACTAAATAAAATGCTAGAAAAATAAGTTAGTCTTAGCAAAGAAATGCTCTCATCAAGAGCTTATCCAAAAGGCAAACATAGCTCAAACTGAATGAGGCACTCTCAAATAGCCTGGGAGATGTGCATCCCAGCTAAACATGGATCGACTAAAACTAGCAAAATGGTCTAGTCAATACAACATGTTATCAACAAAAGATTTTTTTGGGGTGTCCCCCAATCGAAGTATAAAACTTCAACTATAGCCTTGCTTAATAAATGAAAGAGATCGACTTAAGCACCCTTTAAAGCAAAGGTAAGTAAACTCCTCGTTGTCAAATGTGGAAAGTCATTCTACATGTAGCGTCGGAATATCAAGAGACATGGTGGCAATAATTTGCCTAACGCAATAGATATTCGCCGAAGGACGACGATCAACTTTTGTCCCAAAAAAAAAGGTGAGAATCGACGGGGTATGCCCCGGATCTCCCTTTATCGACATAGGACAAATTCATCTAGCGCGATGAAAAGGAAGCCACAAAATTTTCCTCATGATTTCAGGAAAGAGTTAGCACATCATGTATGGGCAAAAGCCGCTCCAACAGGATCATCAATGATACCTGACACAACATCTGATAAGTGGAACTAAATACCATGCCAAGGGTTCCATGCAACTCCTCGGCGAGTCTCATGTCCTACACAACAGATGGCAAACATCCAGATCTCGTAATGGACTGAGAGGTATATCTCGGTCTCCTACTATGAGAATCATGGGAGTATGGTAAGTAGAGGGGTTCTTACACAACATGCTTAGATATTTCAGTAGATCTAAGCAAGGAACTCCTCTCTAAAAATAGGACCTCGTCCTCTCAAAGAGGAAACTAGAGTCTCGACAAGTAAAGAGACTCGTGGGCCGAGTCAACCACTATGGTTGCGGCAGTACTGTTCCTATTCTTCCGGACGCCCTTGCCTAATGTAGGGACAAGGCTAGACCTCGCAGAAACCGGAACAACCGAGTCGGGACGATCGTCAAACCAGCGAAAAACATTTCCCTTAAAGAGGAAGATGCTCCTAGATCTTCCAAGCTAGAGAACTCGTGGTAGCAACGGACAGTACGGACTGCAAGGTGAGAATGACTTGCATCCGGAGGAGGGAAGAATCCCAAGCAAACATGACTGGAGTGTAGTCCACATAATCAGACAGAGGAGAGAAGATGATTTTCGACTAATGGAATTTGGGCGTTATCCCGTGCCGAATCGAAACAAGTCATGGAGGGGACATGGTCCCCATCGCCGAAAGATGAAGAGGTGATTCTCGGCCCGACGGGATTTAGCACCATCCCGGGCCAGAACCAAAACAAGCCATGACGTCGACATGGTCCACAACGTCGGAGGACGAGAAATGTGATTCTCAACCTTCAAGATTTAAGTATAAATCTTGGGCCGGAACCAAAATAAATCACGGCGGGGACCCAGTCCACACCGCCGCAGGACTGTACCATAGCCGGTAACTCTAAGCACTCTTACATAATGCAATAAGGATGGAAATCCTAAACATATGGAAGGACTAAAATAGAGGCTAGTAAGCAGGAAAGAGCGTTGTAGTGTATCTCCATCTGGCACGAGTCCTTTCCTCGAGGGAAAAGTAATACCAATATGAGTTACTACAAAGAAAGTAGTACCGCATGCACAACTCCTTTTCAAATGAGGGCATGTAGCAAATATCCAATAAGGACGTGGTCCGCGCAACGGGGACCGTAGCAAAAATGACTCAAAACGGGGGCCGAAGGCACCTCCTAAAAGGGAGTCAAAATAGATATAGAAACCTGATACAAGCAATGCTGCTAAATTTGCAGCAATCTATTCCTAGTCCTCCTGACCTTCCTGCCTAATCGAGGGACAGGTGGATCCTCGTGGAAAACCGGAACAAAAAGAAAGTCGGGACAAATGTCACAACGACGACGATAGTGACAAACCTATCGCTAAAAGAAAACTCACCCGCCTATGGCAAGGAGACACGCGAGAACACGGAGGGACAAGTCTAGAAAAGACCGTCGAGTGCCGCGGCGCATCACTATCGAGCGTCGTCCTCTTTTTGCAAAAGAAGCGAACGCGACACGAGCCACCACAGCAAAAACAGCTAAATGTGTATGACTCCCCTTTAAAGGGGGAGGACAATGAGGAAAACGCCTCAGATAGCGCAGGAACAACTCAATATGCACGTCTCTCCTTTTAAAAGGGAGGGCATAGAGTAATAAGTCTGAGAGAGCGTAAGAACAACTCAATATGCACGTCTCTCCTTTTAAGGGGGAGGGCACAGAGATAATGCCTCAAAGTGAGTAGGATTATGTAAGGTAACCCCACATGGGTGCTCGAAGGAACTGAAGGTTATGACACCCTCAGGAGCACAAAAACGCTTGGGGAGAGGGGAAAGAGCTCTCCCTGGCGGTAACGATCATATCCATCTTTCTGCTCTTCCGCGTAGCGGGGCAAAAAGGGACAATGATAAAAAATAAGGAAATGTCAAGAAACCAATCACAAAACTATAACGATATCGATGTATGCGATAATGCTGCAACTTAAATGTCAAGGGTGAAAGAAGGGACAGAATGCATCGAGTTGCTACCCCTAGCAACCGATACATGGACTGAAAACCAAGGTCTCACAAAGGCTCAACTGTGACTCGAAGGAAGAGAACCAAGTCACGATAATCTAAGTGAAACTCCTAGTATGGAGAGAGGCTATAACCCCATAAAAAGTGAAACTCTAAGTATGGAGAGAGAGACTCATCCCCAGCGGAGTCGCCAGTTTTGCGAATACGCTGGGATCCACAAGACTCATAAGCGAAAACTCCAAGTATGGAGAGAGAGACTCATCCCCAGCGGAGTCGCCACTTTTGTTTTCGCCGTTCTTTTCTCTTTTTTAATTTTAAAAGGAGTCGCCAGTTTGTCAGTCGTCGTATACTTTCATTATTCGAATAAATCTCCCTCCCGAATCAAATAAGTGATTCGAAGAGGAGAGGAACCGATTAAGAAGGGACATACGACAAAGTGACAAACAAGAGAAAAGAAAAACATGGAGAGTCTACATGCGATAAACCTCGCAAGGATAAGTCAAGCGTGTCCGCCCAAACAAGATAGGGCAGATGCACCTTGAACCAATATCCGCGAAAGAAGTATCTACGTAGACTACCCATAACCAGAGAGTCAAGTGTATGTACCAGTTCTGGGGTCAAGAGAACTCCTAGAGGAACGTATTCCTACTGGTTAATTACATCTTGGGGGATACCTAAGAATACTCTCGATAAAAGGAGTTTCGCTTTATATTATCATAGCACCGGGTATAGGCAATCAAAAGGAAGATTATTCCGTGCGGGAAAGTCTTGACGCTTTAAAGCTCTCGCTAAGCCATCAGGCAGAGAGTGAGTCTCTCACATCCCAAATGGAGTCGCGGCTCATCGGCATACGGAACCCACAGAATAACCTAAATCATCTTGACGGGGGTATCCCAACACGTCAAAGCACGTCCGGGCCATAAGGGCAGAGGACAAATCGTCGTATCCCAAACGGGCGGCAGCTCATCGGTATCGGGCCGTCAAAATGATATCAACGAAGTCAAGGAGCGAAAGGGCTCAACAGGGATAGTTAAAGGAAGGAAAGAGTAATCCTAAAGGGGTAGAGGTAGCCAAGTCGGGGTATCGCAAACCCGTCATCCAAAGCAATAGGACCCTAAGTCTACCCGAACGTGAAGGTAGTCGACCCAACACGTCCTGAGATCCCCGGTCGACAATCCAAGAATCGCATTATCCACGGGGACCTCGGTAGCCCTAAGGTCAAAGGAAGGAAACTCTATCCTACGACTATAAGCCGGAGCTCCAAGAGGTGGGTCTCACACTCGCCAAAGTGGCAAGGATGCCTCGAGAAAGAAGAGAAAGGGAGGTTCAGCCTACAAAGCCGCTAACGCTCCAAACAAAAGGACTTACACCCCGTCCGGGTCGGGGAGCCTTCTAACACCCTAGGCGCACTAGACAACCACCTATAAAGGTATGCTTGGGCCGGCCAGATTGGAGAAGCATGGGGACTCCTCCTCGGGACATGCAAATATGAATGCAGTTATCTAGAGCGGTCCTTAAATAATGTGAAGGCCCTATTAGTATGACTTGGGTGATAGCCATGTAATGCAACCCATTTAAAATCCGGCCCGAAGGCCATGCAAGGAAGTAAAAGTACATATTTTAAAATCTTGAATATTTTAATCCTAAAATTTATTTATCTTGAATATTTTATTAGGACTTTTTAAACATATAAAGTTTACAATTTTAGGGTCCTTCAAGAGCCTAAATGATATCGTGAAATCCCAGATCACAGAAAGAAACAAGGAAAACACATACAGGCATGCAAATATGCAATAAAAGCAAGAAAGAAAGCACTCCATAATAAAATAAAAGAGGCCAAAATGCCGCTGGACCGGCAACATAATCCAGAAAAAGAAAAATACGGCCGGACTCCGCATATACATGCCCGGTCCTAATTCTATACATCAATATAAAAATGCAGAATTAAGATATGGGGCACGAGCATCAGCTCCTAGTCCCCTCCACGTGGTTCCTACGCCAAACGCCTTGGAACCCGTGCCCGTATCTTACTTCTCGCTACGGGACTCTCCTGGACTCTAAAAGTACAAAGGAAAATAAAAAGACTCAATCCCGCATGAAAACAAGTGTTAGCGGGAAAGCTCACATGCAAATGACGTATAATGAGCCATGCTTTATAAATGGGGGAGCTAATAAGCACTCGCAAACAAAAATGTCAGAAATCATCACTTGCTCCCCCCATAGCGGTACCTGTGTGTGTGTATAAATAAGCATGGCTCCCTGCAAAAAAGCGCCCTAACACACTACCATACATATGAAGCATGCAGTCACACAACAAGCACAATGCAAAAGAAATATGTCTGGCTAGGGCAACCAATCCAACAAAGAACAATAGCCGGACATCAAAAAGACTACCTAAGCAACCTAAGTCCTAGCACAGCACACCATCTAACGAAAGTGCACAAACCTAGTGCCTAAGTGCAGGGTAAGTCTGGGTTTAGTACGACTTTGATGGGGTCGCCATACCAGCCCCATCCTAAAGATTCGAAGGATCTAAAGGGCGTCACGAAGAAGGGTGACACAAGTTAGATCCTATGGATCCTTAGCACAATCATACTTGTGCTGATCCCGATGACTTAATTCGCATTGCTCATTGGGATCAACCCAGCAAGCAATGCTTGTTAAGGCATCGCGACCGACACACAGTCACTCTCCTAACGAGTAGGACAAGTCATCGAAGAATGGGTAAGCAAACAGTCATGCAAGAAGCCCACATTGTGATTGCTCGACTGAAGTACGAAACAATCACAACGGGCGCCCAAAAGGGCAAGCACACACATCATGCAAAATGCAAGGATGCTACATGCAAATGGAATGCACCAAAGTGGTGATGGTGAGTATACCATAAAGGCAGTGACTCGAAAAGAGCGGGTGTACCGTGAAGGCAACGGCCCAAAGGATGGGTATGTCAAGGAGGCAGTGACCCGAAGGTGGGCATACCGTAGTGGCAGCGGCCCGGAGGTGGGCATGCCGTAGCGGCAGCGGCCCGAGCAAATGAGTATGCCGAGGAGGCAGTGACTCGGAGGTGGAATAATTCTCACTAGGGAGAATCATAAAAGTGCGGTGCAAATGCAATTGCAAATGCAAATGCAAAAAAAAAAAAATAAAATAGAATAAGATGCAACATGCAACCAGACCAACATGCACATGCCAGAAAACATGCAATAAAATGCAAAAGCATACAAACATGAGTGATCGGTCGACCGGACCGTGGTGGCTGGTCAGACCAAAGAAATGGGTGGATTAGTTCGGGGTAACCAATCCGACCCCGAAGGATAGGTGATCAACTCGGGACGATCGATCGAACCTAATCGAGGATCGGGGATCGGCCCGGGACAGCCGATCAACCCGAAGTGCTCATGCGAACATGCATACAATGCAACAAATGACCACATGCAAAAATGCAACAAGATGATCCATGCCCATGCGATGAAACCCAAACGGTCGACGACACGTCGAACTCGTCCTAACGACCTCACATAGGTACCTAGGGTTGACGCACTTGGATGTGCGGCATCGCCGCCTCCAGCTTTGGCGTGGCTACGTGGAGGGCTTCCCCCTCCGATTTCTCATGGGGAAAACTCGCCACCGTTCGTAGGGCGGACTAGCTACAAAGCTTTTTTCTGCTCTACGAACACCCAGATCTTATAGGACGGACTAGCTACAAAGTTTTTCCCGTCCTCTAAGATCGAACTCAACTAATCCCTCCAAGGGAGATTAGGAGCGCCAAAACCGTGGGAAATTGGGATTCCAACCCAGCAGGACTAAAGCCTAAGGCTTACAACAGGAAGTCGCTCAGCTACGAATAGGATTGGCCAACGCATATGATTCCTAACCTATGGCTCACTCTAGGTAAATCAACGATCCATCACATAGGCACGTCGACAAGCCAACTCACGCTGGCGCACGCACCTCGTGTGGGCGATCGAACCCACACGCCTAGACCGGACTAAACCTAGAGTCGGCTAAGGGATAAGAAAATCTCACCGTCGCGAAGGTTAAAGACGCGTTCTCTTTATGCTGAAGAAGAGCCCACGCTTCCGGCGAACCGCCGGTGTTCGGTCCATATGCCGACGCACCTCACAATAACAAATATAGAAAACGGGATCGAGTGAGGTATGCGATGTACCAAAAAATAATAATAAATAATTTTGGCATAAAAATATGACCAAAATATACCTTCACGATGAGAGGTTGAATGGATTTCGATACGCCACGGTGTTGTCGCTGCCCCGACGGCGACAAGGATATCCTGCGAGGCGGAGGATACTCACGACGGTGACTTCATTGACAGAAACTTCGCCGCAGGAGAGGAAACCGACGAAGAAAAAGCTTCCCCACCAAAAGTTAATGGAAAAGCGAGGGTTTCGAAATCTCGATATGGATCTATGCGAGGGAGAGCTAAAACCACCGGGATCTGGATGCCCGTGCCGAGGAAGGCCGGCGAGATGTCGCCGAGAAGGCTGGCTGCTCGTGCGAAGAAACGACGCCGTCACGAAGGAAGATCGAAAGCTCAGCCAAAATAACCCCTTTGTAGCAGCTTCGGCGGAGGGGAATACCGGCGGTAGGGCTTACGCCGACGAGGAGCCCCGGCCGGCGATCTCTAAGCCAAAGAGGTGGTTGTTTTGTAAAAAATGGGGCTAAGAAGCAAAATGCCGCGAGCTGAAGAAAAGGGGCCGCCGACGCCGGAGAGACTCGCGGCGGTCGGCGAAGATGGTTCGCCGGCGAGGCTCGCCGACCGGAGAGGTCACTGGAAGTGTCGTGCAAAGAGCGGCGCTAGGGATCGACGCTAGGGAGTTCGGCTGCGAGGGTTTACGATCCAAGGAGATGGCGGCTGGGAAGAAAATCGTGATGCCCTCCTCCTCCTTTTAGGCGTAGGTTTGTTTTTTTTTTTATTTGTTCATATATAATAATATTATATATGTTAATATATAATATATTATATATATTATATGATAATAATAATAAAAATAATGTTATAATTATCCTATGCATATTCTTAGCTACGTATACGTGCTCGCTAGCCGAAGTGAATATCCCTCTTAGCTAAAATCGACGTTCCGGACGCAATGGTGCGATCCGTTTCGCCATCCGGTGTCGTTTGGGCCCGTTCGGGCCATTTTTTGAGCGATTTGGCCAAAAAGGATAATTTGCATATTTTAAGCCCGTTTGCGATGTCGTAGCAAAATGAACATCCTCTGTAGGTCAAATCGACGTCCCGGACACAATCGTGTGATCCGTTTCGTCATCCGGAGTCGTTCGAGTGATTTTCTGACGATCGGGCTAAAAACGATAATTTGCACAATTTTTACCCCGCCCGCAAAGCCGCAGCAAAATAGATGTCCTTCCGGGCTAATATCGATGTTCCGGACACACTCGCGTGGTCCGTTTCATCGTTCGAGGTCATCTGAACAAGCTTGCAGGTGGATGAGCCAGTTTGAGCTAATTTGCCGCGCGACGCTTCGAGTAACACCTGTCGGCTCTGGTATGCTCGAATGGACATCCCATGCATGTAATATATATAAAAAAAATGATGCCAACAGAAGGAATAAAACGTCTCATAAAATCTAATCCCCAAACATCAAAAATTTCAACTTCTAATATAAAATTTAGAGGCATTTCGTTTCTTCTAGATATATTTCCTACTCTTTGGCATTTATCGCAAGTTTTAATATATCCGTATACATCTCTAAATAGAGTAGGCCAGGTAAAATCCAGATTGTAGAATCTTATAAGCGGTTTATCGAGTCCCAAAATGTCCTCCAAAATCGAATCATGACATTTTTGAATAATTGGTTCAGTTTCTTCATAAGGTACACATCTTCTAATAATTAAATCCTTACATTGCTTATATAAATATGGTTCATCCCAAAAATAGGTTTTCGTATCATGGATGAATTTTTTCGTTGTTGCAAAGTTAGCATAGGTGGTAAAATATTACTAACTATATAGTTTACTATATCAAGATACCATAGTATTTTCCACTCATTGATATTATATAGTTGTTCATCGGAAAAGCTGTCTATAATTTCATTTTCAATATCGGATAATTCATGATTTTCTAATCTTGATAAATGATCCGCAATTTGATTATCGGTTACTTTCTTATTAACGATCTCAAAATTGAATTCTTGCATTAATAGCATCCATCTAATTAATCTTGGTTTGGAATCTTTCTTTTGCATTAAATATTTGATAACGAGAATGATCGGTATGCACGATACATTTTGTTCCAATCGAGATAAGGTCTAAATTTATTAAAACCATATACTACCGCTAATAATTCTCTTTACATAATCGTATAATTTATTTCAGCATCATTAAGAGTTTTACTAGCATAGTATACAACTTTAAAAATCTTTTCATATCTTTGCCTAAGAACTCGCTCCTACAAAGATAATCACTAGCATCACACATAAGTTCAAATGGTTTCTCCCGATTAGGTGAAACTATTATAAGTGCTCGTAATTAATTTTTCTTTTAAGATTTCAAAAGCATTCAGGCATTCGATCGTAAATTCAAATTTCTTGTCCTTTTCAAGAAGTTGGCATAGATGTTTAGTAATTTTTGAAAAATCTTTTATATAGTGTCCGTAGAATCCAAAGATGTCCAAGAAAACTTCTTACCCCTTTTACCGTAGTTGGAGGTGGTAATTTAGCTATAACTTGAATTTTTCCAGGGTCCACTTCCATGCCTTTTTCCTTAATTTTATGCCCTAATACAATGCCGCCCGCAACCATAAATTGACATTTCTCCCAATTTAGAACTAAATTTGTTTTCTCACATACTTCTAATACTTTTTCAAGATGAGTTAAGCATGTGTCAAATGATGTTCCAAATACAGAGAAATCATCAATAAATACTTCTATTCCATTGTCAATTAACTTACTAAATATACACATCATACATCTCTGGAATGTTGTTGGTGCATTACATAATCCAAAAGGCATTCTTCGAAAAGCGAAAGTTCCATAAGGACTAGTAAATGTAGTTTTCTCTTGATCCTCAGGAGCAATTTGTATTTGATGATAACCGGTGTATCCATCTAGAAAACTAAAATACTTATGTCCGGCTAATCTATCTAACATCTGGTCTAGAAATGATAAAGGGAAGTGATCTTTCCCGGTGGCGGTATTTAATTTCCTATAATCAATACATATACGCCAACCGAGTAACTTGTCTTATAGGAATAAGATCGTTATTTTCATTGGCGGTGACGGTCACTCCTCCCTTCTTAGGAACACAGATGAATTGGGCTTACCCAAGCATCGTCGAAATAGGATATATAATACCATTATCTAACCATTTTAAAATTTCTTTCTTAACTACTTCTTTCATTATCGGGTTTAATCTCCTTTGGGGATCTGCTTTAGGTTTATGTTCATCATGTAAAATAATTCTATGCATACAGATTGAAGGACTAATTCCTTTAATATCTGCTAAAGTCCAACCAAAAGTTTTCTTAAATTTTTTAAAGTTTCTAAAAGTTTTTGTTCTTGAGATTCGTTTAATGCGATATGAAATAATAACCGGTAAAGTTGAAGAATTACCTAAATAAGCATATTTCAAATGATCATGTAATATTTTTAGCTCAAGTTCAGGAGATTTAATAGTTGATGAAACTATATTCTTGTCAGTGTTTTCAGTATTATCCAAAAATTCAAATCTTTCCTGAATATAATCTAGTTCTTCATTATTATCTTTAATTAATTCAATATTTTCTTTTTCTAATTTATCTTCGTAATATTCCTTAAAATGTTCTTGTTGTAAATGTTCAAGTATTTCCATCCGAAAACATTCATCATCTTTTTCTAGCGCAGGATATTTCATTGATTTTGCAATATTAAAGGTAACTTTTTGGTCATTTACTCTCATAGTTAATTCTCCTTTCGAACATCAATCATAGCTTTTCCAAGTAGCTTAAAAATGGTCTTCCTAAAATGATAGGAATTTCTTTATCTTCCTCCATATCTAAAACAATAAAATCTACCTGGGAAGATAAATTTATCCACTTTTACTAACACATCTTCAATAACTCCCTTAGGATAAGTAATCGAACGATCAGCTAATTGAAGGGTTATCGAAGTAGGTGTAATTTTTCCTAATCCTAATCTCTTAAAAATCGATAGAGGCATTAGATTGATGCTTGCTCCTAAGTCACACAAAGCTTTTCCATAAAATTTATCTCCTATAGCGCAGGATATAGTGAAACTACCAGGATCTTTCAATTTTTCAGGTAGCTTCTTCTAAATAATAGCACTACACTCTTCACTAAGTGCGACTGTTTCATTATAAGTGAATTTTCTTTTCTTATTTAGAATATCTTTCATAATTTTAACATAATTTGGCATCTGATCTAAAGCTTCGACAAAAGGTATATTGATTGTTAATTTCTTTAGTATTTCAAAGAATTTAGCAAATTGTTTATCTTTTTTATGTTGAGCTAGTCGTTGAGGAAATGGTAGTGGAGGTGTTTCAACAGAAATTTTCATAGGTATTAAAGGATGTTCTAAGTTTGAATCTTATTGAATTGTTTCCTTTTCAATTTCCACTTCCTCTTTTTGGCTTTTAAGTTCTTTTTGAAATTGAGGTTCTAATTCTTTTCCACTCCTTAGTTGTATTGTTTTAATTTATTCTTTTCCTTGATCTTTAGGATTTATTTCCACATTACTAGGAAAAGTTCCAGGTATTCTATTATTTAGCGCAGTAGCAATATGTCCAAGTTGAGTTTTGATATTTTTAATAGATGTTCCTTGAATTTGTAATTGATTTCCTTGAATTTGTAGTTGGTTTCCTTGATTTTGTAATTGATGACCCATATTCAAAATTAATTCATCCATAGATAATTTCTTATCTTTGAATTGAGGGTTATTGTTATTAAATCCAAGTGGGTAATTAGGTTTATAGTTTGGATTTGCTTGATTAGGTTGATTCATCCATTGTTGATTAGATGTGTTATTCCAATTAAAATTTGGATGAGTTTTCTAACCAGGATTATAATAGTTTGAATAAGGGTTATTAGTTCTATTATTAATAGCATTTAAAGTTTCATAATTAGATTGAGATTCTATGATTTGTCCAGATGAGTTTTCTTCTAAAGTAGGAGAGTAGTTCATTCCAAAATGATCTAATTTCTTAGATATAGCAGCAATTTGAGAAGCTAACATAGATATTGAATCGTTTTCATGAATGCCGGCTATCTTTTCTGGATTTACTCTATCAATGAGCCATTGGAAATTATTTGTTGTCATTTCTTCGATTAGTGCATAAGCTTCATCAAATGGTTTAGACATTAATGAACCTCCAAGAATGAAGCATCGATGATTGATCTTAAAGATCCTACTAATCCATTATAAAAGGTTTGAATAATCAGCCAATACGGTAGCGCATGATGTGGGCATTTCCTGAGAAGTTCCTTAAATCCCTCCCAAGATTCATATATTGATTCTCCATCTAATCGACAAAAAGAAGTTATATCATTTCTAAACTTAAGCAGTTTTAGATGGTGGAAAATATTTGGATAGAAATTTTTGTGATAATTCTCCCCAAGTTTTAATAGATCCAAAGTGCTAACGAATTCAACCACATTTTAGCCTTATCCCTTAATGAAAAAGGAAAAAGTCTAAGTCTTATAAAGCATCGTTAGATACTCCTTGATATTTAAAAGTAGCACAAAGTTCTAGAAAACTAGCAAGATGTAAGTTAGGATCTTCGAGTAGTGAACCACTAAATTGATTGTTTTGTACCATTTGGATAATTGCGAGTTTAAGTTCAAATGAATTAGCAACTACATCGTGGTTTTGAATAGTTAAATGAATTTCATCTCGATGTAGGGTTGGCATAATCTCTTAATGGTCTTTGTTGGTTCATATTTTGAATTTCAGGAATATTCGTCATTTGTGTTAAATTTATAATTTGTTTCTTTTGTTTTCTAATTCTTTTAATTGTATGCTCTAATTCAGAATCGTAAGGTATTAAATTTTCGTTTCCAAATTTGCGCATACAATTTTAGAATAGATATTAAATTTATTTATTATGATTATTTTAAAATAGTCCGTTACTCTAGTAAATTTTTCTTACTTTCCCCAGCAACGACGCCAAAAACTTGACCCACAATTTTATATTATGATATTTTTAATTTAATTGTAACGACGCCAAAAACTTGACCCCTCTATATTATATGTATAGAATTGTAATTGTTTATGTTGTGGATGCTACGCAAGTATATGTATCGTATCAAGTAATACAGGGCTCTAGTGGAGTCCTAGTTATCGATCCCACGAGGAAAGAGAAAATTAAATAACAACTAATTTTAAAATAATAATAATAATAATAATAATATACGAAAATTTGGAATTCGAATTTAAGCGCAATAAAGTAAACTAAGTATTTCAATTAGGTAACTTAACTAAGTAGAAAATTAATACGTATCGAAAGTGCAGGAAATTAAACTAATTGCTAAATAAGTCTTAACTATTCGTAAAAAGTATCTTTCCCCTTGTTTAGAAATTTAAGTGATCGATGAATTTAAATAGATAATTTTAAGGTATTGTGACAAATAAGAGCATTCCTATTCTTTACCCTTTGGTCCAGGTGTAAAGAATATTGACTAATCCTATGTTTGATTACCGAATCCGCGGCTAGGTCGGGAGGATACCGACCGCCACTTCGTAGCTCCCACGTTCCCCTCGCCCGAGGGCTAACATCTACACTTCAGCTCTCAAACAATAGAACCGAATTAAATATTTTAGTCCGTCACACTAAAATGCTCAATTCTACGCCCAAGTGATATTATTTCCCTATTTGTTTGCACCCTCCTTCCAAGGCTTTTGAATTCCCGAATATCGATGTAATTTTTACTATAGTTGATAATCAACATATTTTAACAAATCAAATGGCCAGCTTGAAAGTAAATTAAGTTTTAAGTAAAAATTATCACAATTTATTAATATATATAAAAATACTTCTATTTTTAGTTCATCAAGTCACTTAATTTCATAACAGGGAGAAAGACTAATAAACTACTCGAATGCATGTTGACTAAACTAAGCATGGATTTCATTTAAAGTTAAAAACAATAAATACAAATACTTATCTCAATTTATCCCCAAGCAGACTCCTAGTAGTTCCTTTGACTCTTCCTTCCAGTACAGCAAGACTCACTAAAAACTCACTAACTCACTAAAGACTCACTAAAGGCTCACTTATAACACACAAAAACTGCACACAACTAATACACTTAGAAAAAATTAACTTAGAACAAATTAACACACACACTTAGAGGTTGAATTTCAGCTTCTATATATAGAGGTGAGCAAAGGACCAAGAGGTGTGTAAGCATCTCTTCAAAAGGTGTCCAGGTTCAATGTATCTGCGCCATTTGAACTATCTCGCCGTCGGCGACGAACTACCTCGCTGTCGGCGAGGCTTCTAGAAGATCTTCAAATCGCGCTATCTCGCTGTCAGCGGGCTCGGGCTCGCTGTCAGCGAGACAATTATAAATCCTTCAGAAATGTCTCCTCTTAACCTCGTCGTCGGCGGGCTCGATCTCGCCGTCGGCGACTCAGCACAAATTGCATTATTTTCTTCCTTTTTTGCTCCAAATCCGCTCCTTTTTATGATTTTTGCTTTTATCACCTAAATTCTCCATTCCTGCAATAAAATAAAGAAAATACCCTTCTTTAAAGTGCAATTTCATCAAAAATAGGTATGACTTTCTTAATAAAATTTTCAGTGATCAGAATCCATTTATGAAGCTTGAGAAAGTTTTAAAGAACTCCTGTGGAATGCCCACACCACGATTACCTGACTAATTGTTAATTCAGACTTTTTATAATAGATTGGTGGGGTCATTTAGGTTAATCATAGACGCAACTACAATAGGATCTCAAATGTCAAAACCCTTTGATGAGGCCTATTTTTCAACTGAGGAGATGACAACAAATAATTTCCAATGGACTTTAGATCGAGTGAACCCTATAAAGTTAGTCAGTGTGCACGACATGAACTCTCAATCTATTTTAACTTCTCAAGTAGCAAATATCTCTAAGAAGTTATACCACTTATAGAAGAAAATTCTTCTATAACTGGTCGTCCTTGTGGCTGATTAAGACTTAGGGTCTGTTTGGTTTGGCTGCAGCTTTTTATCTTGGCAGTTGCAATTGCATTGCCTTCAGAAGCAACATGTGCGGGAAGTTAGTCGTTTGTTTGGTTGCAGCTGTGGGAAAATAGCTATGGGGCAGCTTTTTCTGTAAAAATGACCAGACTGCCCCTGTTTATTAAAACTGTTTGAAAATTTCAATTTATTTATATGATATACAGGATTTGCATACGCAATTTTTTTTAATTTTATGTTTTGAATATTCAAACTAATAAATATAAATTTTATTTTTGAAAATCTAAGCATCATTTATGGTTAAATATATTGTTCAAATTAATAAACTGAAATATTTAGAAGCTTTATGTTGGTTAAAGATATTAGAAGTTTTATATCTACATATTTTTATATATCTATATATTTTAAAAGTATTAAAATTTTTTATATCTATAAAAGTATGTCATGTAACAGGGTTCATGATCGACGTACGTATTATAGTATTGAAGTAGTATATTCACCGCTGCATTCCGCCTTCGTCGTTGGACTTCCTCCGGGTCCATAACTATGTAAACTGTACCCTTTATTTAAATCAAGTTAAGGTCCATAGAAATCATAATACGGACTAAAAAAAGCGCATAAATGAATTATATTGGGAAAAGAAATAGCTTAAACATTACTTCAAATCGATATAACTTGTCCAAACAAAATCATAGCTGGAATGAAACTAAACAGTAGTGCTCGTAGATAGAATAAATTTAAAATATTCTAGATAAAATCATATGGTGCGACAATTATAATAATATCGTATGTATTTTACTCGTCGCTTTTTGCTCAATGCTGTGAAGAAGTCTCGATGGAAGGAATCACGGAAGAGGTCAAGTTGACCTACATCCACGGAAAGGGTACAACAAATTTTATTACAGCCGAAAAAAAGAAGTTACATAGCTTTGAATTCATACATGTCCCGAATTCATACATGTCCCGAAAAAAAGAAGTTACATAGAATAAGAAGCAAGTGGATCCCTTTTTATTTTTTCTTCTATACATGTATGCCGCACTCAACTGTCAAATGCTTCAATTGTAAATGCAAGGAATAGATATCCATTGAATGAAAACTGAATAAGCATTATAATAGAATCAGGTAAGCAAGGAATAGATATCCAAACTACTACATAAAGATAAAAAGAAAGAACAAGGCGGAATATGTTTTAAGTGATTATGTTGAAATTGAACTCAGAAAAATAATGAGATAGTGGTTAACTAACTGATAATAGGCAGCCGTTTAAATATACAATGCATATGTGTGTAGCTTATACTTTAGAAAACTGAGGGTATCATTTAATGAATACATTGTACTGAATTTAAGGTGCATATCGGCATATGTGACAATAAAGTTGAAGTGGGTAAATGGTCAAGAAATGATACTAGTGGTGGCTACTGTAAAGAAAGGCAGGCTTATTAGCTTTCTGCGGGAGTTAAGATGGAGCTTATATTCCTTTCACCTGTAATGTGAGAGTTTGTCTTAAAATATTGCACTTGGCCCCATATTGGAAACCTGAACATTCACAATGAACATAAGTACATATTCCAAACTAATCTTTCTGGATGCAGACAAAGTACGTTAACTACATTAACCCCATTCTCTGTTAACCGAGGCAAAGTATGTAACTGCATAAAAATTCCTACATTAAGGCCCTGTTTCTGGAATTCCAATAAAATCTACTATGAATTCCAAACTGCTTTGTTTATAATAATTAGCTTTATGAGGCCAAAGCTAATATGATGCCAAAGCTAATTCCATTCTCTGTTATATGAGGCCAAAGGTAGCACATAATAATTCCATTCTCTCTTAATCCGACCACAAATAGGTCACCAAAACAATGCCAAAACAATGCTAAAACAATTCTAATGCAACTTTATACATATGCAATGCTATTCATTTTGTCCATTATGCAACATAAACCAATGTATAGTATTTCCATTCTCTGTTAATCCGACCGCAAATGGATAAACTTACGATTACAAAAGCTAAAACAATTATAAATTACAATCCTTATGCATCGCAATACAGAAAGCCATGGAGAGTGAGGGTATATGCAAAATAACATACATATTGAACATTACCAGTAAGCCAGAACACTTCATTTTTTTCATTTTGCTCCTCTTGAGAGGCATTTTGGTCATGTAAAAAAAATTTCTAAGCAACATCCTAACTGCGATTTTCCATTTTTCACAAGATCATCTCCCTAGTTGCACCTACTTTATGCTATGACCCGTTCATCAATAAAGAATGATCCAGAGAACGAGATGGAAGAAACAAGAAATAGAGAAGGAGAGGGGGACGGGGCCTCGGTAGAGTACTTAGATCGAAAGAAGTTACCTTGGATTCATTCGCGATCGAGGAAGAAGATGAGAAAACGACTTTCGGGGGCGCGAGATCCTTTAGGGCAGAAAAGGAGTTTGGGAGGGGGCAGCGCAGCGGAGCGAGGGAAACGATAGGAAAAAAAAAACTCGAAGCCGATTGAAAGTCGTGGCCGGGGGTTTATCCCGCGGTCCGCTTTCACGCAACTTCGAGGCAAACAGCCGCGAATCTCATCCACTTCGCCCGAAAGTTGCGAAATATTCACGGTGCGGTAAAGCGCCGCACCGATAAACGTTGAACCAAACAGACCCTTACCCTCCTGATTTAACTCAAACCCACAATTTAAGAAGAAAAAGTTGTCTTTGGAATAAATAGTGTTGCAAATGGGAAATCAACTACAGAATCAAGCTATAGCTATTAGAAATATTGAGACGAACTAGAGCAAATGACAAACTCTCTTATTAATAAGTCTTAGAGAACTTTGTCTAGAAACACCAAACTTAACTCTTGGGAGAAGGCTGATGAACATGTGAAGGCTATTAAATTGAGTGGTATAGAATTGGAGGAATTGACTAGGAGGAGCTCAAAATAGTTAAAGTTAACACTGAGCTAAAAAGGATAGTGAAAACCAAATCATGATTTAGGGGGACCTGCCTAACCTCTTAGGAATGGCGCAGAGGGACCACCTCCAACAGTTCTTCAAAGGCTTCAAAAACACAATTTGGATCAACTGTTTTTTTAGATTTTTAGAGGTGTTTTAAGAAGTAAACATTCAATATTTTCTTTTCTGGGGCTTTATAGAAAATGCCTAGCAATGTGAAATTCATGAAGGAAATTTTGAATAAGAAGAGAAATTTAGGAGATTTTGAGACTATAGCACTTAGTGAGGAGTGTAGTGTTATTATTCAGAAAAAGTTTCCTCAAAAACTTAAAGACCTTATTTTTACCATCCCCTGCTCTATAGGAGAAAGCTTTTTTGAGAAGGCTTTATGTGATTTAGGAGCAATTATAAACATCATGCCATTATCTATCTTTAATAAGTTAGGATTAGGGGAAGTCCAGCCCACAACTGTGACCTTCAATTGGCTGACCGTTCACCTACTTATCCTAGAGTTGTTATAGAGGATGTCTTAGTTAAGATGGATAAGTTTATCTTCCGAGCATACTTTATTATTTTTTATATGGAGGAGAATTCGGAGATTCTCATTATTTTAGGCAGATCTTTCCTAGCCATAGGTAGGGATTTGATTGATGTTCATAGGGGGGAGTTGACCATGAGGGTAAATGATCAAAAAGTGACCTTTAATGTTTTGAAATCTATAAAATACCCTTCTGATTCAAGTAAGGATTCTTAATTTTGGTTATCTTGTAGATGGACTAATTAGAAGCCAAAGTCAGGAGACTTCTAAAGCTAACCTTCTAGAGCATGGCTTGATTATGAAAATAAGAAAGACACTAAGATTGAATCAGCTCTAATGTTTGAGGCATGCTTTAGGGTTTATAGGAAAGTTTTTGAGCTTATGAACATTAATAGTTATTACAGGCCTTTAGTATCATCTTTACAAGAGGTCCCTGAACTAGAACTTAAATTTTTGCTCAAATATTTAAAATATGACTATTTAGGGAAGTCTTCCACTTTCCCCATGATTATATCCTCAGAACTCAATGTGTTGGAAGAAGAGAAGTTGGTTTGATTTTTGAGGAATTTTAGCAAAGTGTTTGGTTGGACGATAACGGACATTGAGGGGCTTAGTCCTTCCTTGTGTATGCATAGGATTCTTATGGATGGCAGCCACAAACCCAGGGATGCCCGTAGAGAAGGCTTAACCCATTGATGAAAGAAATAGTCAAGAAAGAGATATAGAAATGGCTTAGTGTAGTTATTATCTAACCCATTTCAGATAGTGCCTGGGTTAGTCCTATACACCATATACCCAAAAAGGAAGGAGTAACTGTTGCAGGGAAAAAATAGAGTGAGTTGATCTTGACTAGACATGTCACAGCGTGGCACATTTGTATTGATTATAAGAAATTAAATAATGCCACTAGGAAAGATGTTTCCCTTTATCTTTCTTAGACTAAATGCTGGATAGATTAGTTGGCCAACCATTTTTTTATTTCTTGGACGGATGTTCAGGATACCACCAAATTCTTATAGCTCTAGAGGATTGGGATAAGATTACTTTTGACTTTTGCTTTTAGGAGAATGCCTATTGGACTCTGCTATCCGCCAGCCACTTTCCAACACTATGTGATATCTATATTCTGTGATTTAATTGAAAAAGGGATGGAGGTCTTTAAGGATGTTTTTTCTGTATTCAGACCCACTTTTGCTTCATGCTTAAAAAACCTTACTAAGGTGTTACAACGATGTGAGGAGACACATTTAGTATTGAATTGGTAGAAATGTCAGTTCATTTTTTTTGAAGGAATTGTTTTGAGACATAAGATTTAGGAAAAACGTATCGCAGTCAACCCAGCCAAACCTCAGTTGAAAGAAAAACATTGCCCACCCACTTCTGTGAGGGGAGTTAAAAAGTTTTTAGGCCATTTTGGGTTTTATAGATGGTACATTAAAGACTTTTTGAAAATAAACAAATTCTAGTGTCACTTATTATAAAATGATGTCCCTCTTGACTTTGATCAGGTTTGTTACAATGCCTTTTTTTAGGTTTAAGAAAAATTTAATCACTGTGTTTATTTTAGCTGTTCCTTATCGGGGAAGCTCATTTGAGCTTATGTGTGATGCGAGCGACTATGTTGTAGAGGTTGTGTTAGGTCAAAGGAGAAATAAGGTTTTTAAAGTCATATACTATCCCTGCAGGACTCTTAATAGGCATAAATTAGTTATACCACCAGTGAGAAAGAGCTTCTAGTGATAGTCTATGTGTTTGACAAATTTAGGTTTTATTTGAATGGTAACAAATGCATAGTTCATGCAACCATATTTGTACATGATATCTTGTAGCTAAAAAGGGTGCAAAGCCTCGATTGATCCGTTGATCCTTTTGTCACAAGAGTTTGACAATAAAGTGATAGATAAGAAAGGTACTGATAATCAAATAGTTGACTACTTATCTAGGCTTAATCAGGGAAGATCCACTGATTCTCTTGTCGACATTAAGGAGAATTTCTCGGACGAGCAACTTCTTGCTATTTCTGACAAGAGTGTGTCATGGTATGCAGACATAGTGAGTTTTATCATCGGTAATATTTTAACTTGTGATTCGTCATATCATTAGAGGATGAAGTTCATTCATGATGGTAGGTTTTATTTTTGGAATGGCTCGGATTTGTATAGTAGGTGTAAAGACCAAATCTTTAGGAGATGTTTTCCATTAGAAAAGATCCAATATGTGATTAAAAGAAGTCACGTTCTGAATATGAAGGGCATTTTGGTGTTCATAGGATGGTTGCTAAGATTTTGCAATCATAATTTTATTGGTCTACTTTGTTTAGGGATGTAAAGGAATATCAAGACTTGTGATAGGTATCATTGAGTTGGTAACATTTCAAAAAGTGATGAAATGCCCATGAACTATAGTTTGGAAGTAAAAATCTTTGATGTTTGGTGTTTAAACCTTATGGGCCCTTTTGTCTCCAGGCTAGGAAACCTTTATATTTTAGTGGGTGTAGATTATGTCTCAAGGTGGATAAGGGCGGTTTCTCTCCCTAATTTTGAGGCTCACAACATTTCTAAATTTTTGAAAAAGAATATATTTTGTAGATTTAAAATGCTTAGGGTGATTCAGTAATGTGGGAGTCACTTTAAGAATAAGAAGATTATGAAACTGGTTATAAAGTTTGAGATAACTCATAAAATATCCATAACCTATCACCCTCAAACTAGTGGTTTAGCAGATGTTTCAAATAAAAAAATTAAAAGAATCCCCAAGAAGAGTGTTAACCAAAATAGTAAAGATTGGGAGTTGAGACTTGATGATGTTTTATGGGCTTATAGAACTGTTTATAAAACTTTCATAGGTATGACTTCTTATAGGCTCATATGTGGAAATTTACTTGTTGAACTTCAACATAAAGCATTTTTGGTGATAAAGGATTTTAATTATACTTTAAAAGATTTGACAAAGAAAAGACTACTGCAATTAAATAAATTGGAAGAAATTAGGCACGAGGCTTAAGAAAGTGTTGAGATTTATAAAGAGAAAAATGAAGGAGCAGCATTATCAAAAGTTTATTAGGAAAGCTTTTCCGCCGCTACAAATTTTCTTACTATTTAATTCTCGATTGAAATTATTTCCTAAAAGACATAGGTTCTAGTGGTCTGGTCCATTTTCTATAGTTAAGGTTTACTCTTTTGGAGCAATAGATATTGAAGATAAAAAGTCTGAAAGGGTGTTTAAGATTCTAGTGAAAGACATAAAATATATTTAGTGGGAGATAGACTTGGGTATAGAGAGATTGTAAATCTGGGTCATCCTAAAAATTAAAATTGGCATTGTCATGCGGAGGACATTAAACAAAGTGCTTCTTATAAGGCAACCCAATTGTATCTGTTTATATGATTTGATGTTTGCTTTTGAATTTTGAATTTTTATCTGCTTGGAATGTTGGGATTGCTCATGTTTTGAATTTTCTTTGTTTCGTGCTTTGAATTCTCAACATATATGCCTCGATGCCAAAGTGGGCACCTAAGCGCTATTCTGCAGTATTGGGGCACCGCTTGTTAGCGCTGGGGTGCCACCATTTCTGAAAATTTAATGGGCCAGTGCCTAAGCGCTGCACCTGGGTACCTAAGAGCCCATAACTGAATAAATCTGCTAATTTTACTGTTTGGGCATGTTTTCCTTCGCGTTGTCAGTCCCATGTCTCCACATTGTTGCATCGAATACCTGACATTTGAACATTTTTGGCATATGAAGTTGAGCATATCTATGTTGCTACCATGCGACCCTGTGGTGCTCTAAAAATTTATTCAAAATAAGGAAACATATAATGACACGTAGCTCCTGTATATTCAAAAAGTGACAAAACACTGAAGTTTAATTGTGTGGTTTAGTTGCCTAATCTTTGTATAAACTTTCAAGAATAATTTTTTCCTCTAAAGATTGCAATTTTTTAATATCTATATTCCATTGTCACCATGGTATTGTCACTATTGTGTGATAACCTTACCATTCCACTAGTTTTCCTTCAAATGGTCTAGATAATAATGAATATCAACATACACATAACCAAAATATGAGTAAACTAAGCATACGAGTTAACACACAAAATTAAAAACCTTTTAAATTCAGAAAACACCAAGAAAAATCATTTAAATTTAAAAGCAATCACTAATCCGAAGAAATGTGTGCTTAGTTGCTCAGTATTGTTACAAACACACTTCATGAAATTATAAAATATAAATAAATTAGAAGAAGGAGAAGAAGAAAGAAAAAGAAAATGGAGTTTCCTTTTAAAATGATTTCTTTACAGATTTTTGTGCATCACACTTTATTTTGTCCCTTTCTCAAAATCATTTTATAGGACATCTCTAAGCCTACTCTCACATATAGCATTTAGACCCTTCAAATACTTACTTCCCCTCATAACTGCACAAATATTATCACCTCTCTGTCGTAACTATGAGATAACATAAGTTAATTATATGGTCAAACTATTTCACCTCAGCGCCATGATGTAATGTTTTAGCCCTATATTATAGTGTTATAGTGCTTAAACAAAGTATTGTGGCTCCACGCTCTAAAGATATTAGTTTCATATTTCTCAAATCCTAGTGTAGTAGCATATTTATGGGGGTATGTGGTACTAAAAATGATGGTGTTCCATTGTTGTCAATTGGTACTAAGGAACCAAACTCACATATTGATTGCACATTTTTCCCTCACCTAGTGTTGAGGCTATGAAACTATAGTGTTGCGGCACTATAATTACAACATTGAGGCACTGACAGTATAGTGCTATTTATATTTTCCACTTTCTTTCAGATTTATTTGTTATGTAAATTTCATGCCACAAAATATCAAATAAATATAAAAAAATTATAAAATGATATAAGTTATACAAAATACACATATATTTTAAAACATCTTGAACACTTAAAATTAAGTAAAATTAAGCAAGGATATTAATGTTGTTGTATGAACATTTGTGTTTAATGAATATCACTAACTTTATCTCACTAATTTACTTACGATTATAAATCCTTTACAAATCAACATATGCTTATTTACTCTACGATTCAAAATAGATTATTTATAAAAATATAAAATTTATTAATGTTTGCACTTAGGAAGAGTGCTAATTATCTTAACCACCAATTTAAAATTAAAATGTGCTCCATAATATACATTTTTTACCATCAATATGAGAAAGATTATTAACTTCATAAGCCCATGACATTATTTCAATGATTACAAAGAACACTAAGGGATCATTGGATTGATATTTTTTTAAAAAACTAAGCAATCATAAAAGAATTCCTAGACTAATGATTTTATTTTATCAATTTAAACAATCATGGGCAGTAGGCACAACCTCATGATGATGCATGTGAAGAACGATGGATAATCATAATAGATTAAAGACATTTTTTATATGCAAGAGCCACACATCTCAAAAATTCATAATTCTCTTGAATAAGCAAGCAATAAATAATTATTATCAAGTGAATAATTTCAAGTAAAAATTAACTTCTGAAATAATTTTCCTTATACTTTTAAAATTCTTTCAACTATTTATATGAAGTTATTTTTAACTATATTAAATGTTCTTAAATAATATAACAATATATATATATACATACATACATATATATATATATATATATATATATATTGAAACGAGTTTAACGTGCCTTTGAAAATTTTAACAAGACTCAAAAAATTTACCATGAGCATATGTAAAACGTTGTTGTGTCTCTCTAAACAGTACAAAAAGTTGAGAGACTAAATATTTATGATGGGTCTTCATAAACTTTTGTAGGTCTGTAAAATGTTTTTTTTTAAGTAAAATTTAGTGACAATTATTAGACATTTATGCAAACATATATTGGAAGTACTAGAGAGAGCTGATTTTGGCATATTTTACCTTGCAAAATTTCAAGAGCTAACTCCTGTAGTTCTAAGTAACAAAAAGAAGAGCTTTTTGAGAGATATAAGCTTGCGTTATCATGAAGAATCGAGAAACGTTTGTGACTCAACATAAAAAAAAATTTTAATTATCACGAAGAAGGAAGATTTAGAGGTGGGGTGGTGGTCGAAAGGCCACTTATTCTTATAACCATAATAAGTAATTATTGCTTTCAAAAAAGCTCATCGTACGTAAAAAACTCATGTTCGGCTTATTAAATAGCTCGTGTTCGATTCATTGTTAAGCAAGCGAGTGAAACACAAACGTTGTTATTTCCTCAATTTAGAAATAAGCCGAACACAAACAAAGATTTTTTTGTTCGTGTCCAGCTTATTTTTGCCTCAAAATAATTAAATAATTAAATAATACTATTGATTTATGTTATTTTTATATTAATTTTTATATGTATTAAAAAATGATAAATTGTATTAATTTTTAAAATTATTTGACTCCAAAGAATTCAAGTCAAGATTTTTTGACAAGTTTTATGCTGGTTGTCGACTACCTAACACAACCCTCCACTTTTCACATTAGAGGCTTAAGACCCGGCAATGACAGTGTTGGTTGGTTGAAGTGGATGAATGCTCCAGACCTATTGTGTGATAGAAAAGTACCGCTTAAGATGGCAGTGAGACCCGCAATGCTCTATGGGGTTGAATGTTGGTCTTCAAAAAAGAAGCATAAAACTAAGTTAAGTGTTGCCGAGATGGAGAGGAGACCGTAATGGAAGGGAGGTGGAGCAAAGGTATTCGGTGTCCTGGTGGAGAACTAAAGAGGTTTCCCTTGAAAGGATGTTTTGATGCACGGAAGGTTGTCTTGAGGTAAAGGCATTTGTATTAATGTTTATTCCCGTTAAGGAATAACAATATTTTTAAGAAGTTATATAGGAATCCTAAGCGTGGAGAACACCAAGGCATAGAGGTTGATAGCCCAATATATGGAATACAAAATTTTTCTTCATAAAAGATAGCCCAATTTACTTCTGATTCCTTTTTCATTCCAGTTCCTGTCTTCACGCCCATAATTTATAAGCAACCTTCACTTATAAGAAAATTTGTCTTTTTAGGTATTTAACACTGCTGTAAGACGTTATTTAAAAAGAATTATGTCAAATAAGCAAAAAGAGTTTTGTTTGACTTTGTTTTCTTACTTTGCATTTTATTTTAGTTACTGTAGAAATTACAATTGATCTTTGTTAAGCGCTGCAAAAAAAATTTGTGGCATTTTGAATGCAATATATTTGATCTCTATAACTAAATAACTTAGAAATTATGAGAGAGATGATGGGATTTTTTAGTTTTAAATAATGCAGTGATTTTGTAAAAAGCAAGAAGCATATTCATAGGAGGAGAGGTTGAGCATGCTCGCATCATAAAAAGGGCATCATTCTAGTGGAGAATTATTATAAAGTTGGTGATTTTCATGACAACTTTGTATACACAATTGTATGAAATGAAGTCTCAATTTAAAGAACGTGTTATTAAACTACTGATTTTTTTAGCCATGGATGTTCAAGAAGAATATTGATCATTTGATATAACGATGTCGAATCTAAATTTGTCTTGTGATACATGCCAAAGAATTAGACCAGTACAGACCTTGAGAAAGAAGTAAAGAGAGAGGAAAAAAGGAAATAAAATGACACACATAAACTTACCCCGTAGAGGCAAACTAAAGTAATCCTAAGCTCTGTGACTCATTTTATATATTATAATTGAATGGTTACAAAAGAGAGAAGGAAAAAGAAATAAAATAACAAAACATAGACATACCCCTTAGAGGAGAACTAAGGTATTATGTATCCTATGACTTACTTTATATATTATAACTGAAGGGTTATAAGAGAGAGGGAGAGATCACCTTACAAAATATGAGTCTAGAAAGAAGAGCCTAAAAACCCAATAATACATGCAATGAGCCTCCTATTTATTGGTGATAGAGGGCCAAATGTAAAAAATTGCATATCTGCCCCTGCATTAATAGGAGTTTACAGGATTTTATTGTCTTTTGGCATGCATTTTCATATTTATAACTGATATTGACGTCTTTTGTATGTGTGCATCGGTTTTGGTCGACAAATCCTTGAGTTGGTCGGCTACCTTGTTTGGGTATAGGTCGGTCATCACTATGGGAAGTCAATCGACTTTGAATCGCAGCCAGTCGGCCTTAGGTAACCTGTTGGTTTGCTTGTTAGTAATTTAACTTCAGGGGGATTTGCATAAGCGTTGTTGGTGTGATTGATTGGCTCTTGTAAATTAATCTCTAGCATCCAGTCAACTGGTAGTTGTTCAACTGATCGGCTTTATAAGTATATGTAGCTTTTTGTCAGAGAGATATTTCTCAATTTATCTTTTTTAATCCAAACCGTCAGATCGTCTCGAGATTCATGCCAACCATTTATGAGTGTGCATGCAAGAACATCTTTTGAATAGAAAAACAACCCATAATATTTCATGGGAGAATTCAAAATTGAAGCTAATCAAAGTTAATTTTTTTTATAATCTCTATATGCTTCTTTTACATATAACGATTTTTTGGCAAAGCACGAAATCAGTCATATATTTTTTATTGATCACTTAATTTGAGTACTCTTTCATTTGTCAATTTTAAATTCAACATTTGAAAATGAATTTTCACTAATGAAAATTCTCAATATAAGATTATGAATAAACTAAAAGATAATTTTTTTTGTAAGTTCCTCAATAACCTTTATTTAGAACTATATGAGTGAGTTTTGAGATAAAGCCAATAACTTTTGATAGAACCAACCACTGAGCATGATTTTTAACTAATTGTAATCTTTGTATTCCTACTAATATTTAAATAAGTTAAAAAATGCTATAGTTTTAACTTTTTTAATAATATTTTAATTTCAATTTCTCTCTTTAATAAATCATAATGCCACGTGCATAGTTCATGCCAAAAACGACGATCCATCCCAATAAAAGAGCCACAAGGCTCCCTTGCGGGAAAACATTTTTTGTCCGAACTCCGGAGGTAGAGCTACGTTCGAAGACCTATCAAATATTTTCATGTGTTGTTATCTTCCCACCGAATTAAAAAATGGATTCCTCCACGTAAAAATTGAGTGACCCGGCTCAAACAAGCAACTTAGAAATAATCATGAAATAGTGTCCAAATACAGGAAGAAATTTGCATACGGAGGGTGTACGCAGCAATGCGTACGCCCTCTAATAGAGAGAGGCCACGTAAGCGCGGGGACCCCACCACCTTAAATGAATTAAAATTTGAAGGTGCAACCCGACAACCCGGCCCGCTCAGTAACCCGTGTATACCATCCGTGTAACACACATAAAAACACCCTGTATACCCTCCATGCAACCCCACTATAACCCGCGCGTAACCTCTAAACCAAAACAGCGGTACCACAGCTATAACTTCCGTGTACCCTCAATGTAAACACCTCTTTGAAGGTACCACAACTATAATCTGTGTGTACCCTCGATGTACCCCGTCCGCCTGAAATTAAACACCTTGTACCACGTCTGCCCCGTTTAACTTCTTCAAAACCCTTTACCGTGGTAAAAATTTTGAAGACCAAGGGTTCGTGCGCAGCTAGCTCTCTTCCTCCTCGATTCCGCTCGGTCTAGGGCTCGCATTGCTTCGGTAAAGGGTAGAATGGAAGAAGAAAGTACAGAGCGCACGCACCTTCAGTTGGAAGCGTTGGAATAGGCCAGTGTTCTGGAGGTCGAAGCAGCAGATAAGCCGGAAGGTCAAAAGCCAAAAAAAGGGCCAAGAATTTTCGTAAGAACTCCCAAAATGTTTCTAGGTAATATTTAGTTTTCAGTTTTGACTCCTTGAAGATTGGTATTTAGGGTTTAGTTTTTGAGGTAAGAACTCCCAAAACGACAGTACTCCCTAAACGTTTCGGTTAATACATTTTCTTCTATTTTGTTCTTATGAAAAATGTTGAGGGTGAGTTTAGTTTTTAGGCTTTTATAGTTGTTAGATATATGCAGCTCTCCATTTCTTTGTTCTTATTGAGTTTCTAGTTAATAATGTTAGAATATGTTACCGATTTAGGGTTTTTTTTTCTTTGCATCTTTTTTTCCTTGGTGCTTATTATGGTGATAGACCATTTATTTGGTTACAAATGCACTGAAGCACAAATATTCATCACATCTAATTCTTTGATAGGTTTCATTCATTGTAACTTTTGAAAATTTTTGAAGAGAAGGGGGGAAATTTTATTAATAAACTTTGCTGAGTATTTTTTATCTTTATCATTTTCAAAAAAAGTATCCCCTGCAAACTTAGGAGAATTAAGAGCATAAGTAAAAAAAGGCCTACATGTATATATATGTATACTTGTTTTGTGATTAAAGAGTGTGTGCACTGCCACTATATTGAGCTTTATTGTATTAAAACATATATGATTATTCACTGTTAAGGGTTCTATTGTATTTATTCTTACAATATATGTATTTGGTCTTCAATATTACATTGAAAATATCTGATAACTAATGTATTGTAGCTCTATTGAATTTTTACATGTTAATAAGCGCAACATCAATGAATTGCAGATGTCGTCCATCTGCTGTAAGAAAAGTTCTTGATATTGTCCGACCATCAATCGACGACGCAACCTGGAAAGAATTGGAAGCCATGAATTTGGACCAATTCTTCAAACTCCCTTGCTACCCTCAAGATAATGTGCTCACAATGCACATAATTAATTGTTGGGACATTGATCGTCGGGCATTCAACTTGGGAGGGAAAGAGATCCAATTTGATGCAGATGAGGTCGCACTGTTGATAGGAATGCCCAATAGAGGCGTACCTGCAAGCTGGAGTGACACTCCGCTGTTGACCTCATTTTTGATGAGGTCTTCTCTTCTTCTCTTTAGTACTTAGGATCTAGCCTTAGGCTTTTCCTTTGACTATCTTAGAGGACTAGAATTGGGACCCACCTTTTAGAAATTCAAACCACTTCTTAACTCCCCGCAAACTCCACAAACTCGACTGTAGACCCCTAATCACCTGGAGGGTTGAAATCGGATGTGGAAGTTTAAATGATGAGTTCCTATAGGACTCTTTGGCCTTAGGACCGCCCAGGTGGCCCTGGTCCAGTGAAGGGGCCGACTTACACACACACTACACTTATACACTACACCTATACACTACACTTTCACACACCCATACTTAACTTGACCTCCCGACTCATGTGGGTGATTCACATGGATGGTCCTTAACCCCTAAGCCCTTGGCTAAGAGGTTAGGAACAACATAAGTGAATGCCTCAAATGGGTCCCTTTATGGCTCATATGGGCTTGACATGGCTTCATGGCTCAACCAAAATGACTTCTTTCCACTTACATCCACCCAATCTTCAATTTTCCAAATTTTCAATTTTCGACCCCGGGACCCTACACCCGCTTAACTCTACCCAAAACCCCCGAAATTACCCAAATTTCTCAAAATTTCCAAATTATCCAAAATTCTCCAAAATCATTCCCAAACATTTCCACATCACTTAAATTGATCATCCATACCCAAAAATACCAAAAATTCCAAGAAAACCTCCCAATACCCTCCAAATACCCAAAATACCCCTCTTGACCCAAAAATCCAAAAATTCAGAAAATTCCCATAAAATCCCAAATATTCTCAATTTCATTTTGTCCAACTACACCATGGGCCAATTTTGTCAATTTACCCTACTTTTGTCAAAACCCCCAATTTGACCCATTTTAACCATAAGTGAACCCAATGTCAAACCAAACCTACCCAATTGACCCAAATTCTGGTCCAATTCAGTTCTAAACTTCAATTCAACATTCCCAACACCAATCTAGACCAAATTCAAGTCCAAGTTGATTGATATTTGGATCCAATTTCACTTTTGGCCTTAAAGCCCAATTTGGACCCATGACCCAAACCTAACCCAAACTCACCCAATTCAATTCCAATTAACCCCAAATCTTTTCTAAATCTTACTTAACATTCCCACAAACAAAATACTAACATGATTTGCCCAAAATTTAGACCCAAACCCCACTCAAACTCAACCCAAAGTTAAAAGGCCCAATTTTGACCTAAACCCAAACCTAACCCAAATGAGCCCAAACCCCAAAATCAAAGCCCAACCAAAGTCAAAACCTCTTTGAAACACTCCCATAAACATTTCTCAACATTGATTTTACATCAATTTCAACTCTAGCCCAACATTAGCCCAAGTTAGCCCAATTTGACCTACATAGGCCCACTTACCAAATAAATCCAAATTCAAACCAATTCAACCCCAAATCACACTAAATTGACTCCAAGCCCTTCACAAAACATCTCTAAACCAATTATGACATTTATTTGACAAAGTTCTTCACAAAATCTTTACCCAAATGCCCATCCTAAAATAAAAAAGCCCATTCCCCTTAAACTTTCCTAAAAGCCCACTTCACCACATTCAAAAGCCCAAATCCATCCAAAGCCCACATGGCATTTCCCCTCATCATCCATTTAATCAAAATCACCCCTAAGTTTTAAAATCATCAATTAAACCATTCCAAATCAAGCTTCATGCAAATTTTCACCAAAATATCCAAAATTCTTAAAACCCATTTCCATGAAATTGACTCAACTTTCCCCAAGCCAAAGACAAGCCATGCAAGCCATGGACAAGCCACATGAAGCCATGGAAGGCTTGACATGTGACCATGCCATTAATGGTAAAAGGAGGGGCCCCTTTCCTAATCTTTCATTAAGCATTTTTTACCTTAAGCATGTCACACACTAAACCATGTTTAGCCACCTCATCATGGATAGAGACCACACCACTCTCCCTTGGCTGACCCAACTGATCCTCTCAGCCCAAAATCGAGGCCATGGGGAGGTGCACCCAACCCAAACCAATGGGTTGACCAAATTAAGGCCAAAATGACCCCCTCCCCATTCCATTTTAATTCAAAGCCTTTACACATGGCAATTGCCAATTGATTGCACAAACCTCCAGCCCTGACCCACCTGGACCTGAGGGTGACCCATGCCTGCCGGCCAGCCGCCTGGATCGCCGGAAAACACCATGGCCGAGACCTAGGGAGGAGCCAAAGTTTGGAATTCCCACTTGCTGAGCTGCCCCATGCCAAATGGTCACTTATGGCTGTTCTTCTCCTCACCGCAGCAGGCTGATCCCATGCCTCAACTCCCCCGGAAGGCTCTCCGACCTCTCCTATTTAAACCCCTCACCCTCACGGCCATGCAGGGAGAGTTACACAAACCTTGCCAAAACTCGCCAAAATTGTTCCAAACCCTTCTCCACCCTTAGAGCGGTTGAGCCCCGGTGTCAATTTGCCCTAATCCCCATCGATAAAATCCAATTTCCCAACCGAAATTCCACCCAAAACCAGGACACTTCTCCACGGTGAGCCAATCCCCAAATTGATTGGTTCTACACCTTCACCGGACCAAGGGAAGGTGTCCACCAACAAAAGCCCCATCTCCAGAGCCACCCGGTTGCTCCGGCCTCCAAGCTTTGTGATCGGGCTTGGTCGAAATCACACTCTAGACAATTCACTGCGACCGGGAGACTTCATCCGGAGCTTGCTGGGATCCAATCGAAGGTGCAACAACTCTCAGATTGAAGCCACACTTCTCTGAGCAAAGGTATGAGCTAATTTTTCATCTCGAGCTTCTAGAGATTCTCCATTTCGAATGCTTTAATTTCAATGCATGATAGCCGTATAGATGTGTTCGTCTCTTCAAGACGAATCCATAGAGCATAAGAACATGAAAATCCTTTGAGTATCGAGTGAGATCTTAGGGATTTAGTGTGGACGGCTCTCGGGTGAGGACGCTCGGGAATGATGAACGGATGCCGTCCATTCAATACACGCGCGGACGGACGGCTCAGATGGCGTCGGACCAGGAGACGGTACGAGAACCGCGGGGGCCGGGCCGGCGACTCGGTGGCGGCGTCGAATGGGAGCGCGACACGCGGCGTTTCGGAGATGCCGAGGATGAGTTGGCGCCGCGTGGATAAATAGAAAATTAGGGTATTTTTTGATTTATTTAATTCCCTAAACTTCAAAAATTTATAACTCTGTGTAGAAAAATCGGAAAAATAAAATAAAAATACCCTCTTGCTCAGTGAACAGAGGAGAATAATGTGGAAAAGAAATCATTTAATTTCATCAAGTATTTTATTTTTTATAATTTATTTACTCTCTGCATACTTTTAATTTTCCATGCATGTATACAATTCACCATGGCATGAGACCATAGGGCTTTTGAAGCCTCCGAATTTGGGAACATTCCTGAATTTTCCAAAGTCGGAGGCCATCCCTATAAAAAGTTATTGATTTTTCAAATTCATGTTGCTTGTTTTGAGTATTTTAATTCCAATAAATAGCATGTTGTGAAATAAATTCTAGAAAAATTTGGTGATGTTTCTTATGACCGCAGAACCCTAGGAAAAATAGGTTTTGACTTAGTTCATTTAAAACAACCCTAATTGGCTTAAACACCCAAAATAGGTCTCTAATTAATTAGAGTTAACCATGCATCAAATTGACTTGAAATCAATTCTCCACTGACCTTTAGGATCAGAGGAATCCACCATAAAAGTTTGAGGTCAATTGGACTTGGTTAGCCCCACTAATTGGGTTGATTAAGCCACTTAGTCATTTTAAACTTTAAAAATTCATAACTTTTAAAATACCTTTCAAAAATTCACCAAATTGGTATTGGAACCTCTCTGATATCAGGGGAACCTAAGAAAATTAAAATTTCAATTTTCTAAAAAAGTTGATTTTTAATAATATTTTAATATTTTTAATAATTAAAAAATAATAAAAATCACAAAAATAATAAAATTCACCAAAATGTCACATTTTGAATTTTAATCACATAGGAACAAATCTCACATTTTTCTTAGGTCTATTTAGTGAGATATTAAATTTTAAAGCTTTAAGGTAATTTTAAAATTAAAAAAAATGTATTTTCTAGCATTTTCACTAAAATAATTATAATAAATCATAGAAAAATCAGAAAATTACAAAATTTGCTTCTCTGATTTCCTTGATATCAGAGTGATATTTGAAAAATATAAAATTCATTTTTCAACATTTATTTTATTTTTAAATTAATTAACAATCCAAAACTTAAAATAATTATAATAAAAATAATATAATTCAAAAAATCACCAAAATTGGTCCAAGTGATCCTCTAGTCATTAGGAATGTCTCCTAATTTTCTTAAGGACAGAAACTTTCTCTTGGACATGTTATTAAATTTTCCTTGAAAATCTCTATTTTCTACCAAAAATAATTATATAAATAAATTAAATACAGAAAAATCACATTTTCTCCTCTCATGTCTTTATTGACATATGAGTAAAGTTACATAAAAATTTCAAGTTCATTTGAGTTCAATTTAGTGAGTTATGAAATTATTAAGCTTAAAGGGTAAAGTGGTAATTAAATTTTTTAACCCTTAATTAAAACTTTAGGTTTAATAAAAAAAATTAACAAGTAAAATATTTGATCCTCTTTTGATTTGGATGATTGAAATTTAAATAATTAAAGGGTAGAAACCCATTAAGCAATTTAAAATGATTAAACTTTAATTAAATAATTGATTAAATTTAGAAGAATAATAAAATTGGAATTATTAAAATAGGGATATTATTAGGAAGAGATTTATTCTTTAATTTAAAAATCCCTAAATTTAAAATATTAAAAGACTTAATCATTAAACTAAAATTAAATCATTAAACTCTTTTAAAAATTTCAATTAAAATTAAAAAAAAATAAATTTAAATTAAAATTAAATTAAATTAAATTAAGATTAAAAAATTAAATTAAATTAAAGATTAAATTAAATTTAATTAAATAAATTAAATTAAATTAAATTAAATTAAATTAAATTAAGATTAAAAAATTAAATTAAATTAAAGATTAAATTAAATTAAATTAAATTAATTAAATTAAATTAAATTAAATTAAGATTAAAAAAATAAAATTAAATTAAAATTAAATTAAATTAAATAAATTAAATTAAATTAAATTAAATCAAATTAAATCAAATCAAATTAAATCAAATTAAATTAAATTAAATTAAATTAAATCAAATTAAATTAAAATTAAATCAAATCAAATTAATTAATGTGACATCAAATCAAATTAAATTGAACTAAATTGAATTAAATTAAATTAAAACTCAATTAAATTAAATTAAATTAAATTAAATATAACATCACCTAAAACAGAAAGAAATTAAATATAAAGCAACTTGAACACTATTCCAAATTTAAACCCTTTAACTTAAATCAAATCGTTTGAATACCAATTTACCCTTGAAAGTTTTAGTCATCATAACTCCTAAATAGAACATTAAATGAAATGTTACTTCACTCATAGGATATTCAAATGTCCTAGTTCACTGAGCAAGTTAACAAAATTTGAATTCCCGGACGATTAATTCATTTGTATAATTAAATTCATTTGGACTTAAAACAATCCTAGAAAATATTGAAAAGATGTTTAAGATTTGTCTTAAGCACTTCCTCGATATGATAGGACATTTATAAGAACAATTGAACTTAATTATTCTTTGATGAAGAAAATCGTCCTCAAACCAAAACACAAAGAACCTAGACGTCATAGGAAATGACTAGCTATAGGATTAGGAATTTGGTAGAAAACCATAACCCTTACCTTAGCTTTACCTAGGAACTTGCTTAAATATTCTAATTGTGTTTTAAGTGCAGCTTGGGATGACGGGAAGACCCTCCAGATACGCTTTTATTTTATTGCAATTTACTTTCTTGCAATTTACATTATTGCAATTTATTTAGCTGCATTGCACTTACTTTTCTTGCATGATAAACAACTGTTGCATGAAGACTCACACCTTTAGGATAGACCCTAAAACTGAAACCAAAACTAAGTTAAAAGTCATTGCAAGATAAAATTCACCGCCACAACATTTCAAAATATAAAACAACTCAAAATTTAATCACAAACGGAACACAAAACTACAATTACAATTAAATTAAAACGTCCCGTTGGATGATCGGGAATACCTCGGATGATGTAACCTACGTGTTGCTAACGGGATTTCCTACGGTCTAAATGAAAGTGTGGAACTCATTCAGTTGAGTTTAGCAAATTCATCTGGACTAAGTGAATCCGATAAAAATAATGATGCCGGAAGGATGGAACCGTGGGATCTTAACCGGTGTCGTTATAATCAACTTTAAGATTTGTTTTAATTAAAACATAAAAAACACCGGGAAATTAAGATTTTCTCTGAACCAAAACACTTTTCTCATCCCCTGATTTATGATTTCTAAAACTAAACCTCTGCAACAACAAGGAGCTCGGAGTATGGTGGGCGAGCACGGCCATCGTCATCGACAAAACTCGAATCTACATCGACAAAACTTTCCTAGAATTAAATAACAAAGCCATAGGACTTCGAGGTAGTTTGCCTAGTGCAACATAAATCCTCAACCCTTTGTTAGGCATTTGCATAGCAAATTAAGCCCTAACCGGTCTTAGGATTCCGAGGTAGTCGTTCGGGTATGACATAAACCCTCACATCTTCAAGGCTATTTGTATGATCCTATCATATAAATATAAATCCTAATTAATTAAAATTGGCGGGATCAAAACATTTAAATAAATATTAGGACTGCCCTAAATCCAAGCCAAACAATAGGATAGTCGGGAAATTACCGAAGTTCGCTTCGAGTCTGTGATTTCTCCTACCTTTCTTCCTTTGGATTCCCAAAACAAAATGTTCCAAATTTGATCCATTCCCTATTGAAATTCCAAATTTCAATCCATTGAAAATCTTAAACTTTGAAATCCTTGAGAGCAGAATTATTGATTATTATCGAGAGTTTTCTTAGGTGATTCCCATCACTTAAGATGTAATTAACTATAGGGGCTTGCCCTTATAGGGAATTTTAAAGAACCTGAGTAATATAAACCCCGTTTAATGTTTTCATATTAAGCGAGGGAATTTTGTCGGCTTATAAAATTGGTTTGCGGACCAAACGGATGTCACAAATCTTCTAGTTTATTTAATTGAGCCCCACCGTCGAGCGGTGTGTCTATCCTTAGGGATAGATACACGGTTTGTGGTGCGGTGCTCGTTTATATAAACTACTTGGGATGTGAGATCGGTTTAATCTCATATCTTAAAACCTTCAAATTTAAAATTGTTTTCAAAATCAAATACTACTTTTCAAATTATTTATTTTAATTAAATTAAGAATTCGCCGACAGCTTCTGTTAGGCGACCCCCCTTTAAAATAACACACAACCTAAAAATATGCCGACATCCGCATGGTAGCATGGATGCAAAAGATATAAAGGATGCTCTACTGACCTTTTCACCAGGGGAGTCCTCGCATACTTTTTTACAATTATTAATTAAGTTTATAATGTCTAATTTACTATTTCTCTTTAACAACTTTAGAGTTTCGGAAGAATTGTCTGGCATTTGCGAGGATACAATATCATTTACCTCGTACAATTGGCCCGCCACAGTATGTCGATCCATGATAGAGCAACTCAATGTCTGTGCCTTGAAAATAAGGGCGGATGTTAACCTGGGATACCTAATGGGTTTTGTTTTCATTTTAACGGTTTGTTTTCTTCACATAATTTTTAAAAGCTTCTTCATTTATTATGAAAATATTGATTAATTATTTTTTCTTGTTTAATGCAGCTCTGGTTTTACGAGCACACGTCACTGGTTCTCCCAACACTACCCGAGGCTAGACCACGAATGCTGAGGTGGCCAACAAAAGTAAAGTGGAATGCTGAGAAGATTCAAGTAGCCTTTCATAGGCTCAGGCCTGTCGATGTGAGTTATTTATTTCCATAGGTGTTATTATGCTAACGTGACACTTTAATTGACATTTATTGTGAAATATTGATTTGCAGGTTTATGATTGTTTTCTTCATTTAAAAGACAATGAACATCGATTTACTGCCCATCCACTTGATGAATCACCAAGTCCTGAGAAGATTCTCCCTCAACAGGAGACAAAAACCATTGGAAATTTGCCAACCTTCGAAGAGACCGATGATATGGTTCCTTTCCATGCTGGGCCTGAACCAGCACGTGCTGACACATATCCTTGGAGGAGCCATAACATTGGGTTTGAAGAAATTCATGATTTGTTGCAAGCTCACCATAATCAGCATTTGGACTTTCAAGGCTCGGTTGTCACCTGCCGACCCACAAATTTATATTATGATATTTTAATTTGATTGCAACGAAGCCAAAAACTTGACCCCGCTATATTATATGTATAGAATTGTAATTGTTTATGTTGTGGATGCTACGCAAGTATACGTATCGTATCAAGTAATACAAGGCTCTAGTGGAGTCCTGGTTATCGATCCCACAGGGAAAGAGAAAATTAAATAACAGCTAATTTTAAAATAATAATAATAATAATAATAATAATAATATACGAAAATTTGAAATTCGAATTTAAGCGCAATAAAGTAAACTAAGTATTTTAATTAGATAAATTAACTAAGTAGAAAATTAATACGAATTGAAAGTGCAGGAAATAAAACTAATTGCTAAATAAGTCTTAACTATTCGGAAAAGTATCTTTCCCTTGTTTAGAAATTTAAGTGATTGATGAATTTAAATAGATAATTTCAAGATATTGTGACAAATAGGAGCATTCCTATTCTTTACCCTTTGGTCCAGGTGTAAAGAATATTGACTAATCCTATGTTTGATTACTGAATCTGCGGCTAGACTGGGAGGATACCGATCGCCACTTCGAGCTCCCACGTTCCCCTCGCCCGAGGGCTAACATCTACACTTCGCCTCTCAAACAATAGGACCGAATTGAATATTTTAGTCCGTCACACTAAAATGCTCAATTCTACGCCCGATGATATTATTTCCCTATTTATTTGCACCCTCCTTCCAAGGCTTTTGAATTCCCGAATATCGGATGTAATTTTTACTATAGTTGATAATCAACATATTTTAACAAATCAAATAACCAGTTTGAAAGTAAATTAAGTTTTAAGTAAAAATTATCACAATTTATTAATATATAAAAGTATCTCTATTTTAATTTCATCAAGTCACTTAATTTCATAAACGAGGAGAAAGACTAAATAAACTACTCGGAATGCATGGAAACTAAACTAAGCATGGATTTCATTTAAAGTTAAAAACAATAAATACAAATACTTATCTCAATTTATCCCTAAGCGGACTCCTCGCAGTTCCTTTCGACTCTTTCTTCCAAGTACAGACAACACTCACTAAAAACTCACTAACTCACTAAATACTCACTTATAACACTCAAGGACTCTCTAAGACACACACTAAGACACAAAACTGCACACAAAACTGGACACTAAAGACTTAATTTCAGCTTCTTTATATAGAGGTGAGCAAAGGACTAAGAGGTGTGTAAGCATCCCTTCAAAAAGTGTCCAGGTTCAATGTATCAGAGCCATTTGAACTAGCTCGCCGTCGGCGACGAACTACCTCGCTGTCGGCGAGGCTTCTAGAAGATCTCAAACCGCGCTAGCTCGCTGTCAGTGGGATCGGGCTCGCTGTCAGCGAGACAGTTATAATTCCTTCAGAAATGTCTCCTCGTAGCCTCGCCGTCGGCGGGCTCGATCTCGCCGTCGGCGACTCAGCACAAATTTCATTATTTTCTTTCTTTTTGCTCCAAATTCGCTCCTTTTTTTGATTTTTGCTTTTATCACCTAAATTCTCCATTCCTGCAATAAAATAAAGAAAATACCTTTCTTTAAAGTGTAATTTCATCAAAAATAGGTATGAATTTCTTAATAAATTTTTCAGTGATCAAAATCCCCCAAACTTACTTATTACTTGTCCTCAAGTAATTTTAGTAGTACATAAAAATAATGATTTCTATAGTAAGATTTTTCAATTTAAATAAACTATGAATTAGATTAATTAATATCATAATAAAGTTAAATAAAAATAATTCATGTAATTTAATTAATCTTATAGAAATAAATTATTTAGTTATCGTGTCTAAGATTTCTAGCTTACTATTCATTTCGGGAATGACTATATTTAAAAGAAGAACTACTTAAGATATTCATATGATAAGAAATTCAAGAAAATACTATTAGGTAAAATTCTAATCCATAAACATAAGTTTGGAAATATCTAAGTTTTTCCCTTTAGGTTAAATCAAATGAAGCCAATTTTTTATAAGGCATCTCCTCAAGCTTCTCCTCATTTTTCTTTTTCTTTTTCTTTTTCTTTTTTTTCTTTTTTTTAATGAGGATTACTGTATCCTGAGAGCTCTGTTAATAATTTTGAACTTCATTTTCATCTTCCTAAATTTGAAACTTAGAAATATTTCTTAGCTTATACATACTTCATAGTTTTTACTTCATTGATTTTCAATCTTTTCTTTTTCACTTGAATACTTAAGAATTTTAATTTTAGAATATAGTTTTCCTTACTAAAAATAGTTTACTATATTCTTATTCCCTTTAACCAAATATTTTATTCTATTTAATCAATTAAAGCACTAGAAATATTTCATTTAACCTTTTATAATAATTAAATAAAATAATTCATATTAATTAAATTGAAAAAATTTTGCTATAAAAATCATTTTATAATAATTTGAAAAATAGAAATTTGAGAACAAGTTAATAACTAAATTTGTATTTTACTCCCCCTCAAACTTAAATTTTTATATCTACTCTAAATAATAAAAAAGAAGGAAAGTAAATAAATCATACCTTTGAAGTTTAGGTATTTCTTTTTTTTTCTTTGAAATTTTTGCGAGCTTTTTCATTTTTCATTGAACTCTGTACTCGTTAGTATTCTCCATATATATATAACAATTTAAAGAAAATGCAGGGATAAAATCTGAGATAAGTATTAAATACAACAATTCAAATAACTCTATACTACACATATGAATTACTAACATATTAAAACAATTTAACTAACACATTAACAATTTTACAAAAAACTTAAAACAATACAAAATAAAATAAAAACATATTAAAGAAAACTATCATCCTATTTAACATAAAAACAAATGCAATTAACTAACACAAAAAAACAATAACTAAACTATTATAACAATTCAAGCAAATTAATCTAACTAACATCCAATGTCTCAAAATATAAAGTACTGAATATTACAAACATATACAGTCCTCAAAATAACTTACACCAAACAAATAAAACAAATAAAGTCCTAATCTTCGACATCAAAGTCCCAAACTATATCATCCCCTCCTTGATCTGTAGGCTGAGAAGACTGAGCAGGATGATACTAAGTGTACCTGGGGCATTCTAGAAAGACAACATCTAAATCTCCACTCCTATAACGACGTTCAGCTTCATAGTATGCAATTTCGTATTCCGAATGTCACTGGAGGTATTCACTATCATAATCATGTCTCCTCTCCAGATTATCAATCCTTTGATCAAAATGATCAAACCTTCTCCCCATGGTCTCTCCAAACTGCTCAAAACTCCTCCTATGCAGAGTTAATTCATTCATCAGATCTTGTAGGGTAGGTGTGGTAGGTTCAGGAGGCTCATAGCTAGTAGAGGGTATATCTCTACTGGACTGAGTGAAATAACTTCTCACTCCTGATCTCCACCCTTCATGGGACTCATACTTCTTAATGTTAGCAGCTGTAAGTGGTTTCATAGGTTCCACCCATTCTTCATCATCTCTAGCCTCAACTCCAGAGAGTTGGCGAGTGCAAAAATTAATCCAGGGTGTCCCAATCCAGCTCCACTCTCATTTCGAGGAGTGGCCAGGATATTTTGATAAATAACTCTCCCGATGTTGATGCTTCTGTTATTCTGAATACAGAAATTCAGAATTGCTCTATCTCGTGTTACCTCACTATGGTGATATGTGGGTAACGAGTAGAACAAATAAAGTAATGCCGAGCTTTGGAGATCGCATTTAATTTAGAAAGAGGAAAATTCACTCTTTCTTGCCGCTTAATTTTCCAAACTCCAGTCCCATCAGTGAGAAAGTTAATGACTTCCTCCAGTGGTCCTTCCATCGTTCCAAAAGTTTCATACTCGCTAAAGTGCGAGTCATGAACTTCATAGAACACGTTAATTCTTGCATCATTGAAATCTACAAAAAACCCTCGTACCTTTACTGGTGCATCATCAGCGGTAGTCAAATTGGCATAAAATTCTTTAACCACTTCTACAGCTGCTTTATATTGTACATAACAGAAATTCTCCCAACCTCGTTCCTTTATAATCCGCTCTACTTCTCCTCCCGGATTTTTGAATACCCGATCCGCAATGCACTTTCTTCCTTGTATATTTTCAAAATATTTAGCCTGTGCTCGTGCATTGATGAATCGGTTTTCGTCGAATTCTACTCGACGTTTCTGTCGTGGAGCCATACGATCGATTTGTGAAAATCGTGAAAATTTTCACTAAACTTAAAAATAATCCTAAGAAGGCTTCCTACAACATTTATAAGCAATTTAAATCAAATTCCATGGATTTCCACTGAATATTTCTTCCATATTTTGATTTTTCCCAAAATTTGCAATGTGGTGAAAATACATGGTGAAAATAAAAATTTTTTGTATAGGAGTGAAGCACTTACCAAGAGAAGATCAAATCCGGTGTTTTTGAGTGATGAAATCGCTTCAAATCCAAGATCTCTCAAGCCCTAGGTCGGTTTTTGCGAAAATGAGAGGTTGGGGATGATGAATAGTGTTTTTGACCGGTCAATTAAAGTGTTTTTCGTTACCTCGCTGTCAGCGAGATTTTTCTCGCCGTCTGCGAGCTAATATTTTTCGGAACCAAAAACTCTCAGGAAAAATCTGCTGTCTGCGAGAGATTATTCGTTGTCAGCGAGATCGATCTCGCTGTCGACGGAATTTTTCTCGCCGTCGGCGAGATTCCAAAAATTTTAAATTTTTGAAATTCGTCACTTATTTTTGTCTTTGATTTGCCTTATATTATATTTCCGGTCACATCATTTATTAATTTAATATGAAGATTAGCTACTTATACACAAACAAATTCACACAACACAACAAATTAACTTTAATATTGAAATCCATGAGATGTACAAACTAACATAATTTTAAACTCTATAATCAAACTTCGATTCTCCAATCCTTACTACTAATCAGCATCGCAAACCAATCCATGACACACTAAATGCTGATACAAAACTATGACGCATATCTCAATTAAGTTTGAGATATTCAAATCATCACTCCACACATAATAAAATCTAGATCAAATCAAATAACATAAACATAAACATACTATGGAAATCTTTACTACTACTCTTCGATGTCGAATCTTCATCTTCTCCGATATTTCGGATATGACGATGATGCACAAATAAGTTATAGAAAGGCTCGAAGGGAAATTCCGAGCGCATTCTTCGAGTGATCCAACCCTTCGTCTCGGTAAATGAAGAAAGCTAGCTTCCAATTGTCCGGAATGATCGAAGTGTTCCTTCATCCTCCGATCGATGTGATCAAATAAATCGGATATATTGTCGATTAAATCTCTCACATTCCGTAGTTCTTTCTCCATTCCATTAATTTTCTTCATAAGTAACTCTGTTTTATCTGAAATAGGCCTTGCTATAGGATGATTCTGTGAAGCTCTATCAGAGATAAATGTAATGTCTTCATTATTGTCCAAAGTAGGGAACATATCTGTAGGTTCAAGCGGCTTCCAAGGTAACAGAACCTTTTCCCTAGCTTCATAAGAAACACAGTATCGATCGCATAATGCAAAAATAGTAGATGGGTGTCCTAGTTCGTGAACTGACCCATGCACAATTAAACCCAATGCAGACTTAACAATTATTGATCCCACATCACTAGACAATCCAATTTGAATACAATAATTCAATATAGCGCATTCTTTCGAAACCTTGTTTACCCTCATAGTAGGTAACAATTTAGATGAGATGAAAAAGTGCCAGTGCTTTGAGACAGGATTCAAAAGTGATGCAGAGAAACTAACATACCCGTCTTCACGCATTTCCCAATCTTCCGGTTCATCAGTTAGATATCGAAATATCTCATTCATATTATATCGAGAAGGCACAAAATTTGAATAGTGACATACCGGGGTGTTTTCTATAGAAAATAACTCATTTACTCTTGATGGAGTAAACGTCACCCATCTTCCTCGGATGTAGATATTCCCATTGTTGATCGCATGTAAGTTAGAGTAGAACTCTTTCACAACTGGAATAACAACAGCAGACGTAGTGTAACAAAATACCTCCCAGTGCCGCTGCGGTTCATTTCTTCTATCTTCGTAGTGGAATTCTCTAATCCTCGATTGACAAATCCCCGTTCCTTGATAACTCTTTTCTTTACCAAAACCTTGTTGAAGATCAGCTGCGCTTCCGCACTCACAAATTTTCTTCGGTTAAACACTCCAGATTTAGAGGAATCTAAGAATTTGGAGGCCATTATGGTGAATGGAATGAATTCTAGTGAAGAAGGCAGATTTAGAATGATTTAAGAATGGGTTTTCACAAAGGAATTGGTGTTGAAACCGTCCAAATTGGCATTCAAATTATAAATATCTCATCTTTATAACTTCCTCGCTGTCGGCGAGAAGTTTCTCGCCGTCGGCGACTTAGTTATAAAAACTGCCTCCCAGGTTCTCGTTGTCGGCAGGCTCGTTTCTCGCTGTCAGCGAGCTCGATAAATAAACTGAATCTAATTTAGGCGCGAACCTCGTTGTCGGCGAGTATCGACCTCGCCGTCGGCGAGTATCGACCTCGCCGTCGGAGAGTATCGACCTCGCCGTCGGCGAGATTCCAAAATAATGTCCAATTTCGCTCTAAATCAAATAATTTCTTTTCTCATCATAATGGTTCGAATATGTGATGATTCTTAATAGAAATTGAGTAGTAAAGTTTCAATAATATAGACTAACTATTAAGATACAATAAAAATAGATGACTAATATGGGTTGCCTCCCATAAAGCGCTTGGTTTAACGTCGTCAGCCCGACCTAATTTCAATTATTAATCGAGTCGACTAAGCATTAAAACCACTTTATAGTTAGGTCTTATACCTTCGAAATATGGTTCTAATCTATGTCCATTAACTTTAAATTTATGTCCAGTTTTTGGATCTTCGATTTCTATAGTTCTGTATGAAAATATTTGAGTTATGGTGAAAGGTCCTAACCATTGAGACTTCAATTTTCCAGGAAATAATTTCAATCTAGTATTATATAACAAAACTTCCTGTCCTGGTTCAAAATTTATCTGATTAATCTTCCGATCATGCCATAATTTCATCTTTTCTTTATAAATCCGATCATTATCATATGATTCATTTCTTAATTCTTCCAATTCATTTAATTGCACCAATCTTTTCTCACCAGCTTCCTTCATATTATAATTAAATTCTTTAATCGCCCAATATGCTTTATGTTCTAATTCAACTGGTAAGTGGCATGTTTTTCCATATATAAGCTCGTAAGGAATCATTCCAATCGAAGTTTTATAAGCGATCCTATAAGCCCATAATGCGAGTAGTCTAATCTAATAGACCAATCTAACCTATTTGGGTTTACGGATTTTTCTAAAATACATTTAATCTCACGATTAGATACTTCGACTAATCTGCTAGTCGTGGATGATAAGCGAGTGGATATCTTATGAGTAATATTATATTTTTCTACTAGTTTGTGAATGTATTTATTTCTAAAATGAGTTCCTCCGTCAGTGATAATCACTCTCGGCATTCCAAATCTAGTAAAAATATTTTTCATCAGAAATTTTGAAACACTCTTAGCATCACATCTAGGTAAAGCTTGTGCCTCAATCCATTTAGAAACATAATCAACAGCTACTAATATATATGAGTTTCCAAACGAAGGAATAAAATGTCTCATAAAATCTAATCCCCAAACATCAAAAATTTCAACTTCTAATATATAATTTAGAGGCATTTCGTTTCTTCTAGATATATTTCCTACTCTTTGACATTTATCGCAAGTTTTAATATATCTGTATACATCTCTAAATAGAGTAGGCCGGTAAAATCCAGTTGTAGAATCTTATAAGCGAGTTTTATCGATCCGAAATGTCCTCCAAAATCAGAATCATGACATTTTTGAATAATTGGTTCGATTTCTTCATAAGGTACACATCTTCTAATAATTAAATCCTTACATTGCTTATATAAATATGGTTCATCCCAAAAATAGGTTTTCGTATCATGGATGAATTTTTTCTGTTGTTGCAAAGTTAGCATAGGTGATAAAATCTTATTAACTATATAGTTTACTATATTAGCATACCATGGTATTTTCCACTCATTGATATTATATAGTTTTTCATCAGGAAAACTGTCTATAATTTCATTTTGAATATCAGATAATTCATGATTTTCTAATCTCGATAAATGATCCGCAATTTGATTATCAGTTCCTTTCTTATTAACGATCTCAAAATCGAATTCTTGCATTAATAACATCCATCTAATTAATCTTGGTTTGGAATCTTTCTTTTGCATTGAATAATTGATAGCAGAATGATCAGTATGCACGATACATTTTGTTTCAATCAGATAAGGTCTAAATTTATTAAAACCATATACTACCGCTAATAATTCTCTTTCTGTAACTGTATAATTTATTTCAGCATCATTTAGAGTTTTACTAGCATAGTATATAACTTTAAAAATCTTTTCATATCTTTGCCCAAGAACTACTCCTACAAAATAATCACTAGCATCGCACATAAGCTCAAATGGTTTCTCCCAGTTAGCTGAAACTATTATAGGTGCTGTAATTAATTTTTCTTTTAAGATTTCAAAAGCATTCAGGCATTCGATTGTAAATTCAAATTTCTTGTCCTTTTCGAGAAGTTGGCATAGAGGTTTAGTAATTTTTGAAAAATCTTTTATATAGCGTACGTAGAATCCGAGCATGTCCAAGAAAACTTCTTACCCCTTTTATCGTAGTTGGAGGTGGTAATTTAGCTATAACTTGAATTTTTGCGGGGTCCACTTCCATGCCTTTTTCCGAAATTTTATGCCCTAATACAATGCCGCCAGGAACCATAAATTGACATTTCTCCCAATTTAGAACTAAATATGTTTTCTCACATACTTCTAATACTTTTTCAAGATGAGTTAAGCATATGTTAAATGATGTTCCAAATACGGAGAAATCATCCATAAATACTTCTATTCCATTGTCAATTAATTTACTAAATATAGACATCATACATCTCCGGAATGTTCTTGGTGCATTACATAATCCAAAAGACATTCTTCGAAAAGCGAAAGTTCCATAAGGACTAGTAAATGTAGTTTTCTCTTGATCCTCAGGAGCAATTTGTATTTGATAATAACAGGTGTATCCATCTAGAAAACAAAAATACTTATGTATGTCTAATCTATCTAACATCTGGCCTAGAAATGGTAAAGGGAAGTGATCTTTCCTGGTGGAGGTATTTAATTTCCTATAATCAATACATATACACCAACCAGTAACTTGTCTTATAGGAATAAGATCGTTATTTTCATTAGCGATGACGGTCACTCCTCCCTTCTTAGGAACACTGTGAATTGGGCTTACCCAAGCATCGTCAGATATAGGATATATAATACCATTATCTAACCATTTTAAAATTTCTTTCTTAACTACTTCTTTCATTATCGGGTTTAATCTCCTTTGGGGATCTGCTTTAGGTTTATGTTCATCATCTAAAATAATTCTATGCATACAGATTGAAGGACTAATTCCTTTAATATCTGCTAAAGTCCAACCAAAAGTTTTCTTATATTTTTTTAAGGTATCTAAAAGTTTTTGTTCTTGAGATTCGTTTAATGCGAGATGAAATAATAACTGGTAAAGTTGAAGAATTACCTAAATAAGCATATTTCAAATGATCGGGTAATATTTTTAGCTCGAGTTCAGGAGGTTTAATAATTGATGGAACTATATTCTTGTTAGTGTTTTCGAGTATTATCCAAAAATTCAAATCTTTCCTAAATATAATCTAGTTCTTCATTATTATCTTCAATTAATTCAGTGTTTTCTTTTTCTAATTTATCTTCGTAATATTCCTTAAAATGTTCGCGTTGTAAATGTTCAAGTATTTTCATCCGAAAACATTCATCATCTTTTTCTAGCGCAGGATATTTCATTGATTTTTCAATATTAAAGGTAACTTTTTGGTCATTTACTCTCATAGTTAATTCTCCTTTACGAACATCAATCATAGCTTTTCCAGTAGCTAAAAATGGTCTTCCTAAAATGATAGGAATTTCTTTATCTTCCTCCATATCTAAAACAATAAAATCTACTGGGAAGATAAATTTATCCACCTTTACTAACACATCTTCAATAACTCCATTAGGATAGGTAATCGAACGATCAGCTAATTGAAGGGTTACTGAAGTAGGTGTAATTTTTCCTAATCCTAATCTCTTAAAAATTGATAGAGGCATTAGATTGATGCTTGCTCCTAAGTCACACAAAGCTTTTCCATAAAATGTTTCTCCTATAGCGCAGGGTATAGTGAAACTACCAGGATCTTTCAATTTTTCAGGAAGCTTATTCTGAATAATAGCACTACACTTTTCACTAAGTGCGACTGTTTCATTATCAGTGAATTTTCTCTTCTTATTTAGAACATCTTTCATAAATTTTACATAATTTGGCATCTGATCTAAAGCTTCGACAAAAGGTATATTGATTGTTAATTTCTTTAATATTTCAAGGAATTTAGCAAATTGTTTATCTTTTTTATGTTGAGCTAGTCGTTGAGGAAATGGTGGTGGAGGTGTTTCAACTGAAATTTTCATAGGTATTAAAGGATGTTCTAAGTTTGAATCTTGTTGAATCGTTTCCTTTTCAATTTCCACTTCCTCTTTTTGGCTTTCAAGTTCTTTTTGAATTTGAGGTTCTAATTCTTTTCCACTCCTTAGTTGTATTGCTTTAATTTGTTCTTTTCCTTGATCTTTAGGATTTATTTCTACATTACTAGGAAAAGTTCCAGGTATTCTATTATTTAGCGCAGTAGCAATATATCCAAGTTGAGTTTCGATATTTTTAATAGATGTTCCTTGAATTTGTAATTGATTTCCTTGAATTTGTAGTTGATTTCCTTGATTTTGTAGTTGATGACCCATATTCAAAATTAATTCATCCATAGATAATTTCTTATCTTTGAATTGAGGGTTATTGTTATTAAATCCAGAGTGGGTAATTAGGTTTATAGTTTGGATTTGCTTGATTAGGTTGATTCATCCATTGTTGATTAGATGTGTTATTCCAATTAAAATTTGGATGAGTTTTCCAACCGGGATTATAATAGTTTGAATAAGGGTTATTAGTTCTATTATTAATAGCATTTAAAGTTTCATAATTAGATTGAGATTCTATGATTTGTCTAGATGAGTTTTCTTCTAAAGTAGGAGAGTAGTTCATTCCAAAATGATCTAATTTCTTAGATATAGCAGCAATTTGAGAAGCTAATATAGATATTGCATCGTTTTCATAAATGTTGGCTATTTTTTTTGGATTTACTCTATCAGCAGGCCATTGGAAATTATTTGTTGCCATTTCTTTGATTAGTGCATAAGCTTCATCAAATGGTTTAGACATTAATGAACCTCCGAAGACGACGATCGATGATTGATCTTAAAGATCCTACTTATCCATTATAAAAGGTTTGAATAATCGACCAATCCGGTAGCGCATGATGTGGGCATTTCCTAAGAAGTTCCTTAAATCTCTCCCAAGCTTCATATATTGATTCTCCATCTAACCGACAAAAAGAAGTTATATCATTTCTAAACTTAGCGAGTTTTAGATGGTGGAAAATATTTGGATAGAAATTTTTGTGATAATTCTCCCCAAGTTTTAATAGATCCGAGTGCTTAACGAATTCAACCACATTTTAGCCTTATCCCTTAATGAAAAAGGAAAAAGTCTAAGTCTTATAGCATCGTCAGATACTCCTTGATATTTAAAAGTAGCACAATGTTCTAGAAAACTAGCAAGATGTAAGTTAGGATCTTCAGTAGGTGAACCTCTAAATTGATTGTTTTGTACCATTTGGATAATTACAGGTTTAAGTTCAAATGAATTAGCAGCTACATCAGGGTTTTGAATAGTTAAATGAATTTCATCCGATGTAGGGTTGGCATAATCTCTTAATGGTCTTTGTTGGTTCATATTTTGAATTTTAGGAATATTCGCCATTTCTGTTAAATTTATAATTTGTTTCTTTTGTTTTCTAATTCTTTTAATTGTACGCTCTAATTCAGAATCGTAAGGTATTAATTTTTCATGTCCAAATTTGCGCATACAATTTTTGAATAGATATTAATTTATTTATTATGATTATTTTAAAATAATCGTTACTCTAGTAAATTTTTCTTACTTTCCCCGGCAACGGCGCCAAAAACTTGACCCACAAATTTATATTATGATATTTTAATTTGATTGCAACGAAGCCAAAAACTTGACCCCGCTATATTATATGTATAGAATTGTAATTTTTTATGTTGTGGATGCTACGCAATTATACTCATCGTATCAAGTAATACAGGGCTCTAGTGGAGTCCTGGTTATCAATCCCACAGGGAAAGAGAAAATTAAATAACAGCTAATTTTAAAATAATAATAAAAATAATAATAATAATAATATACAAAAATTTGGAATTCTGAATTTAAGCGCAATAAAGTAAACTAAGTATTTTAATTAGATAAATTAACTAAGTAGAAAATTAATACGTATTGAAAGTGCATGAAATAAAACTAATTGCTAAATAAGTCTTAACTATTCAGAAAAAGTATATTTCCCCTTGTTTAGAAATTTAAGTGATTGATGAATTTAAATAGATAATTTCAAGGTATTGTGACAAATAGAAGCATTCCTATTCTTTATCATTTGGTCCAGGTGTAAAGAATATTGACTAATCCTATGTTTGATTATCGAATCCGCGGCGAGTCGGGAGGATACCGACCGCCACTTCGAGCTCCCACGTTCCCCTCGCCCGAGGGCTAACATCTACACTTCGGCTCTCAAACAATAGGACCGAATTGAATATTTTAGTCCGTCACACTAAAATGCTCAATTCTACGCCCAGATGATATTATTTCCCTATTTATTTGCACCCTCCTTCCAAGGCTTTTGAATTCCCCGAATATCAGATGTAATTTTTACTATAGTTGATAATCAACATATTTTAACAAATCAAATGACCAGTTTGAAAGTAAATTAAGTTTTAAGTAAAAATTATCACAATTTATTAATATATAAAAGTATCTCTATTTTAATTTCATCAAGTCACTTAATTTCATAAACGAGGAGAAAGACTAAATAAACTACTCAGAATACATGAAAACTAAACTAAGCATGGATTTCATTTAAAGTTAAAAACAATAAATACAAATACTTATCTCAATTTATCCCCAAGCAGACTCCTCGCAGTTCCTTTGACTCTTCCTTCTAGTACAGCAAAACTCACTAAAAACTCACTAACTCACTAAATACTCACTTATAACACTCGAGGACTCTCTAAGACACACACTAAGACACAAAGCTGCACACAAAGCCGGACACTAAAGACTTAATTTCGGCTTCTTTATATAGAGGTGAGCAAAGGACCAAGAGGTGTGTAAGCATCCCTTCAAAAAGTGTTCAGGTTCAATGTATCAGAGCCATTTGAACTAGCTCGCCGTCGGCGACGAACTACCTCGCTGTCGGCGAGGCTTCTAGAAGATCTCAAACCGCGCTAGCTCGCTGTCAGCGGGATCGGGCTCGCTGTCAGCGAGGCAGTTATAATTCCTTCAGAAATGTCTCCTCGTAGCCTCGCCGTCGGCGGGCTCGATCTCGCCGTCGGTGACTCAGCACAAATTTCATTATTTTCTTCCTTTTGCTCCAAATTCGCTCCTTTTTATGATTTTTGCTTTTATCACCTAAATTCTCCATTCCTGCAATAAAATAAAGAAAATATCTTTCTTTAAAGTATAATTTCATAAAAAATAGGTATGAATTTCTTAATCATTTTATTACTGCTTTTAGCAGTTTTTTCTTCTGAATTTATTGCTGGGGGGTTTCACTTGAGTCTATTTTACTTTGAAACAATGTTGACGAGCTTTTATATTATGTGGTTCTGCTAGTCTATGACGGGGCTGCCATTGTCTCCTGATTTGAATAGCAACTACAGGAGCACCAAATTCTGGAATATGAATAAATTAGCTTATTTCAGCAAATTGATTTAATTTTTGTAAGGTTATGTTTGATTCAATGTTATTTATATAATATATGTCATTCATGTTACAAGATTATTTAGAAAAGACATTTACAAACACATCACACAATTGTTATGTCTTTACAGATCTCACACCTAAACTTTCATATTTGCACATAGCACTCCAATCTTTAATATCACATAAAAAATAGCACTTTTATCACTTTTTAAAAGGGTGATATATTTTTTCAGTGTTGTGAAATGCTCTTGGGTGTTATTTGAGTTTTTATGAGGAAATCAAGGAAAAAAAACTGCACGAGGAGCTCTAGATATTGCATCTGAAGATCATGCTTTTTCGGAAATGAGTCATGTGCCTCTTTGAAATAAAATTTCATGAAGAATTGAATATATTTTTTTTGTATAAAATTTCTTATTTTATCTTTTGGTATCATTCATTTTGGATTACTGATATTATACAATTACCGATGGAAGAACAGTAAGTTTGTATGTGAAAATATACTAACCTTCAGGTTGAATTCTTCCTCAATTTTTTTTTATTTAGGGGGTCTCCCTCAATAGCTGAAGATAGATTCTTCACTTCCCCATTTATCTGCTCACATAGAGACTTCTTAGAAACCTTCAAGCAGGTCTTCAAAGTCTGGTGGTCTCAGCTCCAGTATCAATGCCACACTAAGCAAATTGGTTCACCTCTTTATTAGTACTGAAAAAGATAGTTCATGCATCCACCTGTGTAATTTACAACTCGTGTTAGAGATGTAAATGCATAAGAGTTGTGTGATAATATGCTTACCATGTACTCATGTTCCAAACACTTTTCAGTGCTATATGTTTCAAACTTTCTAGAACTGGCGCATTGTACATTTTATGCAGCTGTTTGTATAAGTTATCTAGAATGCAATAGGTCTTTGATATTAATCTGTATTCGTTATATAAATGGTCTTTTTTTCCTTCATTACCAAATTCAGATGAAGGATGACATTTTATTCCATCCAATAATGATGATGATGATTTGAATGTCACTTTATTGTGTTCAGGATAATTTGCCAGAGCATCTTTCAAAGCACTATTTTTCCACGTGGATGAAGTGGGTCTTATCTAAGTGCTAGTGCTTACTTTCAAGTGTGTATGAACATTTCAGACTACAAGTGTGGACAGCTATGTGATGATGTGAGAAATCAAAAATGTAACTTGGATTTGTTATTCATTTCTTCATTGACTCCGTCAAGTGAATTTCAACTTGTGGACCTCCCTTAGCTTTATTGGTCATTTGATATAAAAGCTTCTGCATATGTGTTTGGAAGATCAGGCCATTGTAATTAGAAATGCATGCATCTGACTGTTGCATTTGGTTGTATCCGTGAGTGTTATATACTATTTTTTTCGTATTTGCAGACCATCTAAGAAGAAGGTATTTACCTGGTATCTTCTTAATATGAAGAAAATTAATAACTTGTAAAGAGTGTGCACATAGTACGCCCATCATTTCAAATTTTCTGCAGCTGCACTGAATTTCCAAGGTCAAATTGTCATAATTGACAACGCAAGTTCGGTTCGAACGGTTTTCAACCAAATTGTTAATAAAAAATTTAGTGTCATTATGTTTAGAGTGATGTAATTGAAGATCGCAGGAACCGTGCAAAAATTCTTCCTCAAATATTGCGTAAAGCTTCCTCGAATAAAATGCAGCTGCTTGCCGCAGTATTGAATTGCTTCTGGCAACAGTAATGGCAGATTGATCACACTTGAAATCTTCATCTTTCTCATTCTGCCTCCAGTTTTTCATGATATTTTCAATTCCTAAAAAACAGTTCATAATAGAACATGTGGGCTTTGAGGTACCATGACAAATGTTGTTCGTTGACTCACTTCTCCGAGTCGTTAAAATGCCCATTCTGAATACATCCTTATTAAAAGTTGTAGACCACCGCTGTCTAATTCTGTACATGTCAGCCAGCCACAGATTCTCCTGTAGATTACCTGTCTCAATCATCTCAAACCATGTAGCATCGAAATCCTCTTAGACTCACAACATCTCATGCATTTATAGAATAGGTCACTGACTATCCTGTTCATTACTCCGCAGTGAACCTTTATTGGCAATTTCTTGTATATATGCCACTAACATAATCTATGTCTTGTGTTTGGCAAAATTTCTGTAATGGCTCTGGCCATTGCCTGATCCTGATCAGTGTAAACTGTTATTGGATGATTACCCCCCATAATACGGATAAATGTTTTAAAAACCCACTTAAACGATTTCATTGTTTCCTCTGACATAAATCCTACTCCAAATAGAACATTCTGTCAATTGTGGTTAACACCAACAATAGGTGTGCAACATAAGTTATATTTATTCAGCCTATAGCTAGTGTCAAATATAATGACATCTCCGAAGCAATCATAGTCTAGCCTGGATGTCCCGTCGCTAAAAAAAAAACTCATTAGCTTACCACCCTCATCAACTTCAATATCCCACTCAAACATGATATCATCAAAACGTCTCTCTTTGAACAACTGCATTAAAGTATTTGCATCACCATTTTCAATTCTACACATCCTTTCTTTTTGAATGAAATTAAAGGCATCTTGTTTCGTGCATCCCAAATTCTTCATACCTCCAACTTCGTTGGCTAGAAAGTTATAGGCATCTTTAGGTCTTATCCCAGACTGAGCCATCGATCTAAGAAGATCTGCATTGAATTCACTTATTCTTCTGCTAGAATGCAACAAGTGCTTATCAACGGGGCTCACTAAAGAGTGGTTATGAGTTTCAATGAATTGTTTCATTGTCCAATTACCTTCAATGTCAACCGCGTATCTAATCTTTGCAGGACAACCACTTTTTGTCTCTGCTCTTTTGTATTTAAAAGTTTGAGTGATCTTCATTTCTTTATTGAAACCTGCATTTCCACATATAAAGTCCTTCCACTTAATATTCCTGGAGTTAGGCCAGAAACTAACATGTTCCTTACGTACAGTAAACCCGATGTGGTGAGCGTAAGCACAATATTCGTCGTAAGCTTCCTACTCATTATGAACCGTCATTTGAAGCAATATATTTGCAGCTTGCTTGGTACATGCAGCTCCATTCTCACCAAACTGCACACAAAAGAATCAAAAATGTTAGACGCAATAAAAAGATTCAAAAAACCAAACAAAAAACTTCATATATTTAAAGTAAAAAACATACTTGTAGGGTGTTTTTTACTTTAAAAACGATACACCACTGCCAACGTTCACTACCAACGTACAAACATACAAACATACAAACATACAAAAAAAACATACAGCTTCAAATATAATGATATACATCTTGTCCTTAACAAACATACAGACATACAAATAAAGATATACATCCAAACAAAACTCTAATAATCTTAAACCATATACCACTACCAACATTCACTTCCAAACATAGATCTACAAACACAAACTTCAAATATAATGGCTTTCATGTCGAATATTTAGCTTTGACAAACATACACATCCACACAAATGTCTACAAACATACATAAAAAATCCTAAATCCATGCCCTTTACAAAGATACACATCCCCATAAATGGTTACAAACATACACCTCAAAAACAAACCTAAAATCCATGGCAACATCTCATAAAAAATAAATTATTCTGAGTTTCTTTGAACAAACCTCCCCTTTAACCTCCTCTTCCTCCACAATCGCCGGAAAACGCCCTTCTTCTTACCATTCATGCATAAAATGGCAGCTTGAGTTTAGGTCGTCCATCTTTCATGAAGTCGCGGTGCCGGAGCTGGAAAACTTCAGATGGAACAGTAACCCTAACAGCTTAAATACCACTATTTGTGCCCTGCTTAATTTCAGGCGGACGGGGTACATCGAGGGTACACGCAGATTATAGCTGTGGTACTTTCGAAGATGTGTTTACATTGAGGGTACACGGAAGTTATAGCTGTGGTACCACTGTTTTGGTTTGGAGGTTACACGCGGGTTATAGTGGGGTTGCATGGAGGGTGTACGAGGTGTTTTTATGTGCATTACATGGATGATATACACGGGTTATCGAGCGGGTCCGATCATCGGGTTGCGCCATCAAATTTTAATTCATTTAAGGCGGTGGGGTCCCCGCGCTTACGTGGCCTCTCTCTATTGGAGGGCGTACGCATCGCTGCGTACGCCCTCCGTATGCAAATTTTTCCCCAAATAACCCCGTAAAATGACCTTGTACCACAGTGTTTAGGTGTTATTTGGGGTTGGTGGATTATTGGGAGCAAAATAATCCCGTAATAATGCCCAAATAATCTGTTGTGCCGTGACACGCCTAAAATATATACGCTTTTTGCTCTATCATTTTATTCATTTTTGATGATATTACACTTTAAAGGAAGGTATTTTGTATGTTTTTTTAGTTTTAGGTACAAGAAATGGTGATTGGAGCAAAAGAAAACAAAAACGGTGCAATTTTGAGTAAAAACGAGCAAGAAATGAAATTCTGTATTGACACCTTTCGATCAGCCTTTTGATGCTTAATCTATTTTATACTTCTTGCATATATTTGAATGAGATTACACTTTAAAGAAATGTTATTTTTATGTTTATTTTGTAGGGCTATCAGTTACGAATGCAACGCAACTGAAACGGGGCAAATCAGAGCTAAAAAGGAGCGAAACAGAGCGAAATGGTGGAGCTGCGCAGGAATGTCGCCGATGGCAGCCTCGAGCCCTCTGATGGCAGGATTTTCCCGAGAAGGCTAAAATATGACCGAAAGGATCGCCGACAGCGCCCTCGAGCCCGCCGACGGCGAACCTTAGCAGTTGGCCCATGTTCTAGAAGCCCGCCGACGGTGAGAACGAGCCCGCCGACAGTGAGAAGGTCGGTTCATGCACAGATTCATCGAACATGGACGCCTTTTAAAGAGGTACTTAAGCAACCTTTGGTAATTTTTCTACCTCTTTAAAAAGGGACAAATTTGAGAGAAAAATAAGAGAGATTGGAGAGAAATTTAAGAGGAGAAAAGTGGAGAAAACTTGGAGGAAAATTTAGGATTCTTAGATTAAGAGTAGAAATGTAAATTTCTACCATTTTGGAGAGATTGGAGAGGATAATTTGAGAGAATTTTCAAGGGATTTCGCTAGCATTGCATGGATCGCCGGGAGACTTTATGGAAGAGATCTTCATCTTTATTTCAAAGGGAAAAAGTTAAGTATTGTTCTTCATTATCTTATAATTTTGTAAACATTTATTTAGTGGATTTGCTTCGGTTAAATGAAGTTTCCGTTGTGTTTTCTTCGCGCTTTGTGACGTATATCTCTTACTTTTTCTTCTTCTTTGGAAAAAACGACATGAAAAGATTACACCATTATTTTTATTTTACTTTTCTTTTGGAATGAGTAGAAATCATGTTTAGGATTTTGTGATGCATGATAGAAGTGAATTTAATCATAAAAGTGATGGTTTTTACTTGCACTTCATTTACATTGCAATAAGGGCCCATTGTAGTGTTAAAATTCGTTGTAATTGCGTTAAGTCCCAAAAGGGCATATGTAATTCTCAACAAAGTGAAACCACATTCAAATTCCATGGATGGTGAATTTCATGGGGATTGAATGCAAATAAATAGGGAAATATAATTATCGGGCTTAGAATTGGAGATTTTAGAGTGACAGGCTAAAATCCTCAATTCGATCCTATCGTTTGGGTGCTGAAGCCGAGATGTTAGCTCTCAAGAGAGGGAAACGTTGGAGCTTCGAAGTGAGAGCCGGTATTCTCCCAACCTAGCCACAGATTCAATAACCAAGCATAGGATTAGTCAAAGTTCTTTATGCCTGGACCAAAGGGTAAAGAATAGGATTGCTCCTATTTGGCACATACAATATTTAATGTGTCTCAATCCTATACATTATCTATTTCATTACATAAGAATAGTAGTTTTTAATATCTCAAAATTCTCCAAACCAATTCATCCAAAAAGAGTTATCTTTAGAATTATTATTTGCACTTAGTTGTAGTTACTATCTTTACATTTAACACTTGCATTTAGGAGTAGTTTCTAGATAAAACACAATTTTAATCGACATTCCAAACTAAGGACTATTAGTAGTAGACTAGAATTTGACTAAATACCTCTTACTTCACTTTCTCGTGGGATCGATACTGGGGTTTTTAAAGAAAACTCTATATTACTTGAAATAATACGTATACTTGCGTAGTATCCCTAGTGTGTTGTTGACCTCATTTTTGATGAGGTCTTCTCTTCTTCTCTTTAGTACTTAGGATCTAGCCTTAGGCTTTTCCTTTGACTATCTTAGAGGATTAGAATTGAGACCCACCACCTAGAAATTCAAACCACTTCTTAACTCCCCGCAAACTCCACAAACTTGACCGTAGACCCCTAATCACCTAGAGGGTTGAAATCAAATGTGGAAGTTTAAAGGATGAGTTCCTATAGGACTCTTTGGCCTTAGGACCGCCCCAGGTGGCTCGGTGCGGTGAAGGGCTGACTTACACACACACTACACCTATACACTACACTTTCACACACATCCTAAAAACACACCAATACCTAACTCGACCTCCCGACTCATAAAGGTGATTCACATGGATGGTCCTTAACCCCTAAGCCCTCGGCAAGAGGGTTAGGAACAACATAGTGGATGCCTCAAATGAGTCCCTTCATGGCTCATGTGGGCTTGATATGGCTTTATGGCTCAACCAAAATAATTTCATTCCACTTACAATTACCCAATCTTCAATTTTGCAAATT